>SRMA01025199.1:212178-224494 GCA_007224835.1 Danionella cerebrum | reverse complement strand
ATTTGCAGTTTAGGCCTTGTAAAAGCTGAGAAATGCCTTAAAAAGTAAAAGTATAGGATTTTCGGAAAATAGGCCTCAGGGCTTAAGAGGTTAAGGTTCATGCTTATCTTACTGCCAAGGGCCTACAAATCAGGTCAGGAATCTTGGGGCTTTCAGGACACCGATCTTCAATAGTCACAGCAATGCAATGAATAAATCAGTTTATTACCGTCTTAGAAATATTGCAAGAATCGATTGCTTTGTTTCCAGACAAGATTTAGAGAAACTGATTCAATGAGGAAGAGAATATAGCAGACAGAAACACACACATCTTATAACAAGTGCTGGTCAAGTTACTTTGATTACTCTTTTTAAAAGTAATCAAGTTACTCTTTCGATTACTTTTTTTGTGAAGTATATAGTTACATGTTCAGATTGAAACACAAAAAGTCCTGCCCTCCTCTAACTTTAGCGCTCGCCGATTGGATATTTACACAAGGACCAATCCCTCGATTTGCTCTAGAATTGTCCACCCAAACGTGACTCAAAGCCGAGCACCTACCCCAGACTGACACTGACGAAGCTGGTTCATAACATCAAATTATAAATATGTGCTGTCTCTCCGCAATGCTGCGGTAATGCTAAGTTACTCGGACTGTAACTAATTACGATTTTGAAAATAATGACACGTTTAATTACAGCGCTTCTAAAAAAAAGTATCTAATTACATCAACTAATAATTGAGCAATGCGTTTCCGCCCAACACGGCGTAACTATGTCCTGAACATTAAAATAATTCAACTTGTTTTAAATGGCTCATCAGTTTATCGCTGCTGTTATGCAATACTGTATAGCAAAAATATCACATAACACATTTTTTCCTTTTTGTATATTTATTTAATCATTTATTAAAAAAAGGCATATGCTTGTTGAACGTAGTTTGAATTTAAACACAGTAAATGTTTCCTTTCTGGGTATGCTATGTAAAAAGCACAGACTCTTCAGTGAGACAATATACAAATTAAGATCATCGTAATCTAACAAAGCCTTTACCTCCTTTTGTGTGTGACTCGTTTTCTTTTTGCAAACGTTAACGTCGGCAAACATTACAAGTTTGTTTCAAATTCGAACTTTAGGCGCTGGGTGGTTAATGGGGGGGGGGGGGGGTCATATTGCCAGATTATATGACACGCAACAATTTTGCTGCCAATTTTGTTAGGATTAGGTAAATCAAAATATTAGTCATAAAAATATTGTAACAAATTTTTAACTAGAATTATGTGATTTTATTGGGGGTGGTGTTAATTCGGCCTGATAAATTTTTTTGTCGGGGGGGGGGGGGGGGGGGCATGACAACCCTAAACCCTATGGAAATTATTACACAAAGTAACAGGATGCTCTCTAATCTACTTTAAAGCAATACTGACGTCCTAAAACTGTGCATTTACTTCATACTGGGTGATCAAAAAAGCTCACAGACCTGACCTCACCAATGTGTTGGCTCAAGACGCCACATGTGACCCAAAAAAATTTGGTGTCAAAGTTCTTCCCAGCTAAACTTTCCGTCGGCTCAGAATCTGGAATCCCACCGCAGGGACGAGAGTTTTCATTTTTCACATCGCAGCATGAGATCCCATTCAAGTCAAAGGAATTTTTTCCATAGTGTGACTGCCCCTGACATCCTTATGGCAAGACATGCCAGGAACACATCACTGAAAAGGCACCCAGGGGGCACTACCTGTACGGATTCAGTTTTACTCCTCAAGAACACAATTTTGTCCACGATTGATTCAATTGACAACGTATAGACATTGTAAATTGTTGAATTATAAGTTTTATCCAGGGAAAACCAGTGGGCATCAGTGCTTGAACCACCTCAACTGGCTCCTTTCACTTTAAAGCAGTAGTGGCTTTGGTCTTGAATAACAATGCTCCTCACAATTTTAGGCAGCTAGTTTTTATCCATCTGAAAGCAGTGTGTCTAGCACACACCCTGCTGAGAATATAAACCCCAGGGTCTGCCTCCAGAATCTGTCGGTTCTCACTCAATGTTTGGCATGAAAGGTGTGCCGAGGGAGACAACGCATCCATCTAATGTGTAATGTTGGCAAACACCACAGAGACAACATTTAGCCTGAGGCCATTGTCTAGACAATAACAAGAGAGCGAGAGCGAGAGAGAGAGAGAGAGAGAGAGAGAGAGAGAGAGAGAGAGAGAGACAGACAGACAGACAGAGAGAGGAAGAGAGGAAAAGAGGGAGGTTAGGCATACTTTTGAGGTCTTTTCCCCTACGTTCTGGGTACCCGTACACTCTGGTATACTATCAGGGCCTGCAAGTTCTTACCTGCTACCTAAACACAAGCACTGACCAACATCTAAACTCTAAATATTTAATGCTCAGCAGTCTACTCACGTAGTGTCTTAATGGTTCTTCTGGCTACACTTGAGGCAGCTGTGTGCATGGTAAATTCTAAATCAGAAAAAAGCTGCCAACTGTTATGCTAAGTACCTTCAGGGACAGACATTGTCAGTAAACGATCCGCAAATCCACGCGATTTGCAAAATGCTACGGATTACATATAATAATAATACATTACATACTATGTTCTAATTCAAACAAACATATATAAAAAAAAATCATTTGCATTAGTCAGAATATTATAAGCCACGTTTAATATTTTTTAAATGTTGCCATAAAGCGTTTCTATTATATCAATTTTAAAAATATTTACTTTTAAAAACATTAAAACAGACCCACTAAGATATATGATATGGACATATAGTATAGCCATTTTAAAATGTGTCACAATATTATAAGCCATGTTTAATACTCTTAAAATGTTAATTGCCATTAAAAGCTCTTCCATCATGACTTCACGTGGTACAGGGAAACCAGGTAAACCATGACATTTTGCAAATGATGGCCTCATTTTCGTCATTTGTTTTGACAAATGAACTTGTTCTTTTTACCCAATCAGATTTCAAATTCCTTTCTTATCTGCTAATATCAATAGATTTGGTTTTGCATGTTTGGTAAATTAATTAATACATCCCAACTGTACACATCAATTCAAGTGGGAAGGTGTTTTGTGACAAGCAAAAGATGGCAAAACGTTGCATATAACAGACTCGTTACAAGGAGAATTCACCAGATAATGAGTGGTTTTGTGCCAAGACACACAACAGGAGAGCACATGGAAAAAGAACAGCCGTGTGCTCAACAACACAGCAGACATGGGCACAATTTGGCATTGGGGAAAAAGATAAGCTTGTGTCGTTCTGGCCTGGTGTTTATGGTTCTGAATCACCAACCAGAGGGCAAAAGCTCAAAGAGGTGATAGCTGGCTTGTGTGGGGTCCAGAGGGATTTTGTTGGCCCTCTTTCTCACTCGGGAGATATATAGGTCCTGGAGAGAAGGTAGGGGAGCTCTGGTGATCTTCTTAGCCACTGGAATTGTCCTCTGGAGTCTTGGAATGCCTGTTTTAGAGGAATTGCTTAACCAAACATACACAATGAACGCTGAGTAGGTTTAAATCATCTGCGTCGGTGGGAGGTTGAACTGGAAAACCCACAGCTGGCAGTGGGTTTTCTTAATGGTGCAGTTAATGTTTGTGCTCCACTTCAGGTCAGGTGAGATGATGGTGCTCAGGAACCAAATGACTCCACTGATACAACAGTGTTTTTCATGATGCTGGGAAGGGAGGTAGGAATGGGTCTTAACCTAAAGTCACCACAGTTTTAAGCGTGTTTAGCACCAGATTGTTCTAATTGCACCAGTGAGCCATCTTCCTGTCTGTATGCAGACCAATCCTGGATGAAACCAAAGAGAGTCATCTGCGAACTTAAGGAGTTTCACAGCGGGTTCGAAGAAGGTGCAGTCATTGATGTGCAGGGAAAAGAGAGGTGGAACACAACCTTGAGGGGCAGCAGGCCTGGTGGTGCGGATGCCTGATGTAAAATCCCTCACTAGCTGTTGCCTATCTTCATTCATTAAGGGGAAGACTCTTTATTTTAAAGACCTTTATACCACGAATGAAATTTTCGATCCAAAATTTCAACACGGCTTAATCGAAAACCATGAGCGCCAACGGGAGCTCACACAACTTACTGTATGAAAGGTGGCAATAAAAAAAGAGTTTCAGATTGCCATATCAAATCAGTTTTTCACAAGGAGAACGACCAATGAAATCTTGCTCTTTTGAATACGTGAGTAGTATGTAAAAGAGACATACTCGGTGGTGTTCACCCCTATTTTCATAGCGAATAAACTTTGACAGGAACTACACCATACCCTTTTTACTACACCCCGTATCTTAAAAGTGTTCCCGATTGAGTGTCTCATCTTCCCTGGTGTCATCCATCAGCAAGATGTTTCCTGGCAAACATATGTTGGAACCAAGAGGAACTTTCTGATATTGTTTCCATCTTCTCTCCACTTTTCTAAAATGCCTGTTGACTGTGAAGTCTAGAGGTGACGTGTGAAGACAGCCCAGTCTGAGTGTGTTAAAGATGGGATCATTCTTACATGCCAGTGAGAGAGAGAGAGAGAGAGAGAGAGAGAGAGAGAGAAATTGAGCTGGTTGATGGATGTGGCAGACTGCATCTAGATGTCAGCACTTTAGTAAATGAGGCAAGGACAAGCGGCATTAATGCTGTCAATGATCTTCTGACAGGAAAACAGATACCACGCTGGCTGCCATTTTTAAACAGACATCAAGTGCATTAATGACAAAAAGGGCAGGCTTCAAACAAAGCATCTGAGTGATGGGCACACTGCGGCAGCGCTCCGAGCATGCCACTAACATAATCTGAAAAGACACTGTCAGAGTCACAGAGAGACACGGGCCTGGAATTGCGCGTGCTGACAGTGAACAGAGATGAGGACAGAGATACTGCTGCCATATTAGTGCCAAGCATATTCCAACACCAGTCTGGATCCTAACTAAATGTGACACTTCACTCGTCTCTTCAAAGTAGCCCTTCCTCCTTCTTCCTCCTCTCCCTCCGCGAGCGATTGGGAACCAGGCTGCTCCGTCGTGTCAGTGCAGTCCCGCGCTCTCCTTCCGCGGCCGCCTGTGTCAGCACACAAGCCCGGGGACAAACTCAGTCAATCTAAATTTGGACTTTTGTAGCCGAGTGGCGCTCATTTTCTCTGCCATCCTGGTGAGTTGAGGTGATCCAAACTGCAAAGTGTGAGGAGATGTCTGTTCGCGTTAGATCAAATGTCTCTCTCTAGATGAGCATGTGTGTTTTATGGGGGTTCAGCGGACAGCTCTGCCAGTTCAGGCACTTCTTCTGAGGGGTGACAGGGTTTCAAACACCAGCTGCAGCAGTTGCTCCAGGGATGGAGGTACTGTTGCTGGATCCCTGTATGCTCACTCTGACTACAAGAGCGCTGATATCTGCAACAGTTGCAAAAGTGGTGAGGGAAAGATTCCACAGAGCACCAGTAAACATGGGTTAGGGTTAGTGATGGGTCACAATCATGTATTGGAATTACCTTCACAATTATCCCCCCCCCCCCCCCAGCCCGGAAAACCAAAAAAAAAAACTCCTCACCCCAACTATTGACAAGTTCTTTAAGAGACAAGGCAGCATAGTGTGGTAAAATGAGGAGATCTCATTGGCGGATGAGTGCACTGATACTCACAAGTGAATAAAGTGACCTGGACTATCTGTGCGGTTATTCGAAATTGATCCACACCTGCCAGTCAATCAGAATTGTGAATTCAGACAGACCACGGCATAACCAAACCTAAGCACCACTCTCTTTGTAAACAGAGGAATAATAAACTAATTGAATAAGCACAAGGCAAGAATCTTATTGTCTTTACGAGTCAAGTCCCAAGTCCAATGCACGGCAAGTCCAAGTCAAGTCAATGTTAATTTCAAGTCACTTCAAGTCATTTAAAAGAAGCACTAATAGATGGGTTTAGTTTACCAACTTACCAAGTGCATAAATATAAATTTAATGTAAATGTATTTTAACCGTAAAATGGCAAAACCTAAGCATTACATCTAAAAAAAAGATTAAACACAGGGATTTAAATTAGGAAACAAAAATGTAGAAATTTGCTTGTAACTTGAACGTGGATTTGGTTCAGTCATGTGCATGGCACTCAAATGGAGTGACAGCGGGGATAGCCAATCAGATGACAGCAATACTGCCAGCAACCAATAGATGAACTTAGATCTTAAAGCAGCTCCAGTTTTTATTGTGCGTGGTCTATCTCTCTCGAATTCTGAAGCATGCGCAATGCAAACTCACCCCAAGTGAAATCCTGAGTGAAATGTGTATTAATTATAATTCAAGTCTTTCAGAGTCAAAAGGGTCAACTCTGAGTCAAAGTCGCGATTCATTGGGGTTCAATTCAAGTCAAGGAGAAAGTCTTTTGCAATATTATCAGGTCAACAAGTCAACAAATTAATAAAACTTTGCTTTATAGAATGCAGCCTCAACTTTTGTTGATGGGGAAATTAATTGATTAGCTCCACTTTTCCACTTTTCACCAGTTAATGCTGCTGATTAACTCAAGTCCACATGAAACATGGGGCCATAGCATGGAGCACAGCTCTCTCAAGCAGGATTGGAAACACACAGGATCGCAATAACGAGTTACATTTTATTTTCGGAGTGTAATATCTCCAAACAAACTAAGAAACAAACTGATTGGGTGTGGCCCACATCTGGTCCAGATGCATACAGCCTGCAAGCTGGAAATGGTGCCAGACATATAATCCAAGCGACCAAAAGGGTGAACTTTATGCAGAGTTTGGCACAGGCGACCCAGTGGTGACCCAGACTTTTACTTGTAATCTTTGTATTGTTCCCTGCAGCAGTGTCTGGTGTAGTGCAGGAGAAATGCACATGATGAGGACAGTGGAGCTCAGCTCAGTGTCTGCTGATAACTTAAAGCTTAAATATTGACCTGAAGCAGGCAGAACACTTCCTCACATGGTCCACCTCTTCGAGCAGCAGTCTACAAATGTCATAGCCCTGGAGGACATCAGCCTTCTCTCTTCTCAATGACTTCTTTAAAAAACTTCTACTCTCACTCTGACTGGCCAGACTCAGAGCAGACTACTTCCACAGCTGGAGGAATTATGAAGAATTATTTATGAAGCCTATTATCAAGAACTGCAGACAAATGCAGAATTTCTTACATAAGTTGGGTTGCAATCCAATATTTCACGCATTCTCTACCAGAAAAGGCCTTGATGTGGAGCATGAGCTGGTTGGTATGAACAAGATTCTTTAGTGGTACCAGTCTGAAGAGATATAGCAACTCAAGTCAAACCAGTTTGGATATGGTTGCCAAACTTTGGTGGAGGAGGAGGAGGAGAAGAAGAAGAGTAAAAACAATAACAATATGTTGGTTTGTGAAAAATAAAAACAACTCACATTCTCATACTGGGTTAAAAGCCAGAGACAACAAAATGGTCTACAGGGAGGATTTAAAAATGGACAGTGAAGTTGCCTGTCTAATTTGTAGGGACAGTGTACTCCACTATTTAAGGCCCACAGCAGCAAAAACCCGATGCCATTGGAGCTTCTGCCAAGTTGAAGGCACATCCTGGAGCAATTGGTAAGTTTCTGATTTTTGCTTGTTTTAGGGTTACAATCCTGGAATATCCCTATTGGAACCATCTGCCTGAGTCTGAATTAGCCTCCCAAAGATCTCCACATCCCCACATGCATCCATCGAACACTGAAGCAACTGAGTACTTAATCTGCCAAACTTTTAATGAGCTAAACCAAACTCAAAAGAAACGCAAACAATTAAAAGAGCAGAAAAAGGCCTTTGTTAAGTCTGCTGAGCTCTTCTTCTCAAAGGAAAACGAATTCATCAACTGCCCACCGAAGTGATCTGCATACAATCAGCTTCTCTCTTTTCAAGGGCCATCAATATGTCAAGGAAAGACATATCCGAAGGATGTAGCTCTCAACATCAAGGTTATCTGCTCTCTGTTGGCATTCTCTCAGAGTGTTTTCCCGCACTCACCCTGTATCCCAAGCTTCCATCAGCCCTGCAATCAATCAGGGTAATAATGTTGTGGGGAAAAATCAATTAACAATACAATTATACTTTCCTTATTATCTCACAAGCCTGAAATAATACCTAGAGGGAAGATGGAGATGCATCTGTGTGGGAGAGAGAGAGGGAGAGAGTTATGGCTGTGAGCAGCTGCAGCCATGAGCTTGTGCTATTATATGAGCCTCAATATATCTGCTCAAGCCCTTTTCAGTCAGTAGCAACATCCGCTGATGGAGTCCTCATTATCTGGCCTACAACAACCCTCTCTGACCTACAGCTCTTGGGGCTAGTACATAATCAGGTTCTTATTCTTACCCAGGTAATGCATTATTTGTTGATTGTAAAACATAATGCATCCTAGTGCTTGAGTGGAAATCATCTGTACATGCTATTTGTGGAAGATAAATAGTAGGACACATGATCTGGTGGATTTGCACCAACCAGCAAATCACTGACAGGAGCTAAAAGAAACTTAAGCGAGCACAGGGTTTCTTGAGAGAGGCAATGACACAAAATTAAACGCAATAAATCTCATTTTTACAAGAAAGAGACACAAGACGTAACAACAAACTGTCACACAGGGTTTCACAGATTTCGTCTGGATTAACCTGTCTATTCAAAATGACAGGAGATGAATAGACAGGTTAATGAAGGTGGGATGAGTGCTGAAACTCTCTCCCTCCTTGTCAACCATTACTGTGGAGGCCTTGAGCTAGTCACCAATTTCCCACAGCTCCACGGGTTCACGGTGTTCACGGTCTGTTTGTTCACTGCTGTGTGTGTGCACATGGATGGGTTAAATGCAGAGCACCAATTCCTTGTAAGGGTCACTCCATACTTGGTCCTAATGTCACTTTCACATTGATGTGTCATGGTACCCGGAAGTCAGATAATGAGTGGCAAAAAGCCTAATCACGCACTGACATTTCTGTGAGTTTGATCTATGTAAACCTTCATTCAAAGCATTTGTAGACTGTAGACACAATTTTACAAATTGTTGAAATCCCAAGAAAGGAGAAGCAAATTGATTGCTGCAAATCAACAAAAAACTGGAATCCAGAAGCTGAAAGCTGTACTTGTGGCGTTCATTCTGTGCAAGTGTATCCGATTGCAGCATGCAGTAAAAGGGGCAAGTGTTTCAAGAACCAAACTGTCCGTCCAGACTGTACCCTACCCCCTTGGAGATTATTGGTCAACTCACACTTCCGTGTACAGTACAATTGATCAATCCGCCCCTGTGTAACTTGAAGCTCTCAAAATCACATAGGATAACGCTAGGACTCAACTGTTAATTAAAAAAAAAACTTAACACTCCAAACTTAGACAACGTGACTCATAACACATGTTAGGTGAGATCTCCCCCACTAGTGATATTTTTAGTGGCTGTACATTGAGCTCTACCCCCTCCCGGGTTTCAGTTGGTGTTATAACCCCTGGGTAAGAGGGTCTAGTTCATTTTAGTGTACTCGAGTAAAGCCCAGTGTATCCAGGAAGATCACTCTTCCAGTGCTCCCAAGGTCGAGGGCTAGGTTTAGGGTTAAAGGACTTTACACAAATCGAAGACAACATGACTCAAAAAACATGTTAGGGTTAGGATCTCCCCCACTAGAAACATTTTTAGTGGCTGGACTCTGAGCTCTACCCCCCTCCTGGGTTTCACTTGGTGTTAAAAAGGGGTTAGGTTTAAGATTTGGAGAGAGAGAGAGAAAGAGAGAGAGAGAGAGAGAGAGAGAGAGAGAGAGAGAGAGGGGGCTTCTCACCAAACGATTTGTAACCGTACTTTGGTTAGTTATAATAATAGTAAAAATTAGTTAGTAAAAATATATGTTTTCTTTCAAACACTGGCTTGCTCATTAAACTCTTTTTCAGAATAGGCTCTGGTTGTAGGTAAAACAGCTGTTTTGAAACCATACGACCTGAAACAGAGCATCTTCTTGTTATCCTCGTGTTCATCTTAAGAAAATGATTTTGGCTTATATGTACTTTAGCAAGAGTGAAGGAGGAGCTGTGTGTATAGCTTGCCCCTCCCAGGGGAGGGTCTAAACCTTTTGAGTAATGAACTTTTCCCTTTTTGTTCTAACAGCTCTAATATGTTCTAAGATTCTGCACTTTTTGCTATCTTAGTTTATGTCCCCCTTAAGTGCAAAAGTCTACAAATCTTAAAAAAAAACTTGCTTAGAAAGATTAATATGCTTATTAACCACTAAACCGAAACAGAAATGACTCCTCTGGACATTTAAATAGCTTTTAAACACTGTGTGGAAACACTACATATGTTGATGATAACTCATGGCATTTAATGTCACAGTTCATTGATTTTGTCAACAGATCTTGAGAGTTGTTACTGGAGACAACTGCTGTAAAGTCAAAGCTGTATTTTACACAATTTTTACAGCTGCGTCTGTTAACCAACAGAAGAAACTACTGCTGGCTGGCCTGGAGACAGTTTTAATGACATCCTGAAGGGCCTGCTCTGCATGTTACCACATTCACTTAGAGGTCAAAGACACAGATAATAAATATAAGCAACCAGCAGAGATGAATATCCACATGAACCGTCAAAGAGCAGCTGTGTTTCCATCTCTGCTCCAAGTCCACAGTAAATGAAAGAAAGAAGAGGATTTTGGAGGATATTAAACTAGTACCCTGGATAATGTCACATATTCAATCAAAAGGGAATCTGGCTGGGCTGCACTCCAAATGGAGCCATATGCAGCTAAAGTTGACTGGATGTAATCCCAAGGCCTGCGATGAAGCACAAACAACTGACGGCTTATGACACACTCCCACAGATGTGGCACTGGACTGGTTTTCATCAACAAAGACAAAAGAAAAACTTGAGATGTTTGATTGTGAGGAGAAATCAGCAACTGGTTCAGATTAAACACATAAGCATTTAATTCTGGGGGGAAAAAAGACCTTAAGGAGGGTACCTGGTAACCTTAACATATCAACAGAGAAAAGAAACCTGAGTGCATCTTTTAGGAGAAACCAATGGAAGCTAAAAAAACGGAAAGGGTTAAGCTGGCATCTGTTCTCCAGGAAAGAAAAAATATTTAGTCCATTAAACATAAATACCTGCCATTATGATGCATGCACTGGATCCCAGCCTCACCATTCCCTGCTGATGTTTATTATGGCCAAACAACTGCAGCGCCTGCATGTTTTCAACTTTAGCGTATTGATTAAACTTTTAAACGCTCGCCATATAACCCAGGGACATCAGCAAGATTAATTTGCGTCGATGTTCATCTGTAATTCATTAGCCATTTATACCCCACATCCACATGGGCTATCAAGAAAATGTGGGCCATTTTTCACTCGGCTCAGGCTCGGGAATGGGATTGGAAAATTGCATTGCATACAAATAAGACTGGTGGCTTTGGGAAAGAGAAAGTAGCTAAAATTGCCACTGAGGCCAAAAACACACAAATTAAGCAGCACTCCTTAATGAAACTAATGCTTCCTCCATGACAGAGTTGTGTAAAAAGACTACAAATGTTTTTATTTTGTGTTGCTGAAGAGACTGCTGTAATTTAACTTGGTGTAATTCATGTGTCAAACCTATTTACAGCAAGTAAAATAATTACCAGTAATAGAGAATAGCTCATTAAAAGGTTTACAAACAAGCTTATTGTATTTACTTCTTTTTCAAATTAATAAAAATTTGAATCGTTGCTGATTAGTATACAACACTGTGAATCGTAAACATGACTGCAAATCAAAAACGTGACGGCAAATAAAATCGTAACTGCAAATCAAAAATGTGACAGCAAATCAAAGACATGATGATAAAACAAAAACGTTAATGCAAATCAAAAACTTTACTGCAAAATAAAAACACGACAATAAATCAAAAACTTTACTGCAAATCAAAAACTTTACTGCAAATCAAAAACATGACTATAAATCAAAAACTTTATTTACTGCAAATCAAAAACTTTACTGCAAATCAAAAACGTTAATGCAAATCAAAAACTTTACTGCAAAATAAAAACACGACTATAAATCAAAAACTTTATTTACTGCAAATCAAAAATGTTACTGGAAATCAAAAACTTTACTGCTAATCAAAAACGTTACTGCAAAATAAAAACACGACTATAAATCAAAAACTTTACTGCAAATCAAAAATGTTATTGGTAATCAAAAACTTTACTTCAAATCAAAAACATGACGATAAAACAAAAACGTTAATGCAAATCAAAAACTTTACTGCAAAATAAAAACACGGCTATAAATCAAAAACTTTACTGCAAATCAAAAACATGACTATAAATCAAAAACTTTATTTACTGCAA
>SRMA01025199.1:130249-209480 GCA_007224835.1 Danionella cerebrum | reverse complement strand
AATCAAAAACTTTATTTACTGCAAATCAAAAACATGACTATAAATCAAAAACTTTACTGCAAATCAAAAACATGACTATAAATCAAAAACTTTATTTACTGCAAATCAAAAACAGGACTATAAATCAAAAACTTTATTTACTGCAAATCAAAAACTTTACTGCAAATCAAAAACAGGACTATAAATCAAAAACTTTATTTACTGCAAATCAAAAACATGACTATAATTCAAAAACTTTACTGCAAATCAAAAACATGACTATAAATCAAAAACTTTATTTACTGCAAATCAAAAACTTTACTGCAAATCAAAAACATGACTTTAAATCAAAAACTTTATTTACTGCAAATCAAAAACACGACTATAAATCAAAAACTTTATTTACTTCAAATCAAAAACAGGACTATAAATCAAAAACTTTATTTACTGCAAATCAAAAACATGACTATAATTCAAAAACTTTACTGCAAATCAAAAACATGACTATAAATCAAAAACTTTATTTACTGCAAATCAAAAACTTTACTGCAAATCAAAAACATGACTATAAATCAAAAAGTTTATTTACTGCAAATCAAAAACATGACTATAAATCAAAAACTTTACTGCAAATCAAAAACATGACTATAAATCAAAAACTTTATTTACTGCAAATCAAAAACATGACTATAAATCAAAAACTTTAATTCAAAAACTTTACTGCAAATCAAAAACATGACTAGAAATCAAAAACTTTATTTACTGCAAATCAAAAATATGACTATAAATCAAAAATGTTTCTGCAAATCAAAAACGAGACTGAAACACAAATAAAATTCTAAAATCTATATTCGTGTTTATGATTTTCAGTTGGTTTTGATTTGTAGTTGTGTTGTGCACTAATATGCCACTGATCACCCCCAGGTGGCCCGAGGTTCAATAGTCCAATAGACAGCCGTTTACAGTCGTTTGAATACAACTGTTTTTGATTGGTAGGAGTATTCCGTACTAATGCGTCACTGTAGCTTACTCTCTTACAATCTTTACCCAAAGGGATGAACACGCTTAATTCTTTCTTTGCTTTTGCCCTGAGAGGTTGATATTGATACTTGTATTGCCATTATATATAAGCAACAAAGAATTTTCAGACCTATTTCTCACAACTATTTATGACCAAAGCTATTGATTAAGTGGCTGCACATCTATGGTCAATCCTGGATGGCTGTAGCTTGCACAGTTTAGCTTCAACCTCCTCGAAGGCCATGCTTCACTTTGGCACTCATCTGATTTATTATAACCAAAATAAATCACGATACATGCAAATTTAAATTAAGCATTTTTACAGTATCTAAAAACAAACAAACAATAAGGCCTTCTCTCAATTTCCACAATAAAATGTCATGAATTCAAAACAGTTGGATTCATTAATGAAGTCCTCAATTGCTTGACCTGATAAGAGCCCATCATTCTTCCTCCTAACTTATGAAGCTCAAGAGGAAATTGAATTCTAGAAGGCATAAATTTTGACTGAAAAAAAAGAGATTATAGCAGCAAGAGTCTAATTCAAGTCTGGTGAAATTAATTTCAATGACATTTATTCTACATAGAGCAAGTGTGCGTGAGGCTCTGGGCTCTGGAGATAAGAGGAAGTCATTTGAGCTTCTGTGCTCCGGCAGTTTACAAAGCCTTAATCTCCTTGGAACAACTCGTGGTCCATCATAAGGGGACTTGAATTCCTCCCTGCTGTTTGATTCAGCACAAGACGTAGCTCTAGAACTTCCAATGATTCATACAAGAACATATCAATGTTGCTATTAAAGGGTAAAAAAGTAGGGGTCATTGCACAGATGTTAATTAACCACTGTATCATCTTTCAATGACCTAATAAGTCGTTATGAGCTAAAAACATTGGTGTCAAGGGCATTAAATGTGACATGATAAGAACAGTATTGTGGAATGGACATTTTCTGAGGATGACTGACTGTAGCTGTCATTAGAAAGCACTGACTAATTAAAACCAAATGATGATAAATCATTCAGAACTGAATAAAATGTGAAAGGTTTGCTGATTTCAGTAATAGTCCCATTAATGAGAATGGGGAAGTTGCTCATTTGAAATTGAATGAGGAAGACACGACTCTACGGCAATGCGGTGTTGGATGAATCATTACTAAAAGATTGCTGAACTTTTTAATCACTTTGACATTGGAGGTAGGTCTGGGTTAACGAGGGTTTAAATCTGTGTGCTGTAAATATTAATTATAGTAAAGTTGAGCTGCTGAAAAACACTCAATTTCCTATAACTCTGTATTTATTTCACCCATCATCACCCTAATGAACGCTTTCACAATGACATTTTGGTGTATACATATATACATACATACATATATATACATATACACATATATACACACACACACATATACATACACACATACATACATATACATAAACACACACACATATGTGTATACCAGTATATATATATATATGTGTGTGTATACATTTTGTATTGGTAAACAATCTGGTAAACAATCTGGTTACTATGTAGGGATCAGTGTAATCAGATATTGTTTTCCAAATCATAATAAGGGATATAAATCCACACAAACCAAATTTTTCTAAGCAAATTGTTATATATATAGAAATTCTGGTTGCTAGAGTGTACTTAGTGATGTAAAGAGTCAGATGGGGGATATAGACCAACCCTGCTGTCCCTGATTAGAAGCACAAGACTCTGATGACTGTCTGTTCCATAGAAACAGAAGAAGTCCACCTAGTAACAATAAAAAGATTTCAGGTGACAAAGCAGTAAACAAAGCAAAAGGTGGGCACTAAAAACTGACATGTCCAAAGTTGGCACTGGAGGGTTACAGCCCTGTTGAGTTTAGCTGTAATCTTCAAGATATGTAAGATATTAAGCTCTTTGTTAGTTTGAAGCTGGTATGTGCACTGAAGCAGGGTTGGAACTAAAACGTGCAACCCTACCAAACTCTACATCCACTGTTTTGATGTCTTCAGTGAGAATCTACAATGTAAATAAAATGTTTATAAGTTTATAATCCATCCATTTTGTAGAAAGCAGTTCACTGTGCCCGCTTTACCATCAGCTACTCTTCTAGGTCAACAAACAGCCAAATCTTTCTGGAAGCCAACCATCAATTACCACAAAGAAACATGGCCTTCTTGCCATCTTAAATAAAGCGCCTGACTCTCCCCAGAGTGACATGTATCAATAGCAATCTGACATCCCCTGTTACCACCTCAGCCATCGAAGAGACAAGCTGCACCTGCCTCACTGTGGGACATGTGTCTGCTCATCACTTCCCCCTGCAGAGAACACGCACTTCTTTTCCTGGGTTTGAGTGCCTGGTGCTATTTTCCAATGGCCATTATTATCTTCATTTCAGCATGGAGTCTGAGGCCTGTTGGTCTTGTACCTGAGGCCTCTGAGGCTGCTGTTGCACAGTGATTTGGCATGACATCTTGACAAAGAAGGGGGCATGAAAGGAAAAGAACAAGGCGCTGATAGCCCTGGTTCTGGGTGTGCCCCACACTGTCCTCAGAGCCTGGTGTCAGAATGACAGCGAGGGGCATCAGTCAGAGCAGAGCTTCATCTGACTGGAAAGGATCAATCAATCTCCTTAATGTGAGCAGACATGGTAAAATATTCCGTTATACTGTTTGAAGCTCTTCTACCACTTTTTATATCCAACTGCCTAAAGATCTTCTGCATGGCAGTCACTCAGTGGCCATTTATGAGGGGCAGCTCACTAGTACTGGAATTGACCCTATTGTTCTTTCAGTTGATATCATGTTCCCATGTGGTTATCCAACAGAACAAGTGAAAAAAAATATTACCAAAATAAGTTTTACCAAATGTTGTTGCGGGTAGCACGGTGGACTTACCAGTTCAAGGTGACTTTCCTTGGTGGAGTTTACATGTTCTCCCTGTGCTTGTGTGGGTTTCTTTAGGGTACTGAGGTTTGCCACACAATCCCAAAAAGTATGCAGTCAGGTTAATTGTAACGTAACCCTGTCTCTTGTCCGATTTTTGCCAGAGATAGGCACAAGCAGACCCCCCTACCCCCGAAAGGGAACAATGGGGAAATAAGACAAATAAATGAATGATTCACTAGTTTACTTTACCATTAATTAGCCGGGTGACACAAGGCATATTTGGTAAGTATGGAATGTGCACTAGCAGGGCTCCAGAGCCAGGAAGTGTTGTATTTCCTAAGACCCAGGTTTGGTATAGGTGGGGTGCTTTTTTTAAATTGACAACAGACAGAGACTCACTGGAGCTACACATAGCTGGTGAGAGCAAGCTACAGGGTTACAGGGTGGATAATTAATGTCCCGGCTCCTACTGAATTTTCTTTATAAAAACATCAATTAATTGGTTCACCATACCATTATTTAGCCTGGTGATGCAAAGCATATTTGGCAAAAAAGGGCTCTAGAGCCAGGAAACAATCTGTGCCCAGAGACCTCAATGTGGCAAAGAGGCTTACTGGGCACTATTGAGCACCCAGCGGCTAAATTAAGCCCCGGCTCTTACTGAATTTTGTTATTAAAACGTCAATTCATTAGTTCACCATTATTTGGCCTACTGGCAAGTATGGAATGCTAACCAGGAAAGCTGTCCAAGAATGGACTCTAGAGCCAGGAAGCAACTTTAGCCCTGAGACACCCCAGGAAGGACACCATGAGCTTCGAACCAGCAAACCTTCAAACTGGAAAGCCACAGTGCCACCCATTGTGCCACCATGCCGCCCACCCAACAATCAACCAAGTAGATATCCGCAGACGTCTAGAAGCCCAAATACACCTCAGGAGAGAATGGCACCATGAGAAAGCATAAGAAGCCTTGCTGACTTCTAACAAAGAAATCAAAAATGGGAGGTTAACCAGCAGGTCTCAGACTTGGCAAAGTCTAAGGTAGATGGCAGACCCCTGGCATGGTGGTGCTTGAATTATAGGAAGGACATAATGGTGCCTATTGGCTTTAACTCAGCAGGGTCTGGCAAATTTAATGAAAATAATGAAGAAATTAAGAAGTTTTGGTCTGAAACTGACCAGGTGGTTTTGACAGTGGAGTCTGGCATGGACATAGAAATTTAAATGAAACTGAGTTGCAGAGTTTGACTCAGCGGAGTCTGACAATAGATATAGAAATAAGAAAAACAAACAAACAAAACAAAAACAGAGCTAATTGTTTGGTTTGTAGACAATGGTTTTATGCTGGAATGCTTATTAATTCAATTCCCTGAGCTATTCTACTCTAAATGTTCCATCGCAACATCTGGAGAATAGGAAACTCTTATCTGTGAATAAACTTTATTTTTATAGCATTGTTTTCAACAAGCAAGTTGCGCCAAAATGCTTAAAAGGTACAATAAAAGAAACGTTTAAAAGAAAACATCAAGTTATAAATCTATTAATATCTCTGCTAGTTATGACTAAATGAATAAATAAATAAATAAAGCATGTATGGTTATATTAGCTAAATAGTTTCCAAAAGCGAGATATGGGAAGTATTTCTAAAAAATTATGCGTTAGCTAAGTAAAATGTGTATTATATAAATGTATGATTTTAAAGATCAAACAGCAAAAACTGAACAAATCTCAGATCCAACACTGGAAACAATGGTTGGCTAATCATCGACAATCAGCCAGACGTCTCCAAAGCTCTGATGAACCTCGTGAAGAGTTCAATGGCCCTGCTGTACTCCACACTGAGCTTGAAACCCAGAATTGAGAAATGAGTAATGAAAGCCATGAATGTAATAATGGGGATTGCAATGACTCTAATAGCATTAAAGTGACAGCAGAGGCTAAATCCAACACAAGGCTTTGAGTCGCAATTACAAAAGCTCTCCAGTCTGACTGAAGCCTGCAGACAGAGACCTTACTCTTGAGAAGAAAAGGAACATAATATCCTGGGGAATTATAACGGATGATCTCATGAGGTTTGGATATATGAAGCCAGGGCGGCGATGACGAGAAGCTATTGTCAAGGGCCGTCTTAATGGATGGCTTTACTGCGTGTCTCCTCTTCCTAATTAATAAGACACATACAGTTCGCAGATGCAGGAGGAAAGGAGCAGGGAAGATGAAGGGTGATTAACGACAAAATACTCAAGCCAAAGATGACTTGGCCCACCGTTTCATCCTCTTTTTCTCGAAAGTACCCTCGGACCATCGTCAATGGCTTGCACATCCCCTGACAGGTGAAATAATAACCGTCATACATCACTGCTCCGAAAAGTCCAATAACCTAAATCTTCACTTGCCACACAGCCCGAGACTCAATTACTTTATTGACATGTAATCTTCATAAGGGGAGAAATATTGAGCATGTAAGGTCAGTCGGTTATGAAGATGTATTATCATATTATCTGCAGGGGGGTTGTTGGGGCTAGGACCTGACAAAGCTAATTATATTCGTACATGTTAGCCGGCTGCAAGCACATTATGTGCTTGGCTGCATGAGTGAGAGGAAGGGAAGGACAGAGGGTGGTTGTCCAAACAGAAGAAAGCCAGGATGTCCTTTTATGGGCACTAGGACTAATGTAATCAGATTTCGTCTAATGTGATGAATTTATACATATCCAGCTGGATAAAAAAAATTACATTGGAGAATTATAAAACACATAAGCTCTGCTATGCATGCCCCCCCACCCCTTAAAAAAAGAAAATAAGAAAACTGAACTTAAAGCTTAAAGTTCAACAAATATCAGCAGTGGTTTGTGCAGTGACTTGAACAGTTGTGCTGGCCAAATGTCATTGTTGGTTAGAGTTGGAGCTTGTGGCTCTCCTTCCCCTTCCCCGGGGTTATCCGAACACCAGTCGAATCTCCAGACTTGTCATCGTCAACCTATATGATTCAGGGTGTAATGGCAAATAAAAGCTGAGTGTGGATTTAGGACACAGTTTAGTACTATGCTCTAAGTAACTTAATTTTTGTAATTATTTATTCTATTTTTTTTTATTTACAGTTGAAATCAAATATTTAGATAAACTTGAAAAACACAAAACTTTCTTGTGTTTTATTATCCAAGCACGTACATTTTTTAGATCAATAAATATATAGAAATGTATCTCTTTTCTCAAAGTGAGAAGTTTAAACACTTAAACAATTTAATCGAATACAAAAAAGATAGATTACAATTCTAGTTTTAGGAGATTTTAGAGATTTAGGAACAAGCAGAGGATTCTGATAACTCATGCTATAGATTTAAAATCACAAACAACAAACAGTTTTGTTGATTGTATCATTACGGCCAAAGGGCATGTCACGGTTGCTTTTTCCTTACATTTTTTTGCATCCTAAAAGTTAATGATTTAAGGGTAAATAATAATATCTTGTTTATTGTAACATCATAAAGCCATTATTTACTTGGCGTTTGTTTTTTTGTGTGCATGCATGTATTTTGGTTTTGCATGAGCAATGCTACAGCAATAACATTACCTGCATGATTTTTTTATGGGGGGGGGGGGGGTTACATCCATATGGGAGTAAAACAAGTTTCTATTGTCACTTACTATTCCCTTTATGTGGTCACATTAGTAGTAGTATCTTTCTGCGGGATTCATATTTTGACGTTTTGATATGGTCACAAGAGATATTCTGAGGGATTATTATCACTAATGATATCGGATATGTTGCTAAAAACCTGAGGTCATTAAGAAATTATGGAAATATGAAAACTTTGAATCTGAAATGGGTTACTTTTTGCGAAATAGATGCATAGGGTTTTACACTTTCAGGTGATGCCAAATATTCCTCTATTCTTCTGATCATTCATCTATTCATAAATAAAAGAGTCCACTGTGGGCATATATGAGGACTTTAAAACAGATATGGGTTTGAGAAGTTAAATATGTGACAAATAAGTGGCATATATTGCATGATACTCACGGAACCATACTAGAGGTGACTAAAGAGGTAGCCAGGGTTTGGATCCCTGATAAAAACAGAATGTATGAACTAAATGCTATAAATAATGGCTTGTGGATGTGGTAGATAGTCCTTAATCCATAGGGTAACCATATTCAGTCAAAAATGAAAATGACATTTCCATTTGTCCTAGAGCTGAGAGCATTTCTTAAACACAGCACTAGATGAGAGTAGCAGTAGCATTCCCAGATTTCTAGTGGCTATGTTAAGCTATTTTGCACAAATCATTGCCTTGAGTCAGGACAAGAGTCAGCCAGGTCACTGCCTTCACTCTTTTCCTTGTTTCTTGGAGGAATAACACTGTAGGACATGTGCGGTCATTCCAATGTGCTTTGTTTCATTCCTTGTTTATTTGCTGCTTGAATATGGAGAACAAACTTGAGCTTGAATCTTGGGCGATGCTGAAAAGTGAAATAGCTTGATGAGGGTGGCACAGTTTCAAGCTTCTCTCAGGGAGGCTGCAAAACAAAATCTTAATGGTGGCAAGTGAGGCTTATTGTAAGAAAATGTATGAAGATTCACAAGATTCACAGAAAACTCTTTAGCAAATCATTAAAAAGTTACAAAAGCCTCAAAAAAGCCAATGAAAATCAAACATTATATTGCTCAACAACGAACAAACAAAAATGGTCATTAGCTGGATTTGACTTTGTTCTTTTCACAGAGGTAAATATATGGACATACTACATTTTTAATACAAACTTGGTTCTCTGATTGGCCAAGAGTAGCATATTCAAACCCTTTACTTCATGCCTGGTCTGCCTGATGAGGACTAGAGACTTCTAATACAGAGGAAGGTGATTATCATACCCATGTAGATGACGTTCTAAGCGCACGCAAAACCAAGGTGATACAACCAAGGTGAAGAATGTCACATCTTCCTGTTGATCAATGACTAGTCAGTTGTCGAGCTCATTGATTGGCCACATAGAAATCTTTTTTGTTAGTTTGTGTTGCAACTAAGCATGGAAAAAAAACAAGAAAGTGCAGACCTTTCCAAAGAGAGCTTGAGAATTTGACAATAAAGTAAAGGTTTTCATTGCGCATTTTTAAAGTTAGAATGATGTAGAATAGTGACGTGTCTTGAGCCTCAAACAAGCCCACTCAGAGCTGATACTGAAGGTCAGTGAATTGATCTGAGTCATATCAAGCTGAGTTGTAAAATCGACTTGAAAATTAGGCCTATAAATGATAACAGATCCCATTAACACATTTGAACGAGCAGCTCGTTTGAACTATAGCATTGATAAATACATAGATTAGCTCAATAATTTTCTCTGTTCCATATGTCTTTGGAGGAGAGATATGCTCATTGTGGAGAGATAATAGATAAAATGTAATACTAAATAAATTGTGTCCTCAATGGTTCATTTGATGCAGGATATAAGACTATATACACATTACAAACTTTTAATGAATAACAAAACAACCACAATTTTCAATAAAAAACACTTTTCACAGAATTCCTCTGAGTTCATAAATAACAAAAATGATAGAAAATACAATATTAGAAATATGACACATTTGCATTTATTTAAAAACAATGCCTTGTGGTATAGTGGACAGTGCATTTGACATGTACGCGCTTTTGCACAGGATGACGTGGGTTAGCCTCCCCCCATTTCTCTTCTTGTCTTTATACTGTCCTATCTGTTTATCATTGCAAAAAAGTCCAAAAAAAAATCGTAAAAAAACAACCTGGTATCATAATTAATGTTTTTATTGAACACTCTTCTTTATTTTTAATGTATTCAATAAAAAAAGCATACAAAAACTAATATTCTGAATAATAATTTTAGATTAAAAAAGCCTAAACCTTCTACAGGCTTATTATCAAGCGCTTGAGTGGGACGTATTGCATACCAAATATATTTCACATGATAAATGGTTTCAGTAATCCATGACAAGGAAGACCAAACTCCAAATGAAAAACATCTTTCTGCACTTCATTTCTAAACGTATGCTGGTAATAGAAATCATCTGAAACATGTTAAGTACAGAGTTTTACAGCAGAACGTGAAGCTGCCAGATCATTGGTCTGAATCGGTCTCTAAATAACAGCCCTGCATAAGACTTTAGGAGATCAGAGAATCCATCAAACCCACCCCAGAACCTGATTTTGACATCTTACATTGGCTGCTGACCTGCAGTTGAGTGGTTAAACCAGCAGTCAGATGGAACGACCATGATTTCCAAGGGAAATGAGGAAAGTACTCATTCAAACGACAGCAATCTGGAATTCATTTCAGCGCCTGACCTCTATGACTCAGTCAACTCAACAGTCTCACAGCGACACAACATGTCAGAAATGATCACCCAATCAAATTATGACACTAAAACAACCTGTCTGCTTACATTAATATGACGAGGAAACCGGCCCTCATTTGTCTAAATTTAAGCACAAATCATTCTGACAGATTTAAAAGTTTTCCCTAAGTTCTGCAGCCTTGCTTGACCTAATTTCCGGACAATAGCGACTAACCCTGGATGTATATAAAGTATGCTAGAAGACTGAAAGTACCTGACCTCTGCCGATGGATGAATTATGAAACAAAGTTCAAGTGCCTCCTCCAATCTGACTAAAGTCCTGTTCTAGTTTCAAGCCAGCCATGAAGCCCAAATGTCAACCTTCAGATCCTCCCTCTCAGAAGCTGGCATTAAACGCTAAACATCTGATTTCCAGTGTTCGCAGGAATTTAACAGTGTGCTAGGTCATTAGCTTGAGCTCCGCTGATCATCTGTGTTCAGACATGTCTGTGAATCTCCCAATGCTGTGCTGAGGTACAGTTGACAACAAATCAGTAAACTCAGCAGGGAACGAGAGCAGGGTTTTGACAACAGTCCAATGGAGCTTGCAGTAACTGACAGCTGAGTTGAGTTCCTTCCACCGCAATGATTTCATCCTTTGAGTATGAGTGGATCGAAGGGGGACTGGAGGTCACAGAGTACTGTGTGTCACTCACTGTCTCAAACGGATGATTAAATCATCACTGGACTGCCTTCTTCTTACTATCACGTCAGGCCTTTTCGAGTTGCTAAGCTAAATATAGTGTTAAAAACAGCAGAAAAATGCCAAGAAAATTGATTTCTATTCTCTAATAAGAAACTTTAATCTATTCCATGTGCCTGTGGATTTTACTAAGGGTGCTCTGTCCCGTTTTGTCATTCATTCATCTCGGTAAACTGTATTTCTGTCGATAAGCTAAACACTGGCGTTTTGACTGAACTGAACACCATTTTTATCGATAATGAGACTCTGGTTTACATCGATGTGTTTGAATAACACTCTGTTTTATCTGTAATGTAACATGCAGACGCTGCCCTCTGAGCCTACGTAGAATGCAAGCTCGCCCTGCACCCCTCCCGTTTGCCATATTTAAGATACACAAACAACGGCACTTAGTGGCAATAGAAGTTTTAACACAGAGCGACTCAAAATATTGCTCTCCGACACTTTTGGATTGGGGTGTTGGTCTATGACAGGGGTGCTCATTACATCGATCGGAGGTGCTACCGGTCGATTGCGGGGTGAAATTGAAACAATATCAGCCGATCATCCATCCCGTCACAGTTCAGTAAAGTTAGCTGCAGATTCACGGATTCGGTTTTCTCTGCTCAATAGCTCGAGACCAGAATGTTCTTAGTAAACAAATAATACCTATTTTTAATCTGTGTTATGTAGCGGACAAACTACAAAACGTTTTTTATCAAAACAAGTTTCCCTCGGCATTCGCAGAAACACATTACCGTCTATGAGCAACCCGCTGACATGGAAGCGCTTAGGGACCGTCTGCAACTTACCAGATCCAAAATATGTTTTACCCAGAATATGCTTCATAACTTCATTCTAAATTGATCTATTACAACCAAAATCAAGCAACATGCCACTCCTCACCTGTATATTGTACTGCACGACTCAGTTTCAACCAATATTGAAAAATTTATTAAAGCATCATTTTTATTCTTGATTATTTGGATCGAAGCTCAATAGCTCCCATAAAAATCACTCTATTTCCACCAAATTCAGGTCACACACAACTGTTCTAATGATTAAATTCAGTGCAAGTCATCAAATTAAACTCACGTTATTACAAAAATGTAAATAGTTAATTATTATGTGTGTTTTGTCAATTCTCAATAAAGTTGAAAATAATTGTTTGTAGATTGATGTTTTACATTTTTGTAGCGGGTAGATCACTTTGACTCTGTCATTTTAAAAGTAGCTCACAAGCTGAAAAAGTGTGAGCACCCCTGGTCTACGATGTCATCTTTGGCACTGGTTTTACACCACCTGCAACATAGTTTTTTTTTTCCGCCACGAATGTCGATGTTCTCAGGAATTTTGCAACTCCATTAGATTTACCTACACTTGCTAACATTGAAAGCAATTATTTACGCACGCACGCACACGCACACACACACACACGGTCTACATTGTATTTTGTGTATATTTTAATTTAAAACTAAATAACAATTAAACCAAAAACAGTTAGACCAACCACTGTGTCTGTGCGTAACATGTTTCTTGTGCCAAGTAAGAACTCAAACATAAATGTCCCAATAGTATCCAGGTTAGGAGATTAAGTCTCAGAGCAGTCAAATGTTCAGCCCCATTTTCAAATGCAAGATTACATTTCTGAACCGATGATTTTTGGACCGGTTTCACGCCCCTGCGACACATGTGCAGGTTTCTTGCGCCACCGATGCCGGTGTTCTGAGAAATTTTGCTAACCCATTAGATATACTTGAATTTGTAAGTAAACTTTTGTAATAGAGCTAGAAATCAAACATATACAGTATGCTAGTTATGGATTAAGTCTCATGTCCTGGGCACTTCATACTACATTCACTTATTTGTTTAATGTCTGTATGTCTCCGTTCAGTTCAGACCAGATCGTAATGCGACGCCTACGATTCTGTCCACTCCCCATCTGTGATCTATCATGTGTATTATAAATGACCTCATAGTTATCCCACATAGTTAATTAACTGTGTGTATGTACATTTATGTATGTGTGTAGGTATTTACAAACTGCTCAAACTGTGCTACACGAACAAGCTGAATCTTTCCCTCCTCACCTACATCTCTCATCCACTCCCCCCTTTCCTTTTAACACCCTCCGGTCCTGATGTAATTTCTGCTAACTAGTCCATGGAGAAAATAAATAAATTAATAATCACATAAATGTATGCCTTCCTTCCAGAGGAGGAAACACCACACCAGGTGCTCACTCCCCTGGAGATAACGAAGCTCCCTTGTGGTGGCTTTTAAGCAGGACAGGGCACCAAAAAACAACAAACTAAAAACTGTTTGTACTTTTTAGTATATTTCTACGTTTTGCATATTGCATTACAAATTGAAACAAAATAAAACAGTAATCAAAGAAACCAATCAAGGGTGAATTGGTTACTCTGAAAAGTTCTTTTTTAGCATCTTGGGATCCCAAACCTGGGAAACTTGACAATAAGCAGCTTGCTGGCTTATACAAAATTATAGGGCAAAGGGAAAAATAATAATAAATCCCACAATTCCACAAAATCCCACCTTGTGAAGTTTCAGTGATCATGAAAATGGTGAGTATCCAGCTCAGAACTGCTCACGAGGATCTCCTAAATGATCTCAACGCAACTGGGACCAGTCACCAACAAAACAATTGGTAACACGTGTGTCGGCCCTACGACTCAATTTTTTTTTTTTTTTTTGAAAAGGAAGAGGCTCAGAGTTTTGTGAGCATCCAGTGGTGAGGTAAGGTTTACCCACGTTGTCAAGTCCTCAAACTTTCTTGACCATTGCATGCCCAGACTTGACATGGACAAAGAAAACACAGAGAGCGCTGTCTCAACTCCAGTTCCTTTTATTTATTTATGCTCGCAGTGGAAGCAACTGAACAAGGTTGATAACCTAAAATCCAACAAACAATCAATCAATCACCAATCCACAAAATAAAATAAATTTCATCAATAAACTTTCCTTAAACACAACTTGAACAACAAACAAGGTTTCAAAGATCAAACACATTTCCAAAGGAACAAAATCAATGTTAAATTACCAGAATAAACTAAACATAAACTTAACATACCAATGACCTCTGTGGTGTGAACTCTGCAATGGTAAGTTTGTCTCTAGAAGCTGGGTTGCAAACACACTTAAAACTTTCTTCTACTTGGGTAGCCTCCTTCCAGCTTTTGGCTCATTGCTGCCACCTGGTGCCATGGTTCCAAACTCAATTTAGTTTATTGTTATATAAAAAAATGAATGGATAAATAAATTCTTAAACTTAATGTTCTAAATTAACCAAACACACGTTTTACATTAAATGTGTTTCAATGATTCTTTGTTGGCAAGAAGCCTCTATCTAGACTTCTGTGCCTAATGTTCATTCAGTAATGCTTTAAATAACAACGTTTTGTTAGTAAACACAGAAAGAGGCAAATGATCATCAATCATTGATATTAAATTATGTTTTTATCCTCTGTATAGACATCTACTATTTGTATGATTTGCATTTTGTAAACATTTCTCATAATTTGTGTATTTGGATCATCGACCATCTCTCATAACATGTTTTCATCTATCACAGATGATTAATAATCCTGATAAAAACCCATGATACATAATTAAACCAGAATAAATGGAAGCTGTCGCTGAATTAATTGCTATCATTTGTAAATTGATTGTGTATTGAATCACGCTAACAACAGCAAATGCAGCCAAAAAAAGCCTAGCGATGAATAATAATGATCAGGCAAAAGTTCCAGCATGCATCTTCCTCGGTTCTGAATCATAACTCTTCCGTGTGTGTTTCTCTTCCTGCGAGCCGCATTTGTCTTCATGAACTTTTCCACTGGCCCGTCACATGATCATTATAATGCAATCAGAGCTCATTGTGCACAGATCAGTTTCGCCATCAGAATGACAAGTTGCTCAACATCTGCAAGGACTCAGCATCTGAGCACGAGGAAGCCCCTGACATAAACACAGCCGTCCAACTCAACCTGAGCTGGAGAAGAGAAATCTGAGCACCCCGCATCGATCCCATCATAAAAATATCCAAACCATATGGCCTGCCTCTTCCCTCATAAATTACTATGATAAAGTCCTGGGCTTTCAGACAGCGAAAGCCACGGTAACCTGCTCTAAACTCTTGGCAGGACTAAAAGCACACAGGAAATACTATCCTGCGTCTCAGATGTCCTAGCTAAACACACAAATCACGCACGAATATGAATAATGCTTCGACTGCATTAGCAATCACTTTTAAAGCTGATTAGAGCTCAAGCATGGGGTAGCCATTTGTATGATATATTTGCCGTCAGTCTCCTGAGATGCTCCTGCATGGCTGGGAACCAAGCTCTAAAAACTGTGAGTACGTTATTTAAGGGAGCGGCCCTTCTGCAATTCATGTCCTTGTCTGTCATACAGACACGCTCTCCATCCTACAGTATCACTTAACACTCAGTGTTTTGTTTGCGTCTCAGCATTATTAGATCATCCAGGAGGGACCACTTAATCAAAGCTGCTGTAATTTCACGAGGCAAAGCAGCACTGATTAAAGACTCCAGTGTGATGACATGGCAGCATTAGCAGTGAAAGAACTTCTGCAGATGAATTCATGTTCCGAGATTAGGCAGCTAACATATTTTAGAAACATAAATCAGCGGGAATAGTGGATTTTATTAAACGCACAGTGTATTGGTTCTCTGAAAATCGTTTTTCAAGTATGTGGTGCACAAGTGACTTACTAGGATGTGCAATTTCATCACAAGTCAATTGACGAAGATGACAACAAGGCAGATTAATTTAAGAATAGCTTTGTTCCTGTCAGACTTTGGAATCAGTGGCAGGGTGGAATTGCACACCCAGGAAGATTTAGTTAACGTTGACTTTATTTAAATTCAGCTGGCTGTATGTAAACAACAGTTAAACACAGAGAGCACATAACAATGGCTTCTTAACCCTTCAAAACATATGGGAGCACCAGCACTGGCGATTCCATTTGCACATACATTTTAAATGACTGTAAAACAGAAATCTACGGAAGCCCCATTTCTGCCAAGTAAAAAAAAAATGGCATAAAAATTTCAAACTTTTAGTCAATTTTTTTTATTAAAAGTCAAAATTTTGAGATAAAAAGATGAACATTTTGAGATACAAGAGTTATGGGTTAGTGCCCTAAGCAAAAGGTTTACTTTTTATATCAAAATGTTGACTGTCATATCTAAAATTTGACTTTTTAAGCCATTTTTTTTAATGGTGGAAATGGTTTTCCATAGAAATCTTATACGACAAAGCAACTAATATTTTGCTTATGAAAAGATTTAAAATAAATTAATTAATAAAAAAAAATTTATAATATATTTTATACATTTTAAATTTAAATATTTTTTTTTTATTTAAATTGCAAACTCTGAAAACTCAGGTAAAGACTGTAATTAAAAATCTGCAAAATAAAGCCTTAAATTAACAGAGATGACTAAGTTTGCCTAAAAATAAATGTTCTTTTAGCATTCAATATCTGTCTCCCAGAAACAAGGCAAGTATTTTCTAACATGTATTGAACTTTAGAATTGATTACTTATACATTTATCCTTAAAGTATTTTTAATGTTAAACCGTCTTTTTTCTTTTTGAGTTATTTTTTCATGGCAGACTTGAGTTGACCTGAGAAGATTCTTCTTATTGACCAGATTTTAGCAATTTCAGACGACTTTGCAAACCTTTCACTTATGCTTTTGGTTAAAGCTGCAGTTGAAAATACCCTTTATAACTTCTGGCTAAATCTGATTTCAGGAAACACATCACAGATTTGAGATTTTAGTCTAAAAACACTGAGGCAGACTTCTGAGAACTCTCCCAAGGAGCACATCATCCATTTGATATCAGCATGCCTTATTAACTTGAATCATTAAAAAGAAATGATCTCTCACTTTCACACTCCACCGAATGCTTCAAACTACAAACAAATATGTTAAATGATATTAAAACAAACAACAGCATTTCAGCAGCATGATGTTGAAGCCCTTCTCCACTTTTAGCTGTGCCTTCAGATACTTCATCCCACTACATCAAACAGCAAAGTATAAAAGAGGGAAAAGGCAGACAAAGAAAAAAAATGATGGTGTTGATGACACATCCTCAAATCTAACACAAACAGAATTATTCAGTGCATGCAGTGGCATCTCATATGGAAATAATGACACTGAAGCTTGAGAGGCCATCTCAGAACAGTTCAGGGAAGCCGAGCTTGAGTTCAGCAGTTGAAACTGTCAGGAAAGTGAAGCCTGTCCTGGCGTTTTAATCTACCCTGCTCAGAGGAAAAGAGAAAGAGAGTGGTGCGTTCCAGGCTGGTGATAAACAGGACTCTGACTGCCTCATGGAAGAATCCGATCTCATCTCTGTGTTCTTTTCTCTTCTGCTCTGATAGACGGTGAAGAATGGCTGGAACGTTCTGGCTCTTCCTCTGTCTTCCTCCATTAATCTCCATCTCTAGACTAATGGATATTCATGCTCCCTTGCCAAAGCAGTCCTGGGAGGCCCACCGCAACCTCTTGAGAGAAATCATATCACATCATCTCTCTCCGACAAACGAAACAAAAAGCAGTCCTCACAAAGTGAGGCCCAAATATCAGCCTCTGGAGGCCACTCTCCAGTCCCGCATGCCTGTAGGAGTCACTATAAGGCAGTGGTCTCTCGTACAGAATGAGTAAGGCAGAACGGAGTAATCTGAAGCAGATGAAGGGGAATTACGTCAAATGGTTAAAAAAAAAAAAAAAAAAAAAAAAAACATCATCATGACAAAACTTTATTACATTTATGCTTTGGCAGCTGATCTGAGGACAGCTGAGGTGTGAACATAAATTTCCTGATGACCATTCGTGTTTTTATTGGACCTCATAACTCAAAAGTCAAAGGATAAAAGTGGTTTATAAATGGGGCTTTCATGGCCCCCAAAACAAATCAAACACACATTTTCAACAGCTCATCAGAGACGGAAGCTTGTATTCATCTTAAAGTTATTTGAAACTACAAAGAGGTGGACCAAGTCACTACTTTGAAAGTCACAAGTCAAGTCACGGCAAGTCCAAGTCAAGTCAAAAGTTGCAAAATTTTCATTTTAAGTCATTTGCAAACAAAAAACAAACAAACAAATATTTATATATAACATTTACATTTAATTTTTTATTGTGTTTTCATTTGGTTTTATAAAACGGTTCCTACTTAACAACGTATTAAATGCATTTAACAATCACGTTAATAAAACATTAACTAATCAATAACTATTAAGATGATGATGCTGTAATAAAAGTACAAAAGGAACACAATCTGATAATTTGGTTTGTGTAATCACATTTTGATAGTTCATTAATAATAGGACTTTGTTTTTTTCCAGAAGGTAAACGTATGGCTGCTCTGCTAGAGACGTTAGAACCATTATGCATATTGAATCCTTATCTAACATCATGAACAAACTGTTTCTTTTTGTTACGTGACAATTTATAGCTTTTAAAACGTTAAAGTAGCCGTACTCTCTCTCTCTCTTTCTCTCTTTCTCTCTCTCTCTCTCTCTCTCTCTCTCTCTTGTATAATACAATTTGAACAGTTTTCATAGGTTTTAAGGGGGGTGTATTCATTAATGCTGACCACTGTATACAGGTAGAACAAACAGGATGAAATTATGTGCAGAACTAGTGGAAACAAAGAATGCTTTCAGAAGCAAGTGCTCTGGACTGCTGAGATTACTCTGAGATTTCGTCTGGAATAATGAGGTTCTCAATGCTGAGACACATCATTGAATCGTGATTTCTTCTGCAGCAGGACAATGGCTCCAAACATACAACAGAAGTCAGTAATTTTGAGTGTAAAAAAAGAACAAGAAGTGAAGACATGACCACCTCGATCTCAACATCATCAAGTCTCTGTAGGATTACAAAAGGAGACAGAGGGATGCGAGAAAGCTACAACCACAGAAGATCTGTGGATAGTTCTCCAATGTATTTGGAACATCCGACCATTAGAATTCCTCCAAATACCATGTGCAGTTGTAGCTAAACGATTTACTTTTTTGTTTTAAACCTATTAAAATAAATGATTAGCAACAAATCCCACAGCACTGGTGGAACTCTCTCTGGTGGAGATTCATGCATCTACCACTTTTACCACACGTCTAAACACTACTTGATCATTTTACATTTCACATTACAAATATTTAACTATATATATATATATATATATATATATATATATATATATATATATATATATATATATATATATATATATATATATATATATATATATATATATATATATTTTAACTATACATCTAATCCATATGAACTATCTACAACTATACTCTGTCCCACACAATGCATTCGCATCCGAACTAATCTGCATTGGGCTCCTTTTTTGTGAGACTGCTTTGCATCATTTAAAGGATTATTTTTTATTTTTTTGCTGCTGACTAAAAAAAGACAATAACTCAGGATTCAATGACTGTCAGATTGACAGATTTTGGAACTAGGTTCAGAATTGCACTTATCGGGGGAAAAATACAACTGTTGTTACCATCACAAGGGAGCTCTTAGAATCTCATTGCGCACGAACTAGCACTTTACCAAAATCAGATGCTAATGAAGCATTCAAAGATGGACGCAGAAGGTTGGTTGAGAAAGCTAACCGTAAACTCTGTTCTGCAGGGGTCACTTTCGAAACATGCGAACTCACTTTATAAAAGCCAGAGAGAAGTAAATGCTCAAGAAGCCGTAATTAAGAAGCAGCTCTGCCAAAGGCAAAGCTTGGGGCTATTGCATATGCACTGGGCTGTAAAACAAGACAAGCAACAGCACCAGTCAAATTCATCTCAATTATACTGGATTACTGGCAGAAAAAATGCTAAACATGGCATTTCAACTTAACAAAGTGGCTGCGGATCTAGAGTTTGGTAATTGAGCGATGAATGCTATCCAGATGTAAGTTAATGGAGAAACACAGACAAACAGCAGGTGGAATTCTCTCTCTGTCCTGCTGAGCTTTAAAAGTCAGTGCTTAGCACCCATGGCTCCATCATCTGGCCGCTCCCTCCGCCCTGACAGCACATTTGTCATCATTTTCACATTTAGGGCAAGAATGTACTGTTCTAATGGCGCCCTCTGAACGGTTCCAGATGTTTGTTTATTTGTCGTGCCAGGGCTGCAAAGTCATTTATTCTTCACATGCAGTCCTGCTTGTGTAATGATGCCTAACTGTTTGTGGGAAAAAGTGCAGGATCCCTTGGGGGTCTTCAGTTGAGAATTTTTCTTTGAAGGCTGCTTGCCTTAAGGGTTTAGTAGTGCGCCATTTAAAATATGGTCAACTCAGCTGGAGCAGAGCTATGAACGAGAACGTTTAAAGGTGCCGAGCCTGTGGAGAGGTACAGCTTCATCCTCAGTGACCCTGCAGGATTTGAATAATAAAAAAAAAACGAGATCATTGCTTTTAAATATTCCTTCATTTATTTGACTTGTGCATTTTCCCCTTCATTCCTTTATTAATTCGTTCTTTTTGTGTTTTTGAATGTACTCTGTCTTTTTAGATCCATCCGCTAACAGATTCAGCTTTCAAATGCTTCAATAAAAAAAGCAATGCCTACAAATGGCAAACTGTATTGTTCAAACCTTTAACATTGCTTGAAAGATCTTCAAAATAACTTATCGACCCTTTCAAGCGCTTTATACTACTTTTACAATTTTCTGCAATAAATGACCTTTAAAACAATTTTTGTGCTAATGCTTCATTTCATTTTTTAAGTAGAATCTCAGGTTCTTTTTTAACTAATATTTTTCATTACAATACACAATATCATAAATGTATATATTACAAATATAAACCAAAAACATATTTATCTATAGTTGCATAATTCCCAATCCCCTTGCTGAATGTTCTAAACAGTCTTAAGCTGAAAAATGGCCCGTTCTTCATGAGCAGATCTCTCAAATTCTACACAAACTCTAGACTTTAGTGTGCTCCACTGATTCTCTATTGGCTTTGAGCAGGCCAGTCAAGTACACTCACTTTGTTCATTTGGAGGAATTTGTCAACAAAGGTGACGCATCCTTTGGGTCGTTATCAGACCGGAAGACAACGTTTAAACCTAAAGAAAGTGTCTGAGGATGTCTTTAAAAAGCTTTTCATACTTTGGCTTTTTTATGTTTTCGTCAACCCTGATGATATTCCCAGGACTAACTCATTGAAACAGCATTATGCTCCTACCACCATGCTTCACTCCAAACATAAGCAATCTGTCAATGGGCAAAAAGTCCAGAGGTACTTCAGAAGGATCGCTCGACACAATTCACCACTTTTCCCCAGGTTCTCCTATGCAAATTTAATTCTGGCTTCTTTAGAAGTAGACCTTTCTTTGTTGGCAACCTTGCAGTGCATTCATTCCAGACAAAAGTGCTTCATTATTGTCTTGGCAGATATTCTTAACTCTCTAGTTTTTTCCACTTTGTTGGTCTTATTAAACATCTTGATAATGCTTCTCACTGTAGTTGAAACCACTTTGAACACTTGAAACCACTTTGATGAGCCCATGTATCCTTCTATAAACAAGTGTTTCTCTTACATCTAAACAAATCTCTTTAGTCTTTGCCGTGAAGACAAAGCATGTTATTTTACTTGTTGTTTTATACGATCCTAATCGTTAACCACAAGAGTAATTTAAATGTTCAACTAGGTTAATTTGATTAGGTTGAAACAGGTTGAATTAGAAAATCACTGGACAACATAAATTAATTAAATTAATCATTTCAAGGTGGCTAATAGTATTGACCATAGATGTAATTTTTGTTTAATTCTCTATTGAAGCGACTTCAAGAAATATACTTTTTAAGAAAAAAAAAATTCTCAAGCAGGAAACATTTTTAGACAAAGGACGTTTTTGAGTAGTCATACATGTTTTGCACAAAAAAAGAGAACAAAATCTTATAACAGCGTGGAAAGAATAGTTTAAAGCTGTTGGACGCTCGGTTTGAATTACCATAGACCCCACCAACAACCCTTCTCAAGGTTCTCAATGTTTTGACTATCACCCTTCTCAACATCCTCACATTCTTTGTATTCTGCTTTACCCCATACCTTTCCCACCTCTAAGCCTATTCTGTCTCTTTGTCCACTTCCAAATTCCCTCCCCTAAACAACCGACAAGGGTCTGACCCAGAGCCAAGACCTATCATTCCATGCATCGAACTGGTTTTCTACCCTGTAATTACCCATGGCACCTTAGCTCAGGGGCCTAGCACAGGTGACATCCATTGTAAAAATATTGAGGAAAGGGAGAGTGGCTATCTGTTTGAGACAGCCTGCTGTCATGGACGACGCTAATGCTGCCGGCCACTGCCAGACAGCAAGAAAGATCCAACAAAAATGATGGGACTGGGCTTTTACCTATGGAAGCATGTCCTAATTTGAGATATTGCACTGCATACAATAATATTATGATTTGCATTCTATTGTGAATGCAGGAATAACACAAAAACATATTTTGCCAGACTATGAACAGTCTAAATCAGACAAATATGAACCAAACTAAATGGTTTGGTTGCTAGGGAATGGTCAATGATGTCATATTTACATCCCATTGTGAAAATGATTAATGTAAAGCAAACAGTTTTGAAGTATACAAATTTTCGTGTCTGTTGCTATGAAAAACTACTATGAAAAACTGAAATAGTTTGCTAATGGCATGGCCAGGTAGACCGGAGACCTGCAACCATCAAAGCTCTCTCTGGTGTGATGTTTAATCTAGTCCAGCAAAAGAAATAAAACAATATTCTTTACATCCACAAGAGAAATATGGCTCTGAAATTCTCAAAACAGAGAAAAATTTCCTAATAAATTGAGCAAAGTTGAACCCTCAAAACAAAAATTCAGGTGGATAAAATGGTAGTAGTATAGTAGTTATAATATAGCAGTTTGGAATGTTTTTTCCATGTAATGTGTGATAGTAGGGGTGAATAAAAAAACTTTAAGGAATATTATGTCATAACCTGATACAGAAGACTCTGGAATCAAGTTTTAAGGAGATTTAACAGAAAATGTGACTTAAACACTGAAGATGCTAAAAGCTAAATACAATGGAGCATTGAAAGAGAGATACAAAAGGAGCTTGGGGGAAGATTCAAAGAGCCAAGTGAAAAAGAGGAAGAGGGAAGAGACCAAATGTTTAACAGTGACTTCATTTTAAGAGCTTTGACAATCCTGGTTGTGATGTAACTTCATAAATTAACCAAAACAGTAAATTATAAAATATTTTTCTATTACCAAAACAAATGCACTCACTTGTTCTGGAGCTTAGGCTGGTTTATAAATCAGACTTTCAGCTCTCAACTTTTGGAAAAACCTGATTTATGATGACGAGCACAAATGAATTGGTTGGGTGTGCATGACCTGGTTCATTTGTACAAAGTACTCAAACTTAAAATAAGAATCAAGGGTGCTACTGAAGTGGGTTATGAATAATGATGCTACATGATTCTGTGCTTCTTGATTTCATAAACAAAGCATTTTCAATGGAGCTTAATGATTTTTTTGGAGTTTTTTTGGAGAAACCCTGGGTGCATTTTGATCATTATATGGCAGTTGTGTATTGTTACCACAAACATAATGGTTATATGGTCTGTGTGTGTTAAAGCTTCTACTCAGATAACAACACTACCAAATTCTGAAATCATTATACCTAGTGTTATTTTTTGCTTAAACTTAATGCTTTATTAGTTGTAATTAAGATTAGATGTTCTGGAGGAGGGAAAAGTGGAAAAGTTTTGTTTGAGGGTAAAAATATTGGTGCACAACGCATACCACTTTCTTTTTCTCCACTTCCGAATCTGCGCACGTATAAGATAGATCCACTGCATTGTTTGATTGTTTTTTTTATATTAATTAAACACAGTCTGTGCTATGTTTGTTCTAACCTCCAGAATCTTTGCTATTAAAGAGAAATAATACCTTTATCACTCCCTTATTGGTTCGTTCATCTCTAATTGTTTGCCCCACCTCCTTTTCAACTCTTCGGCACTCCTATAAGAAACCAGCTACTTCCCTTCACCTTCATGCTAGTTTCTATGCATCTGTTATGATCTGTAGATTATGACCTTGTATCATCACCTTTGTGAATACTTCTTTGATTTTGTTTTTGACTGGTTTGGCCTCTGATATTGATTGAGAATGTTTATGCACAGTATCTTTACTGGATAAGTAGTGCATAGGTCACAAAGCAAGTAAAATATGTAGTATCCAAATTAGTCACTAAATAGAAGATGATCACTTTTACTACAGTATTTTGACTGGTATTTAAAGCTTTGCTGATCTTGTAGCCCTCAGTTTTTTGTGTAAATTTTTTTTTCCTTTTTTAGATTTTGTGACATTTTTCTTCCATGGGGAGCAACCGGTGACAGAATAAAATAGGGATTTTCTTTGTTGAGTAATGTTCCTTTATAGTCACGGGTCTACTGGACACCTTTTAAACAAATCTTTGTGTACATATTACGTATTTTGCTTGTGTTTTATTCTGTTTTATTATCATTTATTACATTAACAATGTGTAGATTTAAGGATTGAAGAAACGTTACTTGATTTTTCTCTGGTTTTCCATATTTTTTCATCTACTTATACTGTTGTTCCTGAGAGGCGTTGCACGGATTAGGCATTTTACATGTAAAACTTGCTTCGACATACGAAATGTTTGAGATCCGAACATCACCCTGGAACGGATTAATTTTGCGTCTCAGGGGATAATTCAGGTGTACTCATTTTTACAACATGAGCTTGAATTAATGTGATGGGAAAATTGCTTTTTGTGTGTTCAAATATCGTATAGTATAGTATCTCATAGAAAATGTTGATTCTAAATGGAAATTGTACTCATTTCTGCTGAGCACACGTTCCAAAGACCACCTCTGCAAGTATGAAAGCTCCCTGAACATTCTTTCGGAGGGTGAGTAAATGATGACAATTACTGGTGAAGGGTTCCTTTAATCCCAAATGAGTAGATAAAGGTACAGTATGCAAGCAAGTAATTAACGCCCAGCAGGCCCCATGATTTATGACCAGTCCAAACACAATGGTCGCCATCCACAGGCAGTGTCTTGGAGGTGAACTGCATCTTTACGGTCATGGCTTTTCTATGAAAGCATTTTCATGGCACAGCCAAAGGTGAGTTTTAGTAAAGAGTTACCGTGTCAGAGCCGATGCATTAACCAAATAGAATAGGCAATAAGTCAAGATAAATAAAAACGGCTGAGATAAAGGGAGAGGAATAAAAAGCGGCGAAGGACGAAGATGAGGGCTTGTGTTATCTAACGCTGCAGTACAGTATCATAAAAATAACAAATGGAGAGTGTCAGCTCGCCCAAATCTAAGAGGGGGTAAAAAATATTTCATCTGTCAGCTCTGTTCACCTTTTAATGGACTATTCTCAAGCAGCATGATTTTGACAAAGCGCTGGGCTTTCCTCTACATCACTTGAGAGGTGCAGGTCAGCCTTTGTGAAATAGATCTGTCCTTGGTGGGGGGTTGAGAAGCACACAGCTGACCTCGCATGAAGTACCAACGCCATGGCCATGACAGAAAAACAGCGCCTTGCTTTGCAGTCAAAATAGAGCATGAGAAATGCTGCCGCGTGAGTCCAGGTCGTCCAGCCATTCTCTTATAAAAGCAATCAAGTGCACTTTTAGCTTTTATATCCGTCATCTGAAATCAAACAGTAAGGCGACTGCATTTTAGTGACTCTACCTTTGTGGTTTCGGGCGTCTCTGGATCCTCTCGGCAATGGTGTGTAAGGCGTAGCAAGGGATTCTGACTTCACATCACCGGGGGTCTCCTGAAATGAACAGATGTCTTTGCTCAGTTAATCCAGATTCATTGATTTAGTTACGTTGCAAATCTAATTAAATTACATGAAAAGAACTCATTTGTTTCATGCAATCGCAATGACTTCCTGAGATTGCAAGCACAAGACGGATAGAGAAAGGAGAGGCATGACGGAATGAGAGACAACAAAAGAATGCGGTGAGATTTCACTGCCATGACTTATTGTCCAAATGCCATAAATCTGATCGCACTGTAGAGAGAAAATGCTCGGAGAGCCGTTCGTATTTTATCAGGGTCCAGGATGAGGGCAAATTTCATTATTTTGCAGGGAGGTGAGTGATAGGTGAGGGCGGACTCTGGCTTTGATTACCTGTCCCTTGCCTGTTTTAAGAGAGCAGGGGATGAGCCCCAGTCACCACTCAGCCATGAAGAACCCTGCGGGTCAGACCCAGGTCAACCTGCCACTCACTCTCTCTCTCTTTTTCTCACACACAAACACCAATGCTGTGTGTTGACAATCCAACAGGTGGCATGAAATTACTGCTCTCCAAAGGCCAGACCTGAGTTTAAGTAAACTCATCTCTCACTGGTCGACCTTAAGAATACAAATCTATTCACATAAAGGCCATGCACAGGGAGACAGACAGCAGAGGGGAGAGAATACAGATCGCCCGAGTGCTTCTGCTGGGGCGCAAGTGTTGTTTTTACCTCCTTTGTCTTCTTTCAAGGAGCAAAAACACAGTATATCTTGATGTGCTGATATCTGATGCCTTTGTGAAAATATCCAGCATTCTGCAGCAAGGGATTCTTGGAGTATTTAATCATCCTTAGAGCAAAACTGACAAATAAGCAAAGGAAGAGTGGTGGATTTTATTCAGATTTCATGGTGAATATATATACATTGGTCCACATTTCACTAATAATAGTCAAATTAATCCCTCAAATTAAATCTTATTAGTGGTGAAAAATGTTTTATGGTATATACTCTAAATTTACAAAATGCAACGTGTACAAAACAAAATTATTTTAGTTATTATTATAGTATCCCTAACATGTTTTGAAGAATATCGTTGTGTTAGGGATCGAAAGGTTAATGGTTCAAACTCGACCATTGGTTTGGCACAGTGGCGCAGTGGGTAGCACTGTGGCCTTCTAGTTACTGTTACTCTAGAGTACTAGTCACTCTACTGTGGCCTTCAAACTCATCTATAACCATGAGGTTGAGAAAGACAGTTTCTTTGACTTTCAGTAACAAGACACTAGGTGGTTATACTGCATCAACAAGGCCTCTCCCAGAGCATCAAGTAGTACTGTTCCTGCCATTTTTGGAAGGACCACAAAGAGACTAGCAATGTTGTAATTACCAGAGGGTTACACTTAAATCGGATATCAGCAGTGCCAGAACTGGCAGAAACCAATAGAACGCAGGTACACCGATCTACTGTTCGGAGGTGATATTCATAGTTGCGGTTAAAAGTCATAAGTCCGACCTGAGAGAGAGGCCAAGTTACTCAAGTATGCATGGTAACAGAGGAAGTGGGGTGCAGAAAAATGGCAGGAAGTGCTTTGGATTAAGAATAAAAATGATATATCCATAACCTACATCCATAGATTGTAAGTTTAACCTTCAAGATATTTGAATATATTGTGAGTAAACTAATAGTCTTTCTGCTGCAGTTTCAGGTAAGTATCAAAGTAGGTAGACTGCAACCAGCTTAGAATCCTCAGGAAAACTATGGATTATATTCAGGAGAAGGACATCAGGATCCATGCAAGTCATCGTTAGGAAGGAAGCAGAGGCTCCAGCAAAGGAGACATCCCATAAACCCAATGGTGAGTTTACCGGTGATGGGTAAGTATTAGAGGGCAATTAGAGGGAAACTCTAGCTGAGCTCTTGACAATGAGAAAGTAGGGAGACTTAGGGATCCACCACCCAGAATAAGAGGTGAGTATAGATTTTAGAAAAAGGAACAAATCCACGCGCTTTAGGGACAGGGACTGCAGGAAAACTCTCTGTAACATAAACTAGTGTTAAAAATGTCAAGGTCTTGATAAACTTCTCTTATCTTTGGATAAGTTCTAAAGTAGCTGTACACTAGTGATGGGTCCGGCGACACAAATACATCGGTGTCTGCATCAAAACCTTGTGTGGGTGCGCGTATAGCTTTGCGAGTCACATGACCAATACAGGAACTGTTTCGCATTTGTCTACAGGATGGATCTACCAAAAAGCATCTCTGATCTTTTGCAGTTCATTGGAAATTTATTCATTCAAAAATTAACAGCCTCGAGCGACAAGAAATGTCTCGTTTTGGGATCGTGTGGGATGATTTTGATCCTTCGGAAACGAAGGTATTTGTCATCTGTGCCATGTATTGATTGTATGTAAACATAACAAAGACATTTAAAATCTAAATGAAGATATAAAATTATACAATGACTGAATGATATTATTGTATATACTAGGCCGTCAAATCAGTTGAGTCTCAGCAACTAGTCCAGCAGGTGTCAGTATTCAGTGTATCGACACAGTATCAATAGTTTGCCAATGTTTCGAAGCGTGTCATGACGCCTCATCTACCCATCACTACTGTACACGAAACAGTAGGGTAAAAATTCCAAGAAGTTGCAGGAGAAATTCAAAAAGGGAGTTCAAGAAGTTGAGTGGAAATGACATCAATGTCGGACAAAGGTTGCTATAGAGGAAATTGAGTTCCTTATATATCTGCAAGAGTGCTGGGGATTGGTTGATGAGGAAAAGAGCTTCAGCTGAACGGCGAGTAATGACGAGGTAATCAGTGTTTGTTGGATTGCACAGAGCAGGATCTAATAGAATCATTATTAATTAACTTCATTATTATTATTAATAGTAACAGCAACATTGTAGTATAGTAGCACATATCCCAGAGTCCGGGATTCATATCTTAGTATATATTTTTCCCTGGTTCTAAAAAAACCGTCATCCAAAAATATTAAATTATTCTTTTATTGTGTGTGTCATTATCACAGGACTAATCTTAATCTCTTTCTAATTAGCCCAGCTCTCTGCTAAGCCTGTCAGTGATTTCCTTGTTACCATTTCAATCTCCTCTAGCAATTTGGCTCCAGTAACACCGTGCAGCGTTGTGAGTGTCAGCTTTGGTCCACCCTGACTCATTTCCTCTAGAGCTGACAGATCAGAGGCCTCTCCCAGCAAACTGCCCTGTCCCCGCCACAAAGCCCCTCGTAATCCTGCTGCTTGTCTACAATTAATCTTCCCAGTTGCCACATTATTAACACCACCACCCACAGACAGGGGCTGGCTCTACCCCACTGGACACAGAGCATCCCTCCCTCTCCCCCCACGACCTGGCGGCCAGGCATGTCAATCACATGCCGTGCGCAAAAGTCGCCTGCTGTCAACATCAGAGATCCCCCATCTCCCTGAAACATCCCACCGTCCAAAGCTGAGTTCACTGATCAAACACCCCCACGATGGAAGAAGATTAATCAGAGCACCACCCCTCCACTTCCTCCCCTCCCAATCCACTCCTCTCTTTCTCTTTCTTCAATGAGCCATCCTCACGATGAGAAAGGACGCCTAGCTCATAATGGGAATTCCAGCAAAAAAGTTAAAGGAAAACTCTCTTTGAATGCCAGCTGTTATCGGGGCCTTGCTGGAAAAAAAGGGCAGGGGACAAGAGCCTTGCTTTGATCGGCATCCTTAGGATTTTACACAAACATAATCACAAGCCAAGGGGTCACCCTGGAGCCTTTGATTTCAGGCAGTCAGGGGGATCTGAGCACGCACAGCCAGTTAAGAGCTTGTCTGTTCACAAAGTACTTAGCTTTCAGATGATTTTCAAAGATCACTTTCCATCCAAGAAACAGGGACTTGTGTGCATTTCAAAGATGAATAACACAAGAGTCTGAACCATCTCTATATCTTACTGAAATTGCTAAAATATCAGAAGAAATGGCACCAAGCAAACAGCACAATGCAAAGGAAAATCATCATATGAATGATTTTATTGACTACCAATAAAGAGATTCCTTTTAACAAATGGCATCATCATAAAACCCTCGTAACCTTTGATGACCTTTGAAGTTTAAAGTAATATTTGGTGGCATTGAAAACTAAACTCTCAGCTTTATAAATACATTCATAATATTTTAATGTAATAGAAAAAAAAACTTTTCAATTAAAAAAATAATTATTTTAGGGACTTTTGGAAGAGAAGGAAAAGACAGGAAGAGAACTGGGTCTAAAGAGGGGGAAGAATGGGAAATCACAATGAGTTCAGGACTCAAACTCAAAAAAACATTTTGTACACTGTTTTTAAAAAATATATAATAATTAATAATAATAATAATAATAATAATAAAATATTATTATAAATAATAATAAAACACATTATTAATAATAATTAAACAAAAACATAAAGATATAAAAATACGATCTCCAGTCGAATTTGAATACATTTTGCATAAACCATTTTAGGGACATAATATTTTCAATAAGAAATAGGACATAGTACTTGAGTTACATGAGATAAACATTGTTGAATAAAAAAAAAATAGATTTTTTTTTAAGTTAAGAGTTCTTTTGAGCAATGCATATAGGATAGTTAATAGTTTGTTTATTTTCTTTTACAAAACCATTAGCGTGTCCGCTTAACACCAATCTAGATAATGAAGACTTTTCAAATAGACTTGTGAAAATACACTCTCTAAAAATGCCACAGAGCAAAAGCATTCTTTTTAAGAGCACAAAACAAAAAAAGCAAAGCAAAGCAAACCAAACCAAACCAAACCAAAAAGAAACAAGACAAAATACAACAAAGCAAAGAGAAACAAAACAAAACAAAGAGAAACAAAACAAAGCAAAAAGAGACAAAACAAAAAAAGAAAAGAGAAACAAAACTAAACAAAGCAAAAAGAAAGAAAACAAAACAAAGCAAAGAGAAACAAAACAAAAACAATGCAAAGAGAAACAAAACAAAAACAATGCAAAGAGAAACAAAACTAAACAAAACTAAAAAGCAAAACAACGTGAAGCTAAACAGAGGATGCAAAACACAACTCTTAATGACTCTTCCATAATTAATTTGAATCGACAGAAAGTGGAGAGATTTGGGGAGATATGCTGTCATGAGCCTCTTGCTCAATAAGAAAGACCCCTTCATTCATCACAGCACTGATGAACATCCATCAAGACTTTGATTTAGAGAAACAAGAAGCATATGGAGCTTTATCTCTGGGTGGTCTGTGTGTCAGCAGATAAACTGCAGATCCTTCAAGAACATCCAGACACCCCCTTTTCAACACAATGCTCAACTCTCTTCCATTCTTTTTGTTCCTTCTCACCACCCACCCTTCATTTCTTGCACTGGTCAGATGGGGGCGCTGCAGCGTCAGGTTTGCATGAGCCTCTCCTCTCAGCATGCCGAGCTCTTGTTCTCCAGGCTTTGGGCATATGCTGCCTGCTCACATCATTATTGTCTTTATACACTGAGTAATCACTACACTTTATGATAATGCAGCAGAAATTTACAAGCAGCAGAAAGAGAAAAAGCCTCTAATAATGGCATTAACAGAGAAAGCCGCAGCAGCTCTCGGCCCAACAGGGGCTCCGCGCTCAAAGGGAGGACTGCTTGCTGAAAATGTCACAGTGAAATATGATTCGTCTTCTGGATTATACATCATACTCATGCTCTCTCTTCCCTCCACATGTCCTCATTCCTCCCCCACAAATAAATGACGAAATGCCCCAGCCATTCGTGATTATCAACTCCAAACAAATCTGCAACCCCAGGAAGACTGTAGAGGTGAATGGGTGGTAAGATGCCATCAACATTATGTTTTAGTTTGAGGTAAACACCAGCGCCTCAAGAATTTGAAAGGCTATTTCTAACTGGTTTTAAGCAGTCTATGATTGAATTCTGATAATACAATGATTTTTAGGTTTTTGTTTTATTTTTTAGTTTATTATCTACGATAGACTGACAACCTGTCCAGGGTGTACCCCTGCCTCTCGCCCAATGTGTGCTGGAGATCCCCGTGACCCCAAAAAGGGAATAAGCGGGTTAGAAAATGAATGAATGAAAATTTATGATCATCAGAAGTGGGTTATCTACCCACACATTCCTCCTTAAACCATGTGGAAAGCTGCAACATTCCATCAAGATGCGGAACAAGAAGTGACTGAAACTGCAATTCATCGACTGACCATTTGAGGCTTGTGTCAGAAGTGAGCAGGTTCCCACTGAAAACAAGCAGCACCCTAGTGGTGTGTAATCCTGCAGTTCATCAACTGTCCTCTAGAGGCTGACTCAAGAAGTTCTCAACTTTAAAAATTCTCAAATTCTTTTGAAATTCCCAACTTTAAAGCTATCAAAAACATTTTTTTTTCAATGTATATCTGATGGGGTATACTTTTTTGTTCTCATTTGTTGAATTCATAATAAGTGTAGGGACTCCTAGTCACTCATTGGCTTCCAACACTGTCATTCTGGAAATTCTGACAATTCTGATTGGCCTATTATAATTACCTGGCACTGATGTACAGTTTGAGTCTCCAAACCCTTTATTAGAAACCATAATCGGTACCACGTCCAGTAAAATTACAAGACAAATCACAAGAGTTCAAAATGGGTACCACATGTTGTTTCCGTGGTGCAAAGGTGCCGATGTAATACATGGCTTTCTGTTACGAAGTCAGAGCTAAACTCTGGCCAACACCAACACCTTTGGATTTAAATCAAGCATTTTCCTCGAGAAAGCTATGAGAACTGAAGAATGGTGGACCAGGGGATTGTGATGCGGTTATACTAGGGGTTACAATCCCACTTCAGTGCAGGACTGTGTGTTTTATTAGTTGTTATTAGGCACTTACCTTTAATATTTGTTACCAAAAGCCAAGCCACACCCAGACCTCTGCGCAGCTGTACACACCCTTTTTTTTTGCATTTTTGTAAAAGGATCTCAGGCAGATGAGACACCTGAGATGAGACCACAGGGTCTTAACCTTAACATTAAGCCCTAACCTTTCAGTCACTCAGCCATCTTTGCCCTATTGTGATTACCTGGCACTGATGCACAATTTGAGCACCAAAGCCCTTTATTAGAAAAATATGCGTGACATCCCGAACACCACAGCTTTAGTTTTATACAGTCTATTATTGAAACTCTTGGAAAAGTGAGATGTGGGTCTGATGTCCCCTTTAAGTGTGTCCAACACAACTCACAGCACATCTCATCCTCACAGCGGCTGATCAGGATTGCAATCTAATTACCAAGCACTGCAAAAGAGATATACAGCGATAGAGCGAGGCAGACAGAGGAAGAGAGACAGAGAGTCAAAGATCAGTGTAAACACCATTGCTTTTTATCTTCTTATATATCTGGACAAGTAGACAAAGTGCTAAAACGATATAAATGTGGCCTGACAGCCACTTCAAAGAGTTCAGCCAGGGGCTTACTGCTACTTAAGGCGCAGGAATGCTGTTGCTAAGCATCAGGCTAGGAGCTATCGGGCCTAACAGAAGAGAAGGGCCTGCTTTTCCTTTAAGTGCAAGAGAGCGAGAGAAAGAAAGTGGAAATTCGACAGTAACGGGAGGCTTGGGATTCGAGGAGGTTTTGTAGCTTAAAGCAATTGTTAGAAAAAACAAGCTTTCTGTTTTGTTTTCTCTTGACACCATTTCAGCTTCTTGTGCTTACAAAAGACATGTAGTAAAATGTTTTTGATTTGTTTTCTCTCTGGGTCTGTAACAAGGAAAAAAAAATGTTTTCCGCGGGTATGAAACTTTCCTTCTCTTTCGTGCAAGACTTTTTTTTTTGATGCGCCAAAGATAAGAGGGAAACCAAACATCTTCTTGTGTACGGCAGGCTGTGACGTTCCGTGCAACATTGATCGTATTTGCTCTTGTTTAGCTCATTTATTCTTGATGTGCCTCGAATAAAAAGGCTCATATTCATGGGGCAGACCTATAAATTACATTTGAATCCAGGGCTGGTATTATAAGCAGTATAAATGTCACGCAGAGAGTGGGAAACGTTTAGCGTGCCAATTACAGAGCAAGCTCTTCAATGCTTTTGACCTTCACAATTGTCTCTGGGATGTGTGGCAGTAATGTGTTTTAAATGAGTGGTGCGCAAAAAGTGTATTAATTCTGTTTTCTTTGGTAATGACTAGAGAGGGAGGCTGAATTTAACAGAGCCTGGCCTCTGAGGGCTTGGAAGTCTGTTTATGGTGTGAGCACAGTGTGAGCTGCACTGAGCAAGTGCTTAATGATTTACCAGCTCTACCTCAATGCACTTATGGTACATAAATGTATCGTATGATCAGTCATCACAAGTCAAACACTCTTTGCCTCAAGCGTGTAGCCAAACTCTCAGCAGAGAGGGAACGATATGTACTGCTCGGCTTTTAAAAGCAAAGATTAAAGCACGACAGGAAGTTACTCAGCCATATCAACAGGCTCTACACTAAACACGTCTCTATAGTGGCAGATTTTTATCCCTAAATGTTATCTGAGCCATTATCAACGAAGCATGTTGCTTTAAACTTAGAAGTTTGTTTGACTTCTCTCTTGTTTTCTCAATTTCAGCTTGATAATGTGTAATTGGAACCTATTTCGGGTTATGGGTTTGGACGAGGGCATTCAAGTGTTTTGCTGTTTACAGATCCTTAAACTGATCAAAAACTATAAAGACATGCTGTCAAGAACAAAGGATGCGAGGGTGTAAAGTTCCAGAAATGTACAGGAAAGGTGGTTTTAAAATATGCAGGAGAGGAGTCAGCTAATGTGTGGGCTGCAACATGCATGTGGTTGTTTATAAAAAAGTTTGACTATTCAGCACAAAGAATCATCTTTTTAGTCACATCCTCAGCTTCAACTGACCTTAAAAAATGGTTAATGAGATAAAATTTTGTAACATTGTAATACTAATGGAAATCTATTTTTGCATAAATCAAAGAGCAAGCCAGTGTTTGGAATAACAAATTTTTAACCGTAATTTAACCCAATAATTTTTTTCAAAAAGGAAATGGAGATGCATTTATCAATGGCATTCATCCCATATATCTCACACATCCACACACATTTACCTCTTCTGGGGTGGCTAAAAAGGATGGCAGCTGTGGAGAAACCATAGGGAAAAAGAGAATTTTCAATGTAATTTCAAAACTGTGAAGAAATACCTACCTAGGTATTGGTACCATTTTAAAACATTCCAATACTTGCTCTTTTTTCACTCCAATTAATAGATATCCATTGAAATTTCACATCACAGAATTTGACAAGGAAGTCTTGCATATTCAAACCGTTGTCCAGTTAAAGAGTGTTAATTGTAGCCAAGAAAGAAGCCCCTTCCACATTAAAAACAGTAACATGTGTTTTTTTTTTAAATCTGCCAATTTAGATGGCACTATGCAAATGTAATACTTTATTATAATACTATTAATTTATCGCCCATTGACACATATTTAATAAGCAGTATTTAGTCTTTAGTCTTCACTCAAGGATCTCAAAGTTTTTAGTTTATTTCAATCTTTAGACATATTATCAAAGACGCTTCAATAAAAACATTTCTTTTGTGTTGCATAGTTTCTATACCCTCTCAAATCATCAGAACCATCGGAGAACAAACTCCTAATTGTGGATGACTGCACTATTTTAAAAGATAATTGTATACATATTTTAATGGTAGTTGGGAGAAACGCATTTGGCAATTCTTGGTTCGCAATTAATGAATGTTGAACTTATCTGCTCTATATACTGTACATCCCTCCTCAGTTTTCTGGGTACACCTCTTCTCTCTATCTTTCCACTCTCTCAAAGGTATGACACATGGTGGCTTTTTAAGTTGCGCTTCGGAGCTGTATCTAATGTCAGGGATGTTTTCAAGTGTGTGGGATGTTAAATTATTGAAGATTTTGTGAGTAGGACTGTCAAACCGGGCTGTCTGGGATGTTTCCTATGCAATTAGACTCAGCGAGACATTTGAAGAGAAGCCACAAAGCAGCAGACCTGCAGAAAGTGACATGTGAACTTAAAGGAAATTAGCTTTTTACATGAGTGAAATGTGAAGGTTACTTAGCAATGCTTAAGCTGGAAGAACGGCTCTGTGAAGTACGTCTTTGACTCTGATGTGAAGACAGCCATTTTCTTAACTTCTAGCGCAGCCCAGTCAGGGAAGATCACAGAGTGAAGGAAAACTAATTTTGACTTGAGGCATATGGGAGGAAGAAAGCACAGAGAAGTGTCTAAATAATGAGATCTCTTGATGTTTGCAGGAGAGAAAAGGCTGAGGTTGTAGACTAGCTTGAAAGTGTTATTTGAGCCTACAGCATACGGAAAAACAAACAAATGTTACAGTATGAGATGAGAATCGATTAGGTACTGTACGTGGGCAACCTTTTGCCTCACAATTCAATGTCTCTTAGTTTCTGAACATTTTTTGCCTCTTTCCTTGTTTTGAACTTTACTCATGGGTATTTTTTGTACAAATAAAGGTGATTTTAATGCTTTGTTTTTACTTAACATGTCTGGTGAATGTAAGAGTTACACACAAAAAGACATGTCAAACTATGGATGTAGTTAGTGTAAGGGATGTCACCCAGATTTCTGATCAAGGGTTTGGAGGCTAAACTACAATAAGACTGAATCACAAACATGAATTGTAAATGGGTAACTCTACTAAACTAAACTTTATTCAGTGCTTTTTAAACTGCAGCAGACAGTAACATATATATAAACAGATTAAGTGGATAAACTCTTAGAAGAGAACTCTTCAGGCACCGGTGTGGGCGCCAATCCCATCGGTTGTTTTATTTAAGTAGGAATGACAGGATACACTCATTGTTTAATTTTGATTTCAAATATAATGTGTTTGCTTCAAAAAGGTTATTCGTTTTGATATTTTTGTTTTAAATGAACATTACAAGAGAGATGTCACATAATTTGCAAGGTAATTAAAATGTGAGAAAATGCATGATCGTCTTTCAGTTTCACATTACAGAGCTCATTTTGGTGCCATCCATGCCATCTAGTGGTGAAAAGAACGGATGACCCTTGGATTTCTGACATTTTATTTTGTCTCAACACTTTGGTTATAAAACATAAAAACTGTTAGTTCTCACTTTTAAAAAAAGTGTTGAAGAAAATGACCAAATTAAATCCCAGATTTGTATTTTTGCACAATTTGATGTTGTAAAATTATTGAGCAAAATATTTGTAAAAAAAAAAAGAAAAGAAAAAGAAGGTGGGATTGTAGTTAAAAAAAAGGATATCAACCATTCGCAAAAGGTCATTTATTGGAGCAAATTCTAAAGTAGCAAAACACTCAAAAAGACCCCGGTCTTCTAAGGGTTAAAACAAGCATAGCCTAAGATAATGAATCTTAATGCTTAATTTAGATTTTTTGATTAAATGTTTTTTTTTTTTTATGTGCTCGTTCACATTACTAATAATATGCGACAGGCCTGTGTCTCAACGTATGCTGCACCGAAGCAATGATATAATGGTGGAAGCAATGACTGACTCCTCTTCACAACACAATATTCATTAAATACACCTCATGTACCAACATCACTGGGGAACAGTCTTCTCCAGTAACTTTCACTCCCGATCCAGCCAATCAGAAGCAAAGGAGGGCAGGACTTTAGCCCCAAAAAGCCAGAGTCAGGAAAACAATGGATATCTCTCCTATACTCTTATTCCAATTCAGTTTTAACCTCAAACATTACTCTGTTTTTCATTTTAATGGTTTACTTTATTACTTCATTGTATCCTTTCTATAGTTGAATAACTTTGGGGTCTGTAAAATGATTTGCTAATGATGCTGTACGTTTTTTTTTTTTTTTAACAAAGGATTTTTTTTAATTCTTAGAACACTTCCCGTATTATTAACCCTTAGACATCTGGGGCCTTTTTGAGCATTTTTTACTGCTTTACAATTTGCTCTAATAAACTACTCTTAAATGATTTTTAGTGATTTTAACACAAGCTATTTTTCATAACATTACACAATAATTCCATAAGTATCAATTTTCTTTTTCACTGCAAAAATCTTTAAAAAGTTTGTATGTAAAGTGTTTATGTTTAGCAAGTTTTTATGTAGTAGATCAATAAAAATACTTTGGGATGTTAAATGAAACTTAAAAATGATCTTGCATTTTCTTACAATTCAATTTGAATTACCTTTCAAAGTATGTGTAATAACTCTTGTAACATTTATTTGAATTCAAAGATTTTTTGAAACCTACACAATATTTGAAATAAAAGAACGAAAACAATAGCTGGGTTGCATCTTGAAAACAGCCGCTCTGATTGGCGGACTCAACAATGTGTGCAAAGACTTCTAATGGATTTTTGGGGATCTCAGTTTGAGCTGAGATCACCAACCCGTCTACACCCACGAATCATCTTTTCTTGATATTTTCATATAAAAATGCTGGATATTGTGCCTTTTTTTCATAAAAATACCTTAATATATATATATATATTTTTTTGTTTTATCCGTAAAATCCCAAGTAAGTCACCACTGTTGTCGTATGTGAGCAGGAGCTCTTGCTGTTTTAAGAGCAATGGAGAAAGCCAGCAGGACGCCGCATCCTCCCCTCCCAGAGAGAAGGACGCATGAAGGTGAGTGCCTTCCTGACAGGCGCGAAAATAAAGGAGACAAACCTGGGATAAAAATTAAATAAAAAGTAGCTGTCTTCAACAGTAATTGCACTGCTTTGCTGAGCAGGCTTTCAGATATATAAACTTGATTTACTATCAGCTCCCAACTACAAATCAGAGGCTGCGAGAAACACTTGTGCTATGAAATTGTTTAATCTCATCAAGTTCTGCTTTCACAGCAAGCTATAAATCACAAACTCTTTGTTATCATAGACCTCCATGAGCGCCTCTCAGGCAGGCAATGGATAGTGGGTATATATAATCTTGACTGCACAAACAGCGGGGTCGTCAGTGGCTGAAATACTTTCATATTAGCAGCGCCGCAGCTGCTGGAACACCCGGATGTGATGGATCTCTCATTTCCAAGTCTCCGCATCTATTTCCAGCAAATTATTACTGCATAAATTTCGTGTCAACAGAAACGGCCAATTAATTAAGATAAAAATGGCCTCATGATCGCATCTACAAACCAAATAGAGGAGCGGGGCAATTTTCCAGTGAGTGGATTTACCGGCAGGTCCGTTTAATGAATGACTTTAAACTTTGTCATAAACTTCCAGACAGGCCAATATCTACAGAGAAGCCTCGGCGCAGGCCAGGTGCTGACAGATTTACATAAAGCCTATTTACGCACGAGGCCCGCGGTTGATGGCTGAGGTAGAAATAAAGTTTATGAGGGCTCTGAGAACATGGCCAACCTTGCATTCTCCATCATCAGCAAAACACCTTGACTTTTCTTAAGGAAATACACACATTTAACAGGCCATGCAGATGAATAATTCATATTTTTCACAGCACATTTGTTGTTTTCTTCTTCCTTTGGTCATTAATCAAAGAGGAAATCCAGCAACAAAGATGAACCTTGAGATTTATCTGCATTTTAGCCTCTTTACAGATAAATCAAGCCAAGCAATTATAGAGGGAGAGGCCTTGCGGTGACCTCTTGTCGAACTAGAGACACAGAGAAATTTATATCTAGTCTCTTCTCTCCCGACTTCACTCAAATCATGGTTAAAAAGAAATGTTTCTCCTGTGGAGTAAAATTAACATAGAAGCCAGCTTCTGAAAGGTGATTGGTTTTACCTGGAGGTCATTTGCATGTCAGATGGGATGCTGGAATAGCGGAGATTCTTTAGCGATCTGCCGAGCATCAACTTTTAACAATAACAGCAAAAACCTATTGCGGTCACTATTGGGAAGCTATTACAACATTCTTTGTACATAGCTGTAAGTATTTAAAAAGGACATGGAACACTAAGAGCCAAAGGAATAAAGATGCATGGTGAGTGCAGTTTAGCGGGAGCATGTGACTCCAAATGATAACTAACAAAACATATTTTTTTAGCCTTTTGTATCTGCTATAAACCACCACATCACTCCTTACTTTATTTCTCTTCACTGGCTCCCCATTGCAGCCTGTGTCAAGGTCAAAAAACCGCTGCTTGAATACAAAACAGTCAAAGGGTCAGCACCATCCACCAGGCTGCATGGTGCACAATTTGTCGACAAACAAATCATATTGAAAAATCCATTGATTACCTTAATTGAGTCATAAATTAATAGATTGTATTATTTCCATTAATAGCTTTTATTTATTTATTTTTTAATAAAGAACGGATTCTTAAAGTTAGTAAAGATTCAGATGAACAAATATTAACCCCAAAAAAAGGGTCAAATTTTACAATTTCTCTTGAATAATGTGCTTTAGAATACAGGAATCGCTTTCACTTCATATTGAAACTACAAAACTAAACAGTGGGTAAAGTGGAATTACTCTCTACAAATGTTTTTTAAGCAATGATAGAACATAAAATAACATTTTATACAGAATCTGCTGATTTCAAGAATTAGCTTTAGCCTCGTACTAAATCTTCAGTCTCTGAAAGTTTCCACTTTAAAAAAACGACAAGCTTTCAGCAGCACAACATCAGCAATATTGTTACTGTTTCTGGCCCCAGAACAAATCATCGTCACTTAACAGGGAACCTAAATCTGGCCCGTCAAACAGGACAACATTATTATCCAGAGGCACATAGAGACAGACGGCCCGGTGGCAGGGCGTGAGCAGCACTGATTCTTCCGCGAGAAAAAATAGACCCGTCATATTAATACTCTGCTGCGATACGCAGGGCTAAATACTTGTTTAAAAAAAAAATTATTAGAACTTTAATATTACCAACGTAAAATTCATTAAAATGCTATGTTAGTAATGCTATTCAAATCTCCCTTTCCTTCCTTCCTCCTCCTCTCTCTCTCTTTTTTCTAAATCATCCCGTATGTTTGATATCCCTTGTTCTAGTGCTTCTCTTACCAGATAATTCTCTTCAAGTCCCAATCCTAAAAGCAGAGTCTCACAACTATAAAAAAAAATATAAAAACAACTTTTTTATGGCAGGGGGTGGTGGAATTCTTTTAGATTTGCGATTGTGGTATGATCATATTGGCATTCTCGATGTCAGTTAGTCAGTATTACAATGAACAAAGTAATAGTATTTTGTTATAGTACTTCGTAATTTTTGAAGATGTTGTGCTTTACTTGAGTATTAATGTTTCATTGCACTTTTACTCCGCTAAATTTCGTTGAACCTGTTCGTTACTTTCATCAAAGGAAATAATTAAAACACAGGGACAAAAAAAGGAAAATGCCATGTGGAGCTTTGACGAATCCACAATTTTCACAACAGTAAATAATGATAATTAATTATTAATAAATAACGTGTTAGTGTTTGTGTGCTTCCCGGACTCTTCTTTCACGACTGATCCAAGGGAACTTAGCATCACAGGGCAGAGAGAAAGACCCCCATGCCCCCCTAGGGGCTTGAAGTGAATACATGCTTTTCATCCTATCAATGCTTTAAAAACTCTCCATTCTGGTCATTACAATCCCTCAATATTAGAAGGATAACGTTTTATTCCAAACCAATGGAGAAAAATAATAAAAAAAAAAAAAAATAAAAAAAACAATTCCAATGTTATAAAAGTTTGACATAAAATGTGATAAAAGGTTAAAAAATTTAGGCAACAGTCATTTTTCATATTGACAATGCCTTCTTTTCTGAAATCTGTAAAATCATGTAGAATCTTGGCAATTAACGGCTAAAAATCTTGGATAAAAAAAAACTCTGATTAGTGTTGAGTGTGTTAAACAGATTTATGTAAATATATATATATATATATATATATATATATATATATATATATATATATATATATATATAGGTCATTGGTCATTATAGGTCATAGGTCATTGGACATATAGGTCATAGGTCATTATATACATGATTTTATAGGAATAAGGTTCCATTATTCGCTGAATAACATACAACAATAGATTGGTTTATGTGTTTAAAAATCAAAACTACCAGGCAGGTGGATTTGCTGATCCCTTAGAACCCTTTGGCTGTTGATTATAAACGGGTTCATAGGGACGTCTCACTACATATTCGTTTAATTTAAGCCCTTCCTCTAGTCCTCAAGGGGAGAAGGGGTAGGCATTGGGGTAGGGTTAAGGTATAAAAGGTAGGGTTAGGGGTATGTAGTAAGTGAGAGAAACCTGACACGAAAAGCCCCTCAGAAAAGAAAGACGTCTTGTCTGCTGCTGAGGAACAGATCGTGTGTGTCCCTAGCCTGTTCAGAGACTGTTCAGAGAATTCCAAAAATTACAAAATAAACACTCCAGAGGAAAGGTGACAAGCGGAAGACATTTCACCAGAAACACAAGCAATGGACTTTTGTTGTGTATTAATTCCACTCTACTCCATATCTTCAAATGCTCTGATCTTGTTTTGCACATGGCGGTGCTGCAGTGAATACAGGAGGGCTTCGTAAACTAGGTGGAGGCCCGGTCTAAGAGCTTTCCTGTGAAGGCTTGCTGCTTTCCTCTTGGCCTCCTCACTCGTGTTAAATCACTGGCTGCTGTCAAGGAGCACTAAGCTAGTATGCGTCACTAGGGAGTGCAGGAAGCGTGGGGTATAATTCTGTCCATCAGCTTAATTTATTATATCGGTAGCTTTGTAATCATGTGTAATAAGTTATGTGGGCTGACACAATGGAATTTGGTTTGAAGGCAAAAGTGTTTATCATGTTTAAAGGTCTGGTCAGACCATATCTCCCGTATTTACATGGGGAAGAGAATAAAGACAAGTGTTTTATTTTCCTATCTAGACACTAACACAATGAGTTGCGGATAAAGGGTTTGAGCAAATAAAGGAGTGAAACCCTGGGTGTCTGGATACAGAGAAATCAATCATTCAATCCTTATTACACATAATAAAATAGAAAGAGGCCTTTTCATGGAACCAGGTCTCTGAGTTCAGTCAAAGCTGTGTGTGTGTGTGTTTCCTAACCCAGTTGAAATACACACAAGCCTTGAATTGAGATTCGCAATCATCTGGGTTGAGGAAATATTGATGCAGTGACTCTCCCTGCCTGAAGATGGCGCTTGCAGAATAATGGGGAAACAGGAAAGAAGAAGGCGAGGACAACAAAGAACTGAAAGAATACATCGAAAAAAATCATGGATGTCGAGTGGTTTATACTGTTGGTGGCTGATCACAGGAAGCTGTTGGACAAAAATATGAAAAAAAAAATCCAGTTTCCTGTACGAAGTCGCTATGAAAATGTGGGATGAGCTCCACTGAGCGGCTCTTTTTACGTTTTAATCTCATCATCAAAAGAGCCACCTTTCATTGGTTGCTCTCCAAAGTAATATGGCAGAGCAAACTGTTTTTCGTTGGCACCACTCGTTCTGTCAGATGTGTGAGTGCCCTTTGGCGTCTTAAGAGTTTCTTGTAGCAAATATCACAGTGTTAGATCTGTGTTACAGGGACAACGGTTTGGGTTTACACAAACACTCCCCCAGTGTTAAAAGTAACACTAAGTGGGGTGAAATAGCATCACTGTCAGTGTTACAACTGAAGTCCGCAGCCAAGAGACAGAATTGTTCACCAATTTGTGCCCACAACCTGTACTCTAATTCACTCCTCTCCAATCAGTGCCCTCCTTGCTTCACCTACCTTTATTTTCCATTTATCTTCATTCCTTCATGCCTAGGTCTACAATGTTACTCACGGTCACCTCTGAGAATCTGTCATTGGCTGCAACTCATCCTACTCCTCCTGGTTTCCAATATCCTCCTGTAGATTAACTTACCTGCTGCTTATCGAACTCTCCGCTAAAGATCATCTTCCTCCCAGTGAAGCTGGCTACGGGTCACTTCCTGATTTCCTTTACTGTGTTTACACTGATGCCTGTTCTATCTCTGGCAATGTTTAGTCTTTATTATAAACACAGATATAATATTAGAAACCTGCTTTCATCTTCTTTTAAAGATTTTCTTTCAATGAAAATAAGCTATGGTCCAATTATTCTCCTTACCCCTACCCCATCCCCTTTCCCTCCATTTTGCATGTTAGGGGTGTCCCAATTCATTTTTGAATGAAGGGAAATGGCTGAATACCCCTCCATGAGGTATAATGCTCCAACACATTTCAAATGCAAAAGTAAGATGGATTTCCCAGCAGTTACTGCATGATGCTTTTTACTCTTATTGACATGATGAACATTATATTAAGTCACTGACTCCTCCATTGCAACCCGACTGTTTCCATAGCAACCAATTTGGCATTTCTCTATCTCAGCTTAAGAAAATCATAGAGACATGGATGTTTATTTATTTTATTCATATTAACATGAGGAACCATATATTTGGCCTCTGACTCCTCCATAGCAACCAGGCTGTTTACTCTAGCAACCAATTTGGCATTTCTTTATTAGCTTGAGAAAACCAAAAAGACATGGAGCTTGGTTAATTTTATTCTTATCACATGAGGAACATCATATTAAGTCAATGACTCCTCCATAGCAACCAGGCTGTTTACCATAGCAACCAATTTGGCATTTCTCTATATCGGCTTAAGAAAATCATAGAAACATAGGGGTTGGTATTTGTAACCTGCTGAGATAGTGGCAACATTTCAAAATATTTTAAATGACACTAGAACAAGCCAAATCAATGTTTGCAGCCATCTAGTTGTAATTCTTTTTCATCCAAAGTGACCTGCACGAACCATGTGATCAGTTCGTGCTTTCCTGGAATTTGAATCTCCATCTTTGTTCTCCAACATCTACTAAATGACCCAAAGTTTTTACTACACAGTTACACTGTTAAATTTGTCTTTCAGTCTCTCGACTCTTTAGATTTTGTGGCCTCTTTTGTTGATTTAGGCTGGAATAGAAGGTGCCTGATTTACAAGATGGGTACCGTCTCTCACTCTGGGCACAGCTCTGCTGAGCATGAAAGGAACACAGGGCTGAGAAACCCTAACAAAGAGCCACATCTCCCTGAGGCCCTCTCAAAGTGCCCTATTTGCATATGAAGCCAGCCGTCCTGATACGTAAACGTGTTCCTTCATCAGATGATGCTGACGACGAGAGCCATTCATCTGCCTGTTAGCCTCCTGTTTAGTGTTAGACAAAAGTGCAGCGGGTTGAAAGAGACATCTCGTGTCATAGCCCGTGAGAGATAATGATATCGTTAGACCTCCTTGATCACTACGCACATAAAATTCCTGTACACTTCAGAACGACAGCCAAGCGTTCGTCTGGTTTACATCTGAATAACTTCTTCTTTATCTGAGCACTTCAATTTGCATGGCTTGCTGGAAGGCAGCTCCTCCTGATGTTAATTGCGGGGTACTTAAGCGCTAAAAGATTAACATAAAACCCTTTGGAAACAAGTTAATAGTTGCATGATAATTTGTCCAGGGCCTTTGTCTGTCTATCACCACTATGCCTCTAGCTATAATTTTAGCAAGGCACAGTAAAATACCATTTACACAAGTTAACTTACAGATAATTAATAATAAGAATCATATTATTCATTCAAGCTACTCTGGAGCCATTAACAATCCAGGGAGTAAAACATAATTAAACAATTGTATTTTATTAACCTATTCATTATGGAGCACGATTGATGACTCTCTGAAGAACCGTCCCACGCTAACGAGAAGAGCAGGGCTGAGTAGGATTAGATTCTTACAATGAGACCAGAGAAAGGAAAATGAACATTGTCTTAGCTTAACACAGCACACTCATGTTTTGCCTGAAGTCAAACCAGTTCCTAAATTTGATTGGACATCTGATAGTCAAACAGAAAAGAAAATGTCACTCAATAATATTATTTTTTTATGAATGAAGTAATCTAAAGGGTGACTTTAAAATTGGAAATTAAAAGGCGAATTCTTTAAGGTGATTTTCTAAAAAAAATTAGGAAAAATGTTCTTAAGGCAAGCATAAAGTAGTCCAAACTATTTCAATAATTAAACTCAATAACATTTTTATTTAGTTATTGTTTTTTTTCTCTATCTTTTTATTCAATGTACAGAGCATTAATGACATTTCACTGAATTACCAACATCCAAAGCATTGGAAAAGGGGTTTAATTTGAAATCAACACTCACAAAATAATAACAAATAAAAGCATGCTAAAATGCGTTTTGAGGATGGTACTAAGGGTGGTTTGAAGTTACTTTCATAACCATCTTGAGTGGGCAAATGCTCTCTGTAAAAACGGTAAATCTTAAGGTAATCTACCAAATCATAGATTATTTTGTCTCAATATTTAGTTTCACTCTACAAATAAATAAAAAAAAGTACGTAAGATATGTTTATCTTACAAAAAAACAACCAAAACTTTTTGCTAACTAGTTTCGGGAGGAAACCATTTTGATAGTAAACAATCTGGGCCCAGCTGCTCTTGTTCAAGCTTGCTACCACCTTATAATAATTAATGATTTAATATTGATCTTGTTGCACTATACCAAAGACAATGACTATGCAGTTTAAACAAAGTAAAAGTTTCAGGAATGTTGAAATCGTGATATGATTGGTTTTATCCAGATTTCTGGATAATTTCCATTTGCTAGGAAACTAAGCTGTACGATCAAGAGAATACAACTTTTGTGTATAGTAAAAATTATCGATTTTAAATGACTAAACATTGGATTTGCCATTAACAGCATACACTCTTTAAAGACATCAAGAAAAAAATAAAATCATAATTTTTTTTTTAAAGACACCCAGGACTTTTAGGGGTGTAATGATACACTCTAGATACAATACATACCTCAATACTATGACAAATATTTTACAACATTATTGTTAACCAAATACAATGAACCATCATTCGCTATATGGAAGAATTTTAAAAGTTTTGAGACCACAAAAGCTTAGAGGGTTAGGGTCTAGTTCGATTTGTATGAGTGCATTTGATAACATCCATCCACTAGGGGGCAGTGTTAAGGTTTGCATTAAGTCATCTTTTTTACTCTAAGTAACGGAGAGATTTTATAATCTTTCTCATATAAAATGTGAGTAAAGGATAATTGTCTCCAAAAAAATACATAAAACAACATGACAAGGTAAAGAAGTTTCAGAAGTGACTAGAATCACAATGCCTCCAAGAAGCAAATGCACTTCGGCTCCTAGATAATATTTCCCAATAGCTCCACAATACATATTGTGACAATTTTGTACGATATATCGTTGTGCTGAAATCATGACTCAAGTTTACATAAATGTACAATTCCTGATTTTCTCTGGGTTTGCTAATGGGTATTGATCTCTTGTTTTCTGTGACTTTTTCATCATTAACTTGTTGCTTGTTGGTCAGTTGTTGTGGTGACTTTCCACATCCCAAAACATGGCGCTATGCAATACGACAAGGCATTGACTGTGTGATATGTTGTCTCGATGGCCCAATGGGGAGGTGTGGGGGGTGGTCGGCTAATGAAAGTTGCTCTAAACCCCAGACCTTTCGTGATGGTGTGGCTACACGGATGCATGTATGTAAAAAAATGTCTTGAGTGTTTGTTATGAAATTACAATTTAAAATAAATGAACACATTCAAATTAAGTCAGGCGTTTTCTTATATGTGATATATGTTGTGCTTACCAAAAATTAGCATAATGACAAACAATGCAGTATTGAGAGCAAGGTAAAGCAAATGAATATCATGCAATTTCTCTGTCTGTGATATAAAGAAGAACTCATTCAATGTATACACTGAAGTTCAACTTAACCTTTAAAATGACATGAAAAATGCTATGAAACCTGTATATAATCGCAATAAGTGTTCCCAAGTATTTGAAAAGAATTGTTTCTGTTATAAAAACATTATTTTGCCAAGAGCCAATTTTTTTCCCTAGTGTTTTTCCTAGATAGACCATTTCCTCAAGGAATTACACATCTGTAAGGCTATAAAAAGTAAGGCAAAGTAATGTAATGTATATTGGGACCATTCATGTTTAAAAGATCAGAAAGGAAGAAGTTATTTTGCCACTTTATCAAAGTAGACACATCCAGCCATAGCTTCATCTGTTGTGCTGTTGAAGCTCTGGGCATGTGTCCAGACTGGCAGAGACGGGTATGCAAGCTGGGCCGAAAGAAGCCACTGTTTAAGTGTTCAGCATCTCAATCACTGGAATGTCAAGGAGAGATCCCGAAGCACTGCTGGTCACGGACGTGGTGAAGGTCAGCTGGGAATGAACTGTCCGTTGTGTCACATCACTCCAGAGCAAATTTGTCCATCATACAAGTGCTACTGTCTATGGCAAGTGCACTCAGATGTACCAGCCTCATGTGTTATTCACTATGCTTGATGCAAACACTTAGACGTCTATTCATTTATGTGGGATCCTGAAGCATTGCAGAAAGCTCTTTTCGCTGCTGTTGTGGTGGGGGAAAATGTTGCTCAACAATTTGTGTCAATTTTGACTAGGAATTATTGTGTTCTTTTCTGGACGAGACAGGCAGAGTGTATAATGAGGTTACTTTCATAGCATGACAGTGAAGCTACAGGCCCTTGACATTTGCAGGAGAAATGCATCACTAAGCAGCCACTGGACTGTGATTGCACTAGACCATCACACAAGCCAAAGCACCGCGATTAATCTTCCAGAGCTTCTCCTGCAGCCAGTGACAAATGGACATGTCCAATTATTCATTCATCCTTTTCAAATTAATACTTTCAGAACAATGTCGATCACATTGTGGAAAAAAAACGAGACAATAATGAGTATATGGGTAAATTCAGAATGAACCCCTTGCAAACTGATCAGTGAGCAAAATACAGGGGGAGAGCCGAGTTTGTTTGAATTCAAAGAATGCAAAAAGCAGTAAGTGGGAAGTACAGTAAAGTCTTAAGCTGAGAAGGTGCATGATGCAAAGTCTAATAAAAGCCGTCCTAGCCTCTCTCTAACCAAGCAATGCTGAACACAGTAAAGGCCTATACACCGATTCAAATGGAGATTCGCACAAATCTTCAGATTTCCTCTCAGCAGGGTATTCTTCGTCTGGGTCGAGGAAACATTGATGCAGCGACTAAAGATTGTGTTTGTGAAACAACAGATGCACTCCACACCCCACGGGGAAACTTGAAAGAAGATAATGACGGCAAAAAAAAAAAAACATGGATGCCAAGGTTTATACTGTCGGAGCTGTTTGACAAAAATGTGGAGAAAAGACTAGATTTGTAAATATGTGGCATTTGTGTAGTAATGGCTTTCTTTTGGCAATTTCACTATGAATGGTAACCTTTACCAGCCACTCAAACCCTTTTGTGTCAGTTTTCGAGTATGTTTTCAGGCCAAAATCAGCCTCATTGGGAAATTATCTGTTGTCATTATGATTTACAGAGTAAACATACCATAAATAGCTTCACCCAACCACTTACTATGAGTGGAAAATATTCCTTTTACATTATAATTCATATTTTTTTTAAAATGAGAATCAGAATTTTTTTTTACTTTTAAACACAATTGTATTTCATGGCTAATGAAGTCATAGGGAATTTTTTGATTGGAAATACACACAAAGATTGAGTTTTTAAGGTGAAAATGGATGTTTCAGAAGATGGTCCAAATCAATGACTCATTCAGTAAAAAAAAATCCTTTTCCTTCCATTTTCTCCCCATCCTGCAATTTCGTCTTAAACAAATCTAGCCTAAAACTAGTATATTCCCCCCATTTAAATCCTGCTTACGTCCATTCCCACATCTTTTATTGAATTGACATTTTAGTTTCATATGTCCATTATGTGATAAGTAGCACATCCACCAGATCTACAGAGATTCTACAGAAACCTTGATCGAAACAATACTAAACTTTTGATGCCGTTTACAATCAACGGCAGCTACAGCTGTGATCTCGATTGGATCTTGAGTGCTGAGCTCATATGCAGGCCTCTGATGAGATTGTGTTAGAGCGTGTTATGGCTCGACTGCTGAGATTGAAAACTCAATTGGCGCAGAAGTGGAGTCAGCTCCCACTGCTTGACACTGACCATTAATGAATTGGCTGTGGGTACGACAGTCAAGGTGGATTACCTTGTATTTTTATCAGTGTAGAGTCTAGACGGTGACTGCATTTAGATAATGAATTACAGCATTACATGCTGGCGTTTACTGCACAGATTCGCTCTCAGAAATGAACTGGGCAGACAAAGGTGGGACATGGCAGAATTACTGTGAGTCAGAAGACTCAGTGGGTCACACGATCATCAAATATCAAGATGAGACAATAGACTGGAGAATGAATGTGCTCTATGAGATTATAGCATTACTGGGCATTGTTCTATGTTTTAGAATCTTGTTGAAGCATTTACTTGACATTGTTTCAATAGGAAATTTTAAAAATTCAGTGGTTAACGTATGTACATGTACATTTTTTTTTTGCTTCAGACTGAATGATTTTTCCTAATTTAATGGCAAAACTTGGTAACATAAAATTAACATGGTAACATTTTTTTCAATGGCCTGTACACAATTGGCCACGTTGGTTTTCCTTGGGGTCAGTTTGACCCCAGGTTTTTTTTTTTGTATTTTTTTTGCTGCATAAAAAACCTGAATGATGAAACACACTCGATGAAACCTGAATTCTGAAGTAGGACAATGATCTCAAACATAAAGCCAAAGACATTAAGAACAATCGCCAGCACATAGAAGAACAAGAAGTACTGAAATGTATGGAATGGCCGCCACAGAGGCCTGAAATCAACATCATCGAGTGTGTTTGGGATTACTTGAAGAATGTGAGAAAGCTACATCCACAGAACGTATGAGGTTAGTTCTCAAAAGCTGGGCTTTTGTCAAGTATTCTATTCTTTTCACAATATTCTGCGAATTAAACTTTCAAGTATTACTTAATATTGATTGAGATTTCTCTTTTGTTTATTGTTGAAAATAAATGTTAACACTTTTAATTTGGAAGGTTTTTTCACAACGCCTAAAACCTTTGCACATTGCAGCACAACACCATTTTATGCAACAGAATTTGCCACAGAACTAACACAAGAAAATGTGAAAATATATTAAAACAAACACAGACCATTAAAATACACATTTATGAATCATAATAAGCTGCAGCTGAAAGTTTTCTGGTGATGTACTGTTTTTGTATAATTGTAATTCCTTTTCTTTAGACGTTTGAATTGCAATATAAGCATTTTCTCTGTAGACGTTCGGGATTTAGCTGCAAAGGGGAGCAGAACTGCTGAAGGCCAAACATCTCATGGATCATCGGTCTGTCATATCCTTTTGAGTCGCCAAACACTGAGCAGAGTCTGTGACATTGAACATGAAGTTCTGATAGCACAATCCAAAAGCCCACCTACAATAACAGAGTAAATCTGTAGCGAAACGTTTATCTACATTTCACGGCTGTGTCTCTGTCTCTGAGCTGGAGGTGGCTCCACGTTCCCATCACTGGATTTTATCTGTCCCCCAGCAACATGACAGTTTATAATATAAAAGCATCTGGAGTTTCGTGTCAGGCACGAGCTTATCAGGACCCAAACATTTCCTTGGACAAGACCCCACACTGTCTCTCTCTCTCTGCGCTCGAGTGCTAGGACACACTATTCTGTGGGATCAACAACAGATCACGCCTGTCAAACTTCATGGACAGTTCAGTAAAACAAGAGGACTTAACCGTGATGGAAGGCACCTGCTTGCCATTTGTCTCCACCCTCATCATCAGCGAAGTGCATTGGATGGAAAAAAAAAACAAAACAAAAAAAAAACTGCAGAGAGTGAGTTGTTCACCACAAGAGGAGTAGGTCACAAGAAAATAAACCTTTTTTCTTTTATTTGTTTAATGGCACAGAAAGTGTAGTCAATGTCTAAACGCCACTTGCATTGAGTGATAGCAGTTACAATACCAATCGCAAACCGCTTTTATTTTATTGCTCATTTTTTGCCCCGCCCAAGTGAGCTAATCTGTGATGTAACCACGTAGCATATAAAGTGCAATTCATTGGTCAATTACACATTAATTGTCTACTTCATAGACATGGCATTGAATTTAAATAGTGATGACAGATGGTCCCAGAACAGTGCAGATAGTTGAAGTAAAGATAAAATATGCAAACTGCACTCAAGAGAATTTTTTTTTATTTTTCTTATTCTACAACTACTATTATTAACACCACCACTGCTACTTCAACTATTACCATCACTACTACTTGCCCTACTACACCTACTAATAATATTATTCATAGTATTACTATTACTTCTATCACTAACAGTACTATTAGTATTGCCACCAACTACTATTACCACTATAACTAGTCCTACAACTTCTATTACAACACTTACTACCACTACTGCTACTTCCAATGCCACCACCACTACAACTACTTCCACCAATTCTACTATACTTACTACTAAAACTGGTCTTACTACAATGAGTACAAGTACTACTACTACACTACTATCAGTACTAATTCTGTTACTACTACTATTTTACTACTACTACTACTACTACTACTACTACTACTACTACTACTACTACTACTACTACTAGTTTTACAATTACTACTACTATTGCTACTAAATTACGATCACTACTACTGTTACTGTAACTACAACTATTCCTACTACTACAATTACTACTACCAACCCAACTACTACTACTACTACCACTTCTACTATGCTTACTACTACTACTGCTACTACTTCTACCGATACTACTGCTGATACTACTACTGATCAACTACTGATACTACAACTTCTATTACTACTATTACTTGTATTGCTACACATACTTTTTTATATTATTATTACTACTTCTACTATTCGACTACTACTACTACTACTTCTACCGATACTACTGCTGATACTACTACTGATCAACTACTGATACTAAAACTTCTATTAGTATTACTACTTCTATTGCTACTCATACTTTTTATATTACTACTACTACTACTACTACTACTACTACTAATGCTTTTATTATTACTGCCACTATTGCTACTAACACACACTTACCACTATTACTATAACTACTATTATTATTACTACCAACACTGCTACTACATATATATATATATATATATATATATATATATATATATATATATATATATATATATATATATATATATATATATATATATATATATATATATATATATATAAAAGACAATTACTACGACCACTGTTACTTCTACTTCTACCACCACTGTATGGCTACTACAAGTACAACTACTACTTGTCCTACTACTACTACTAGTAGTAATACTAGTACTACTACTACAACATCTGTTTCTTCTCCTACTTTTACTAAAACTACTACTATTGCTGCTACTACTGCTGCTGCTTTAATTATTACTGCTAGTATTGCTACGAACATATTATTGCCACTATTACATCCACTTCTATCACTACCACTATTATTATGGTTACTACCACCATGGCTACTTGTACTACCACCACCACTTGTCCTACTTCTACTACTACAAATACTACTACTATATCAACTTCTACTACTTTCTGCAACCTTTAGTACAACATATTTTACTATTACTACCACTAGTTACTACTCATTTAATAATGCTACTCCTACAACTACTACTGATTCAATTCCTACTATATTACTTTTACTACCACGATAACTTTGATCACTACTACTATAAATAGAGCTACTATAAATAGGGCCCCTAAAAAGCCACGTAGCAGCTTGTTTTCTGGAGATGTGTAAACTTTTGAAAAAAAGGCTAATATAACTTGTTTGCTTTGGTTTATTTTATATATGTATATTATAATTATACTGAAAACACAGATAATACTATGTTATGATTGTCTTAACGCTCTCTTCCAGTTTTGCTGATACAATGATTTTCACCTCCAAAAACTGATATTAGATTTCTAACTGAATTTAGATTTCTTTCAAACTATAAGGCAAAAATTTTTATAATGTTTTGGTAGACCCATTTTATCTAGAAATTATGTGGAAAATAAAAATAACACTCACTGTAGCTAAAAATAAAAGTGGATGACGCTTTCTGTGTTCTTTCAGGTAGAATTACAATTACAGCCTGTCTATTGTCTTTGTCTATGGCAGATGCCATATCAGCACCTACCAGGAGAGAACATCTTAGATTTCCACCCTTCTTTCACTCTTTCAGTCTGATGGGCAGCTGCGGTTCTAATAGAAGCCTGGAGCTAGCATAGATTCTCCACACTGAGATCAGGGCCCTTCACTGGGCCTGTGGCTCACTTCAAACACAGAGCAGCAGGCCAAAGAAACTCCCCAACCGAGCAAGTTGGCTGCTCATCCACATCTCTCGATCACTCTCCACTGTCTCTACTGGGACAAGTGATGTATGTTTCAGGGTGTGTTTATTTTAAATCTGATCTTTGGCTGGAAATCTACACAGCTAGTGTACAAAGATACTCTATTCATTGCAGGTTTTTAAACACCCTGATAGACTGTAAAATGTGGTAAATATAGCACCAAGATCAAAATCAGCAAGCTCCCACACTCACTTGAGAAATCAATGTGGAATGACAATGCAATTCATTGGCTGGCCACTTGAGTCAGAGACAGTGTTAAAAGTGTTGCTTTACACAAGAACAAAGCCACTTGAAAACATGTGCAACGGATCAAAAAAACAAAGCTAATTATGCGGTTAACGGAACTAGCAGAAACAAGAGGGACCATGTACACCCGTGTGCTGGGAAATTTGTTGCTGATTTAAAGGCACAGATTGTTAACACCAAAAGTTGGTTTGATTTAAATAAATTTTCTTCATTCACTCCATTTTGTTCATTCATGAAAATAAATGGACGCCATTCTTGGTTCATAGCATAGCTTCCCAAAACTTTTGCACAGTACTGTCAACAAGAAGATAAACACACTAGACCAACACACATGAAATGGTAACTTTAGTTGGAAATTGTGAATAAGTTGAGTGTTTTACCACACTAAATGTAGGTTCACCACGGTGTATGAAAAAAATCTGCATATTTAATTGAAAAATAATCCAACAAATAACTCATCATTGATTGATCAACAGATTAATGGCTGAACTGATTAATTTGAACTGCAACGAGGGAACAAAAAGTATCCACACACGCCAGAAGGATTAGTAACCACAGTTAGGTTAAGCCAGGCAGAAATCTCTCCAGCGTGCATGGAGATCAGGCAGCTCTGGGAGGTCTAGCCCGCAAATCCTTCTTTTCGGATCTCCTCACACAAGATGAAAGGAGAACGCCAGTAAGGATTATACAACACAATTATGCATTCTCCATTCTGCTGACAAAGAGAGGGAAATCGGCTTTTAAGGGCACAAATCATTTCCAATTAAGCACATTTTTTTGACATTCTGTAATGGCCAAGTTGATGCTCTTTAACACTGACAGATCTAAACCCCATATCGGCCCACTGTACCCTCGCTCCCTGCACCTGTGCTCATAATGTGCCTACTTCCTTCTTTAAAAGGTTTGTTGTTGTTGATGGCTAAAATTGCTCTGACAACTTGTTATGAAGAAAAATGGCCAATTTTCCCAAGAAGCTTGTCAAGAATGACTCTCAACGTTCAATTCAGAATTGCTACTATCCAATTTGTATCACTTCCTCCGTTCCTGTCAAGCTCCCAAAATGGCAACCGCTTTATTTCGCATTCAATATGCAGAGGGGGCTAGGTGTAAATAGTGTTTATTGGAGCTTTCATGGGTTGACCGAGAACAATCATGTCGGAAAGCCTGTTCTCAAGTGACAATCACTCGGAGAGGATGACACTTCAGAACTTCTTCACACTTCTTAACAAGAACACACTCTACAAGCTGACAATCTCTCAGAACCACCAGGGGAACACTACTGAATGCTGGTGTCAATATTTGCATTAAAGTACACACAAATATGGCATGAGGGTCTCCATCTCAGGGGGGAACTAGTGTGGGTTCCAAACAGCAAACGCTGCTGGTTTACTGACCCCTGTGATGCACATGACAAAAGAAAAATGGAAACTGTCTGTATCCATCACTTTTGAAGAATACAATTCCCAGCGGAATCAATGATGTCGGAAAACAGGGATGATACAAGCCAGCAAATAGCATAGAACTGGTTTAGGTTAATGCTCTCTGTATACATTTACTGCCAGTAAGGGAATCTGAACAATCCAGAATCATGGTCCCCAGAAAAAAACAAAACAAAAGTGTTGCTGTGTGTAATTCGGCCTCCCATAATCGAATTGATAATTTTTTTTTTGCATCAAATTAAAGGCCTTTACTTTGCTTTTCACAAGAACAACCAATGAAAGCTGGCTCTTTTGATGATGTAAGTACGACGTGAAAGAGAAATGTTCATCCCACATTTTCATAGCGACTTCGCACAGAAAACAGCACAGAACTGTGCACCACAAATCCACCAGATCAGCCACCAAAAGTATAAATAATTTCTCCTCTGTCATAGTCTTCTTATTTCCTTTTGTACCACAAATACCATCTTCAGGCAGGGAACATTATTGCCTCAAAATATCCTCAACTTAGAGAAGACGTTTTCATTTGGCAGATGCTTTTACCTAAAGCGACTAACATTTAAATATTTATGTACACAATTTTAGTCAGTTCCTGCTTTCCCTGGGATTTGAACTCTCTACCTTTGTATTGTTAGCGCAATGCTCTACAAACTGAGCCACAGGTAAGCAACCTTCAAATCTTCGGATGAGGCCTTAAAAGGTAACAGATTTGTCAAGGCCCGCGTCTCTAACGGAAGTTCATACAAATGAAAAGGCTCCACTGCCCCAGTATTTGATCTGTAGCTTTAGTAGTAGAGGCTTATCTTCTAAACATTTTGCCCCCAAGGGTGCATATACTGTCAGTAGGTGACTATGAGGGAGCCATCTATTCCACCTTTTAAGGAGTTAAGCTTATCTAGAACAGGTGTGATGTGCTTAAAAAGTCCAATATTATCTGATTGTTCCTGTTTTATGAACACAGTGAAATTTTTATAATTAGCCTAACAACCATGAGCTAAAACTAATTGGGGATGTGGAGTCTGCATGCTTCCATACATTAACCACAAACCACATGAACCATATCTCCAAATGTTGAACACTCTGCGTAAGGGGGATACAAAACTAGGCTGAATGCTCTGCAGTTGATTCCATTATGTCTCATAGTATATGAGAAAGTACCTGGCATTTTTTCACTTAACAAGAACCTCAATCTGTTTTATTATAAAGCATGTGACAGTGAAGGATTTTGTCGCCAATTGGTGTTTGTTTTAAATGAAGTAATCATATCAGTCAAGCCAAAAACAGGTACAAAACAGTAGCTGACCCCTAAATCTTTCTATTTCGAGACTACTCTTTGATACAGACACTTGGGTAGAACACAAGTTCTACAGACGCCAATCTGAGCAAGAACATTCCCAGTGTAATTACCTGCAATCCACAGCCCCAGGCATGCATCAGGGGTCATGAGCAGTTTGCAATAAAAATGAACCAATCTGTCAGCGTATATGAACCAATTATGGAGATTTTTCAATTTAAGCACTTCAGAAACTCCAAAAGTGCTGCTGCAATCATCTAAATATTTAATTTTATGTACGCCATTTGATTGTGGAGGTTCCCTGAAGAGAATAATTGTTTTGGTTTATCAGGCTGCCGATATTGTCAGATATTGCAGATGCAAGATCATTTGCACATTATGAATCTACAAGAACAATGTTTTTAGTCTCATTATGTTCCTGACTGATAGATGACCTCCCAACTTGCTTTATGTGTGCAATCATCTGAGCCCATCCAGGCCAGAAAAGAGAAAAGGGGGGCAACACACTGGTATATAAGGAAGAAGCTGGCAGAGTGGCAGTCCAGTCTAGAGGAACCATGGAAAGACTCTTCTTCAAGGAACTACTTCTAGGAACTATTCTGATCTTATGATGCAGGAATATAGTGACATAGTGGTATATGACATAGTGGCATATGAGAATCAATAAAATACCATCAGAAATCCAAGACAATGTTTTAACATTATCTGGTACAACTTGCCAGTATCAGATCTGCTCTAAATTTTAGAATGTTTGCTTGTAGATTCCATTCTGCAGACCTTCATTGTAACAATCTCTGTTTCTATCAAGTCCAACCAGCCCTCTCAATTTTGTCCACAGAACGTCTAGCTGATTCACAAACAAGGTTCAGGAAAAAGCAAACTCTAGTAGCATATGACAGTAATTGAGGAGTTCATACGCTCCATGTGCTTTCACTATTAAAGAGTATTTATACTAGATTTTGGGATCCGGTCCCAAGTTCCCAAGTTCCAGCCATGCTGCAAATCTAGATTTTATGAAAATGTAACTCTTCTCTGCAAACCTCGCCACGGTTTCACACCATGATTAAGAGCAGAATGTCAGAATTTCAAGAAGCAATGCACGCATCGACTGCAATTTTGGGACCTTGATGATGGGCAGAATGATGGGCCATGTTTTGTTTGAACTGAGTGATTCTCCTGAGATGATTGTTGCATTGTTTCCTAAAAGTTTGTGTGAGCTATTGTGTTGTCTGCAAAAATAGACCAGACGCCAAATGTATCACTGCACCTCCTCCTATATGGGGTTTCTGAATTCAGACATCAATTTATTCTTTAAGCATGACCTGGTAAAAAGTATATGGCTGGTACTAGCCTGCAGTGTTGTCTTTGGAAAATTATTTTAGTCAATTAAAAAATGAAAAGGTTTTAGTCTAGTTTTAGTCAATGTAGATTCATATTTAGTTGATTAAAACATTTTTTAAAGCTGAACTATTTTTCATATTAATATTTTGAATGCTGCGATGGACTGGCGACCTGTCCAGGGTGTCGACCTGTCCACCAATCAACCCCACCCCCACCCCTCTCGCCCAATGTGCATTGGAGATAAGCACTGGCAGAATCCCGTAACTCTAGATTTTTTTAAATCTAGATTACTTCCAAAATTACAGTGAGATTAATCTAGATAAAAAAATCTCTACCCACCACTACTTTGACATATTGGTAAGTCAACTATGAGAATCGCATGCAGCTGAACCCACCCACAAAACAGTGTAGTTTAAAAATTAATATTGGGCTGTATTGTGGCGTAGTGGGTAGCACTGTTCCTTTTCAGTTAGAAGGTTGTCGATTAGAGGCTCCCTGATGACCTTCCAGGAAGGAGTTTGCATGTTCTCCCCGTGCTCGCATGGGTTTACTCTGGGTACTCCCACACACCCAAAAACATGCGGTTAGGTTATAAATTAATTTCCCTTTTAGGTGGAGTGAATGTGTATGTTGTCCAGCGATGGACTGGGGACCTGTCCCCCCGCGTTTTTGCAGACCCCTGTGACCCTGAAAAGGATTAAACGTGAAAGTAAATGGATGTATGGATGGAACTATAATGCTTTTCAAAATTTTATAGCATTACTGACATGATAAAAATTACTTTTACGTCATATTGAGTCATCGAAAATCTGAATCATGTGAACTCTCTAATCTGCTGGCTCAAGTGGCATAACTTGATGCGATGTTGCAGGTCCGAGTTGAATCCAGTTCAACTTTTGGAACCCAAAATCGCACTGTGTAAGCATGAAATTTGGTTTTGTCATTCAGATCAATGGAATTGTTTTTCTGTGTGACAATGGCTATATTTTTTTAAAGGCATACAATAATAATAAAATGAACTCTGAATAATTAGTATATGTCAGCCGTAAAGGTACAGCCGTGGTAAGAAAACCACAAACAAGGCAGTTTAACTTCTCTTCCTGTCTCCACCCTGAATAGGCCGTCTGTTTCTCTGTCTGAATCGGATGGGATGCATTCATCGGTAGACTGTGTCACTCCACGCCTTCATTATCTTGTCCGCCGGTGTTCAAGCTAGACCTGTGGAATTCCCAGAGATGAGCATTGGCCTCTTACTCTAATCAGAGCTCACAAGAGCCTTTTGATCCACTGCTTCCCTCACTACTGCACACTTCATCACCTTTATTTTCTGCCATAATTGCATGTGAAAGATGCCCCTTTGATAATGGCTTCAATGCCAAATCACTACCTGGGAAGAGTGTCGAAAAGTGTCATGTGCACCGTCTGTTTGGAGGAAAAGGACACTAGAGCACCTGTGGAAGACAAACATTTCTCACAGAAATGACATTTCTATCATCTCTGAGCAGGATATGAGATGCTCTGTCAACTTAGCATTGAAGAGCTCAGGATGGGCTGATCAGACATGTTTGGCACAACACACAGACACAGCAGACAGATCCTGTAACTCACTCAATGTAAGGCACAATGATCGGATCAAAATCCCAGGGAACAAAGACAAAAATAACTTATAACTTATTATATTAGCATAGAATCTAGATTTTACAATGTAGATTTTAATGCAGAAATTACAATCTCTGATGGGTGATAATATTGCATTTAATACCTCAAGACTGAACCACAGTATGCAGCTTTTTTCATGACATGGGGGGGGGGGGCACATGAACTTGTGAAAAAAAAAACCCATCTGTGCCATTAAGAGCGTTTTTCTATTACGTTACCTGTGCTGCACCAGCACCAGCCCTGCTTCTGAGACACACAGAACTTGAGCGAGAGCAGCGGAGAGGGGTCGCAGAGGACAGTTCACCTCTCTCGAATTAAGTAGAGAAGGAGGAGGATAAACTTAAAAATAACAAACATCATTCATAGTATTGTATTATAAACACAGAGCAACAATTTGCACCTTTTTTATTTAGTTAATTGTGTAAAATGCTAATAAAAATAGGTAATAAAATATGATGATGATGTGGAGGTGAATTGGTTTAGTCTTGAGCTCTGTTCATGAGTGAGAGCGTTGGGGGAAAGGAAATCTGTTGATTGTCGATTAAAAAGTAAACACAGCGATGGAGAAAAAAAACACCAAAGCTGCCGGGAGCCCAATTTAGGGAAAAAAAAGATGGGAAACGGGCAAAAGATAAAGGTATGCAACAATGTCTTTTTTTCTGTATGGTTTAGATATGCATGTCATTATGTTCTTTAGTGGTGTAGCGTTACCTCTTATGTTTGTTAGCCTTCTTGTGTATGATGCTTGCAAAAAAACAACACACACAATAAAAGCCATATAATAATTATCATATAAATTATAATGCTTTCTATTTATTAACTGTTTACCATTAACTGAACCATTAACGGTTTTCCAGTGAAACTATTACAAAATTCCTTACTGTAGTGTATTTTGGTCACTATTCCAAAAGGATTTATCATCCCAACCACCAATACAATCCATCACATAAGAGCACACACTGTTATGCCATTAAAACCAATACATCTTCTATTATAACCATTAAATGGAATTCCACATAGAACCGCCACTGGCTGAATATGACATGCACTGGCATTGTCTCTAGTCCTGCTACACACAGCAGACACCAACACAAAAGCATGAGCACATTACCACAATTCTGCCTTCCGGTGCTTTATCAGATCCATTTTATCATGATCCATCGTTTTTATAAATTGGTTGTAGGTTATCCTATATGCAAGCCATCCAGGACACTAAAGTCAGCTGTCAGCTGTGGTGATGTAAAAAAAATGTTCCTGTGGTATGCAAACGTTTCGGTAACCCTACAAATGTTCATGATTTTCCTTTATGAATAATGTTTTGTACGGATTGTAATGTTTTGTTAAATTTAGAACATATGAGACAAACACAGTGATGTGAGATAAATCCATAATTCATATTAAATGTATTTCGCTTCACAAACATCACTGTATTTGTCTCCTATATGATATATATAGCAAGACAGGTTATCAAGACAACCAATGATTTCTGAAAATAAAAAAAAACTTGTGCCAAACGTTTTGCATTTCACAGTAAGTGAATAAACCTTAACACATAAAATCGGGTGCCTTTGTAGATAATTTAAATGCACATTATTATTGAAAACTGTCAGGCATATCCAAACTTTCAGACTAACTGTCATCTACAAAATACGCATAAAACAATGTTTCATGGCAAAAACATCTGGCACCATCACAACAGATGATCATGAATAAGTTCATATCCCAAAGAAATGTCTGTGTTTTCTCCAAAGAAAACAAAAATACCCCAACAACGTTCAGATGTGGCCTAAATCTATAAAACATGGGCAATGCTGCTAGCTTGTCACCATGTCTTACTAGAAACGAAACACAAATATTCCCTCAATGTGAAGCCTTCGCCCACATCCGGCTCGAAATCCGGAATGTGCCAGAACCGCTGCAAGATAAATGAACTATGGAGAACTGAAGGGAAGCAGATCTCCTATCTGGCATGGCACTATTTACTGACATTAAGAATGATAATATCCATCAGCAGACTGTCAAAGTTCCAAGTGGGCTGTGGGAAGAACAAAGGCTCCAACTGTCATCCTTTTCAAATGCTGACAAGGAGACGTTGATGTACCTGCCATTCAGGTGCAAATATTGTCATCACCCGCATTAGGATCAGGCTTTTAACTGTGCAGAGGTGATGAGTAGCCCCCGTTTCTTCAAATATGAGAAAATCGTCAATGTCCAATTAAATAGTTCCAAGTTGAAGAGTTCTAAGCTAGACTAACATGTGCCGATTGCAGGAAGTCCAATGAGACAAAACAGATCATGAGGAAACTTTAGAAGGCACTACCGTTCTAATTACTTTTGGCCATCTTTCAAGCTGTGGAGAGAGATGTATGACAATATATGGCAAGAAAGCAAACAAGCTTTCCCTGCAGAATAATAGAATGCATCAGCAGTGTACCAGACACACCTGTCTAGCTCTGAAAACAATGCCACACTGTCTATTTATTAGGTGCCAGAAAAGTTTATGTTTGTTCCATGACATTGACAGCAACTTGATCCCTTTCATTATTTGGGGATCTCAAGTTTGAGACGGAGAGGAAAAAAAGTCAGACTTTTTTTTTTATTTATGTAGGTTCTTAGCAGCTTGCAGTGAGCTCTCTTTCTTCCTGATAGCTGTCTGCCAGGGTGTCAAAAGACAAATAACAAAGACTGTCTTCCAGTGGGGAGATGTAGCTAAGCTCTCTAGAAATCTACTCATTGGTCCAATCTGTTGCATGAGAGGATTAAGATGATAGAAGTTCCCAGAGCTTTCATAGAAACCACCCACCTCCTTCAGGGAAAAGGACAGTGGCTAATAGCTACAAGACAATCATGATTTGTCGATTTTTAAATTAGTTCAGAGATGTTGTTTTTTCAACATCAGGTTGGAAGGAGGTTGTACTAATTTTTAAAAGGAAACTATTAAAATGTCATATCATTACTTTTTATGAGCAGTGGAGAAAGGGGTTCGCCAGTCCATCGCAGGACAATGCACATTCACACCTAAGGGGAATAATTTAGATTATTCAATTAACCTGGTGCATGTTTTTGGCATTGTGGGCGAAACCGGAGTACCCGGAAGAAAACCCACACAAGCCTGGGGAGAACATACAAACTCCTTCCAGCAAGGCTCCTTCTAACTGGAAGGCCACAGTGCTACCCACGGCACCACCGAAAGTCATTAAATTCTATTATTTGTTTATTTTATTATTTTTATTTTTTTGCTTTAAGAATGTCCAGGATGACCACCAACTTTCAAGAGCTTCACAGGAACATGACCCTTTATCTGGATAGTTCCCACACAGTAAAATCCTAAGAGTTAAATTAACTCTACTCAGAGTGTATTTGGTCCCACTTTATATAGAGTTAAACCAACTCTGAAGGAGAGTTATTTAAATAAGTCTATTTGAACTAAACAGTCTATTTTTGTCTGTTTTTACTCTTTCTGGAGTGGACTTGGTCCCTCTCTGAATAGTTAATATTTAGTTTGCATTTTCCATGCAGATTTGGAAAAATATGAAGAAAATAGATTATTAAATTACTCTTTCTCAGAGTCGGTTTAACTCTATATAGAGTGGGACCAAATATACTCCGAGTAGAGTTAATTTAACTCTTAGGATTTTACTGTGCACTTTTCCACCACTTAACTGGATGGTTTACATCAAATCCGTTTGCTTGACAGTCCCTCCACTGTCTTAAAGATGTTGAAAGAGTATTATGACAATATTGACAGGATAACACAGATCTTGTTAAAATGCATAATTGTCTTTACAATAGATTGAAATTCCGACAGTCTGATGTATCGGGTGCTAATTGAAGCAATGCATCTATTTTGAGAAGTATTCCATTTACATCTCTAAGTTTCATCTGTCAAACCCTAAACAAGTCTGTTTCTTTGTATCATCAAGCTCCAATGAAACATGGTGCCATCTATCATCTCCCTCAGAGCACACTGGCATCTGTTTACTTGAAAGATTGCAGAGAGCTGAGAAAGACAAAAAGAGGAAGGATGTTTGGAGAGGAAAAAATGGGTCAGGCTGCTCGCTGCTGTTTTTTGGCCTTCCTCTCTGTCTACCCATCAGTCTGAATGCCTGACAGTACACTGCTGACTATCATTTTAACAGTTAATAATTAGGCCTCCTCTCTGCACCAAACGGGGTGCCACTATGACAAAAGCCAATGGCGCAGCGGCTCCTGCTTTATAAATAGTCTGAAGGGATGATTAATGAGGGTGGCTGCAGAGCTAAAGCAGCAATCTGAACCCAGACAATGGCCGCCCGCACAGCTGCCGAAAAAACAAGACAAGCTCTGTCCGGGGATATAATTGAAGGAAGTGGCAAAACATTGCACGTAAATAAATAAATAAATGTTAACCGACAGCTTATGAAGACTTTATTTAACCCCTCTCTGCTTTGCAAGCTCCTCATTAGCATTTCGACACGCTCGGCTGAGAGCGGGGGTCAGGCTCAGCTTCTGGCGTGCTGATACATGGTGAGAGGGAAAACATTCTTCTGTGACGTTCTGCTAAGAGGTGTGAGAAAATGTAAAAAAAATTAAATAAATGGATAAAAAACATGGACCAAAAATAACCCCCATTACTCTGGTGAAGAGTTTAGAACTGCACCAAACATTGACTTGCTTTGGTGGTTAAAGGAAGACTGAGCCTGAATGGAAAACTGTCCACAGAAATGAGCCTAGTGCTGGCTCAAAAGATGACGTCTAAATGACGTCTAGAATGATGCTAGATGACGTCTAATTTGGATAAATATCACGTGACCTGCGAGTCATACATTTCCTGCCCCCCTATCAATGTGTTTATCAATGCCAAAAAAAAGTTTTACATGTATATGTGTTTCATGTCATTATTAAATTAACACACATGTGGTTATAAAATAAACATGTAATGCTATATAAAAAATAAATAATGGAATAATAATCATTGTTGCAATACATGCACTTGGATAATCCCCAATAAAAGGCTTTAATTAACCCTTGAACTCGGGATATGATTCCCACTCCTACTATCTGTCACAGACTAAGCGAAGAGAGTGATTGTGGCGGAGCCTATGTAAGTGATAAATTATATACAGCTGAAACTGAAATTAATTTATATTATTTTATTTTCCTGATTTATTGTGCTCCTACTGACATACGCCATCGAGGAATTCTCATCAGCCAATAAGAGTGTTACACGCTTGCTCATGATTAATTCATATGATGTTTGGACACAAGTGACATATAGACAGACAGACAGGCACACAGGGCAGAAGAGCTGAAAGTCAAAAGACACACCAGTAAAGGTAACTAGATTTGTCGCTAGTCACTAGGATTTAAACAATGAGTCGAGGAAATATTGATGCAATCACTCTCCCTGCCTGAAGATGGTGTTTACAGTACTGCAGATGCACTCTTTTCATCCATGCAAAAATCAAGGATGTTGAACAATTTATACTGTTGGTGGCTGATCACAGAGAGCTGTTTGACAAATATGTGGAGAAAAGAGAGGATTTGTGGTGCACAAATTCAACCCAACTTCTGGTCCAAGCAATGGTCATATCAAGACTCGACTACTACAATGCTCTTCTCGCTGGACTTCCTGCATGTGCGATCAGAACCTTTCAGATGATCCAGAACTCGGCAGCTCGACTGATCTTCAAAGAACCAAGAAGAGCACACGTCACCCCTCTCCTCATCTCTCTCCACTGGTTCCCATTGAAGCTCGAATCAAGTTCAAATCATTGACGCTGGCATACAGGACAGTCACAGGCTCCGTTCCTTCATACCTCCACGAACTCCTCCAGCTCTACGTCCCCTCCAGATGCCTCCGCTCAGAAAATGACCAGCGTCTCATGGTCCCATCTCAGAGCGGCAAAAAATCTCTCACCAGGACCTTCTCCTTCACAGTTCCTGGCTGGTGGAATTCCATTGCCGTCCCATTACGGAAAGCTGAATCTCTCTACGCCTTCAAAAAGCAGCTAAAAACTCTACTCTTTCGAGAGCACTTACTAACTTAACGTACTTACTTACTAACTTAACATAAGCACTTACTTACTAACTTAACTAAAAAAAATTAAATAAAAAAACCTCTAAAGCACTGTTTTGATCTGTACTAGCCCGAATGTGTTCTATGTGTATGTCTACTGATCCATCCACTTTGTACCAAACTGCTTGATGTTTACTCCCAATGTAAGTCGCTTTGGATAAAAGCGTCTGGTAAATACATAAATGTAAATGTAATGTAAATGTAAATGTACTATTACTGTCCTGTGAAAATTTGGGGTGAGGGCCACAAGCAGCTCTTTTACGTCCTACTCACGTCATTAAAAGCTTTCATTGGTCATTCTACCTCATGAAAAACCAATTTGATATGGCAATGTGAAATTTCTGTCACGTGTACCGTCAGACTCATGAGCCCCCATTGGCTCCCATGGTTTTTGATTGTGCCACGTTATTGTGATTGAATTTTAGATCAAAAATACAGATGAGTGTGTAGAGGCCTTAAACTAAACAGAAACCAGCTGCTGATTTGTCACTCAAAAAATGGGTTTCGGGTCCAGATTCCTATTCTTGGACTCCTTACACAGAAACTTGTGAAACTATCCTTGTCTAAATCAGGGAATTTCTAAAATTAGAAATGAGTTTCCTTTCTTTACATAATAATTCATCCTAGCTAAGAGTGTTCACTATTCAACAATGATCTCAGGCTCCAGGGAACATCTAAGCTATGGTACTGGAGAGAAGAATCCAACTTCAAATTCAGAAGGAGCAATACATTTTTTGTCCTGGCCATTGGGAGCTGGGTCACTGGAGTTTGCTCAGCTTGAAGAACCCATTTAACTTGAAACCTCATAGCATCTCATAGATCTCTTAGATTCCCTGCTCTTTGGAGAGGATGTTGTCTTAAAGAAGGCAGTGAGTGTGAACCTGCAAGGATAATGTTCTGTAGTCAAGGCTGTTGCTGATAGGATTGACTTGGTGTTTACAGGTTAGAGATCAGTTCCTGCCTGAGTGGTTCAGGTATCTCAGGGTCTTATTCATAAGATAGTAAAGGATAGCACATAGGACTACGAGATCGATCATCTGCTTTAATTTGGTCTGACATAATAAGACAATTATTTGAAAGAAGAAGCTCTTAATCTACCGGTCAATCTATATTCTCACTCTAATTTATCATCACAAACATTGGGCCATGGCAAAAATGCAAGTGGACAAAATTAGCTTTCTATGAAGAATGAGTTCTATGTCACTCAGTTGGAGTAAAGCCACTACACCTCCACTTCGAGAGGAGCCTTCTGATCCAGACTTCTTCCTAAAGAGATGCTTAAAGGAAGTCCTCAGACAGAACGAGGGCATGCTGGAGAGACGGTATCTTTTGACTGACATGAAAATGCCTTGGTAATCCCCCGGTAGACCTTTAGATAATGTCTCTCGGTCTATGTTAGGGTACAAAGGAGGGGAATGTGATAAATGCTCACATAGAAGGATCAATGCGTTTTTTTTTGTGCTGGGCATGGAGAGTTGCTCAACCTCAATAACACATTTCACTAGTTTGGAGTCCATGTCCCTCAGCAAATGGACACAGCAGAGACCTGATTTGCATTGTCCAGTAGATCGTTTTCCAGTCCCCTGATATTCTTCATAAACAGGATTTCCCAGGAGTTAGAGGGGGTTCAGAAGTTTTTCTCTGCTCTTAAGGGTTAATATCCTAAAGCAGGTAGTGAGTGTAAGGTTCAATACCTCCAGATCTTTCAATAGGTAGCAATTTGGACTCTGGGTTTGTTAATAACCTCTTAAGTGGTATTGTCCTGTTACTTTATTGGTTTTGTTCATTCTTTTTATTTGGATTGCTTAGTTGATTTGATTCCTTTTATAGATGGATGGATAAGGGGTAGGATGGGAAAACTCCAATTTGATTTTTTTATCTACTCTTATAGCTCTCCTTGGTGACTGGGTTGTGCTGAAAGCTGGAGGCGCAGGCTATCTGCTTCTAATGATAGAGAATGCTTTGATCACCCATGCGACCATAATGCATGTTGGGCTCTTAAGAACACACATCCCACAACAGATGATTTTGGTGCTGCTACTGCTGTGCCTTTACTGTTTCCTTTTCGTCCCTTTTTAAAGGCACAAACATTGAAAGTGTGACAAATCAATCGCAGCACCTCCAATCACAAACAACAAAACATCTGTTTTCAAACTCTTTTTGTCTGCTTTCACAAATAGTGCACAGCCTGACGGACTGGCTAACAATTATCTGAAATATTTTCATGTGCTCTCCCACTCAGTGTTCCCGCCATGTTTCCATTTGATCTGCTTTTTACTTAGCCTCCACTTTTCTTTCCGCCCGTCTGTTCCTTTTCCCGCTCCCTCTTGCTCAGACATCAGCCGTTCTCCTTTTAATGTCACTGACAGGGGGTAATTTGCACCCATATATGTTTTCTCTCCAATTACAGCATGGTAGCAGTGAGCTGCCAAACATCTTGGAGCTGGGCTGATGGTCACCTCTTTGAGGAGTCTTTCCTGCCTCTCTGCACTATATTTTTCCTCTTTTTAGATTCTCCCAGAGAGGACTCTGTCATTTGGCTGTCCTTGGTCCAAAGTGTTATTTAACACCTGACAACAAAAGCAACCACCGCCTCTGCAACATCTTTTCAGAATCATTTCCTGTGGGGGATAGACTTAAATTGTTCCTTTTTGAAGACATGTCTTTCCGGCACTACAGTTTTCTCATACATGTAGCAAAGTTAACACCACAAGACAATTAGTAACTGAAAATTAATCTTATTACACAACTGTTTCAACTTTTTGTGCTTGTATTTGATAGGAATTAGCAGTTTTTGCTAACGAAAAAAACAGACAGTAAAAGTAAGTGCTAGAGTTTATAAGGTGCAATATTATATATAAGATATAAGGGACAAAACTGTAGACCTCTACAAGATTGGGTACCAGGACAACAAGAAGTGTTGGAGAAATGCTTAAAAGACTTGGGGCTTCAAGGAGTATCTCACCTTATGGTGCATCAATGATACTGAGATGCTTAGAACTTGATAAGAAGAGCTGCTGACCTCAAGAGAGTTGGGACAACAGTCTTAATGGTACACTTAATCAATGGGCAACGTGCTCAAACCAGCATCTATCCAGACAATTTTAAGTTTGGCAAAGACCATCTGGATGTTCCAGAGGAGGTATGGGAGTAGGTTGGCCAGATTATACCAAAACTGAACACAACTTGCTGTATTGGAGGGAAAAGAAGGTTAGTAAAAACATAAAACATGGGAATAAAATGGTATTTTGGCAGGTCGCTGTCCCATTTACCATTTCTGGGATGAAATCATGTATCATATCATTTTGGGCAACATGGCTGTCATGACTGTTTTTTTTTGGCATGACAATAACCCCAAATACACAGTCTTGGAAACTAAGGAGTGACTTTGTTAGAAACATTTCAAGGTCCTGAAGTGGCGTAGCCAGAAAATCTGGGCAATATTTGAATTTACCTCACAGGATGTTTCCAACATTATCACTGCAGTGCAAACCTGACAAAGAATTACAGGGAAATCTCCTGGAATTGTTTCAGCATTAAAAAATGAAATCTATCGTAACAGAAACTTAATTCTTGTGAAGATATTTTTTTTAATCCAAATACATGATTTTCTGGGACGTTCAGTAGAGCTACACTATGATGAAAATGACAAATTTCTCCATTCCTAAATATGGGGACATTTAATGAAATGACCGTGTATCAAATACATATTTCCCCAATACAAGTCTTTCCTTGATAAGAGAACCAATAATTTACTCAAGTGAACAGAACAGCTCTTCAAGTTAATAGGTACCAGATGCACCTACTCAGTGTTGTGACAGAGGCAAGAGTTGGTGCCTGCTGAATCATATGGGGTCACTTTTTGGTTAAGTTCTACAACAAAATTCATTTAGTTTAAAAAAAGTTCTTTGTCCAGTGGTGATTTTGTAGAATTCAAAATAAAGCTATTTTTGATTCAACATGAGCAATTTTCAACACTATGCCGATGCATCATCTCAATGCTATGATCTAACAGACTGATGGTAAAAGGGTTAACGAGTTTCATGAGAACACCATGTGTGTACTCAGCAGGCCTCAAACAATAATTCTCAAAGTTCTCGGATCTCTTTAAAATTTCATGCAGCACACAATGCCCCGTCTTCCTAAAAGTTCATAATTAGTCCAATTTAGTTGATTCTACACAGTTGCTCAGAGCTATTATGATGATCAAAGATGTAATCAAGTGATGTCAAGGGACTCAAGCCTTCATTATTCAAGAATCAAAACTACTGAATCAATAGAGCAAAACAGACAGCATTGCTACGTATAGCTGGAAGCAAATCTTTCTTTCAGATTTGAAAAACAAACAAACAAAAATACGTCAACTCAACCCAATGGATCTGACATGAAAAATGTATGATTTCAGGAACATTCTTTTATCTATCAGACTAGATCAATAGAAAAGGAGGCTGTGAAATCAAAGCATGCAGCCCCTAAAAATAAGCTTTCTGAAGAACACATGGAGATAAGCAGATGTAAAGAAGTGCAGACTGATTAGAGCTGAGTGTTTTAAACTTTTCACATGTCAGTAAACAAGACAAGAGAAGTCAAGTCTGTTTAAAGCTCAACTGACATCCCATTCAGTATAAAAGAACTGCTAAAGAGTGCTTACCAGAAGCTCTGTTGAGCAGAAATCATTTTATTAGATCAGGTCAACTGTGTCACGTACAAATGAGTTTAGCTTCGCTTACAGTGTGACTATTTTTATGTATCTCCAGCATACAAGCTCACAATAGGCTTGAAGGGTGTCTGAGTGCAGTGTCTACTGGAGCGTCACTCATCTGTCATCAGAATTAAAATAACACGCTACGGATGAGTGATCTGACAAAGAGACTGACAAACGAGAGAAAACAAGTGTTGAAAAGATGTGACATCGGTGGAGACATTATTCGCACTTTTTGCGTTTCGCTAGGTGTGCGTACTCTAAAAGAGAATTAAATACATTAGTTGAGAGAGTGCTGTCTAATATGTTACTTACAAAAAGGAAAAAAAAACATATTTCCAATAAAAAGTTGAAACGTTCTATGCATTATTAGTAACACCATAGTTTTGTTCCATTATTAATATTATAATAATAATTAATTATGTTTATATAACTAAATAAAAATTTTGGTTCAAAAATGTTATACATTTATTTATATTAAATTGAGCGAAAAACTGTGTTTTTATGTTTGCATGGAAACTATTTGTTTGAAATTGCAGAAGGCAATAATGAATCAACGTTTTATTTTTTAAGTTTATATTTAATAAACATTGAGTTTCCCAAAAAATTGCATAAATTAATTCCATCTACATAAAGTGATTTTTGAGACAAAACTCTAGGCAAGTGCCATAGTGTTGCATAGAAATGTGCTTGTTCTCTTTGGTGAGCAGCAGGAGATCACAGTAACTTTCATTATATATTGGTATTGATGTGTTAACCGGGTGCCGCCATGATAGTCATGTGAATTAAAAGTGTGCTAAGGATTGGTCCAATTGGATATGAGTTTTGCTCCAAATATAAGCTGCCAATGTTGTGTTTTGAGAAAAAAAAAGGAGGAATAATGACAGGAAAAGTTGCAGTGTCTCGTGTTTTGGAACCAAATACAGTTGTACCATAAGATACGAAGGCTTCAAGTTACGAAAGGTCTCGCTGAAAATTTTTTGCTTTGAGATACAATATAAACAACCACAAACAGTTCTGCTCTATTATCCACGTGTTACGTCTGATGTCGCGATGCGGTTCCGGGTCCTGGCGCTCCATACCAAAGGGGCTGGTACACATTTTAAATCAGTTTTAAAAGCGAAACATTATGTATAGATTACTAATAATGTACTATAACAAATGTTAGAGTCAAGGCATCCTAAAAGAAATAATGTTTATAACGTGGAAAGTGCTGTTCTGTAGCACAAGTTAGAGAAGCCCTGTGATGCTTCTCAGCAGCGCTCTCTTCAGTATGCTCGGTACTGCCTCCGCTTGTGCTTGAAACCGTGTTTGTGTTAGTAATTCGTGAAATATCTTGAGAAAGTTAACTTTCATACGTGGTGCCGTAATGTTTTCTGCATCTGTTCCACCTCCTCCGACACATCGCTTCATTCTCAAGGTAAGGTTTCACATTTGTGTACATATTATGTATTATATGCTTGTGTTTTATTCTGTTTTATTATAATTTATTACATTAACAATGTCGAGATTTAAGATTTAACGTTTAAGATTGAAGAAACGTTACTTGATTTTTCTCTGGTTTTACATTTTAACGAACTTAAACTGTTAAACTGAGAGTCGTTGCATGGATTAGGTATTTTACATGTAAAACTGGCTTTGAGATACAAAAGCCACCCTGGAACGGATTCATTTCGTATCTCGGTGTACCACTGTAAAATTAATAAAATAAATGTAAAATTAAATTCAGTAATGATAGCTTACAGTTAAAAATTAATGAAAACAAATCAATAACTAGGAAAAAATTTAATAAAGTAATCAAATAATACTAGAATATAAAAAAAAATACAAATTATAATTAAATCAATAATCAAATATAACTAGATTTTAAAATTAAATAAAGCATAAAATTATCTTTATTTATTTTATTTGATAAATAAATAAATACATAAATAAATAAAACAAAATCCATCAAGAATAATAACATATATTAAAGTACAATAATGATTTTTTTTTTATTTTAAATTTTATTATTATTATTATTTTTAAAGGTTCTGACTGTCTTCTTTATAGACATAATGTATAAACATCTACATTCTTCACAAAATGTTTGTCTCATACTAACATATTTTAAGATAATCTATAAATCTATAATGTGCTTTCCATCCAAATGTGCACCCAAAAACCTAAACATAAGCATATGGCAGAAAAGTCCCCTGCTGTTTTAGTATACAAACAGATTTAGGTGAGATGATAAACTACCAGAGCATATCCGGCAACCATTTATTTCCATTTTTGTGCTTTAAGATAAATGCCCTGACAGAAAAGAAATGCTTTTAAGGGTTCTCAACTGCATGTCTGCTTCATCTGAAATGCTAAGAGGCATAATTTGTGGTCTGTTCCAGTATGAGTAAAGCTGGTTTAGCATGAGTAGAGTGGCAAGCGCTGTCAGCCAGGAATTATGGTTGAGTCCGGCTCGGAGAGCACAGACATATAGAGGATACACAGGGAACCTGACGAGGGAGAGTTCAGATAGCAATCAAAGTTTTTTTGGATTGGTTTGCTGTGCATGCTCCAAGCCTTAAAAAAAGGCCTGTGTTTTCATTTCCATGCTCCGTCTTTTCTTCTGACAGAGATAAGATGTATAAATTATGAGCAGCTGACAAAGTCGACTCCAGCGCCCGAGGCTGCTCATCAATCATGTCCTGTGTGTCAGCAGGTAAGTGATGTGGCCCCCGGAGGCACAGCCCATTCTGAGGTGCAGAGGGAGAGAATGGGAGAGTGAGAGACAACGAGGCAGGGAGAGAGGAAGAGAGAGAGAGAGCAAGATGACTGCCTGTCAGAGCCCGAGCTCCATCAGCAGCTGATCTGTGTTTAGCAGATTCTTTAAAGGAGCAGCAGCAGCAAAAAACAGCCGCAGCAACACAGGGGGTGAACGCAACATTTCTGCATAGAGCATTTTTAAATTAATCCTAGATTCCCTTGCAAATTTAAATGTCATAAGCCACTTTTCTCCACTTTTATTCTATCTCTGCTGTACAATGACTAAGTTAGATCAGATGTGTTTTATTAAAGATGAAGCTAAACTACATTCATAGGACCACCAAGGAATACAAATTCCTTTTATTTGTTTGTTTATTTATTTTCAGGATCGGTACATTCAGCACAAGGCAACTGAAGGCTATGGACATCCAATCCATTGCAGACCACTTGAATAGTTGCTTCACTGTAGGTTTGGTATCATTGGAATGATAATTAGAAATCTTCCTCTAAACATGGCGAATGGAGTTAAGACCTCTAATCTAACTACAGCACTTCCCCCCTCAGACCATCTATGCCCTGGACCAGCCAGACGGTCCCTGGCAAACTTGGCATGAGCTGACTGAATCAGGGGAACTTTCTGTGCGATTCACGACTTTAAACCATGAGGTCTTAGCTTATTGCTGATAGTAGCCTTGGAAACAGTAGTCCCAGATCTTTTCAATGCATTTCTCAGCTCCTCCCATGTAGTTCTGGGTGGCTTCTTCACCATTCTTATCATCAGCGCAAACTCACAAAGTGAGATGTTCTGCGCAGCCCCATGGGACATTGATAATCATCATTCGCCTCATCCCATTTTTTCTTTTTTTTTTTCAATTGTCCCATAGCTATTTAGAGCTTTTTGAAGGTCTACAATTTTGTCTCATGTGCCTTTTTAAAGCCCTTTGGTTTAGTCCGTGTTGCTACTTAGACTTTTGACTGATTGTGGGATGCACAGTCTTTATCACAGCTATCGAACTCAAACAGGTGCTACTAAATTACAATCATGGGTGTAGCTGGACTATATAAAAGCAAAATATCAGGTCTTAGAGGGTCATATAGAACTGCAGACCACATGAGCAGTTCACTGTAGGATTAAAATTACTGGGTGATAAGTTAGTTTAGTTTGAAACAGTAATTTAAAAATAAATGGTTGAAATCAAACATATCTAGACCTCTCCTGCTTGATTTTTAAGCATGAAAACTTTCAAAATCAGTTCAATTAAACACGTATTGACCTCACTATATTTAAGTTCAATACATTTCAGATAGTATTCAAAAAGTATCCTATTGAGCGGTAATAGACTACTTCCACCGAGCCTTATGCAACCACTCCATTTTTTGGAATTCGTGTCTATTTCCGGTTTGACCGAAATCACTGTTTCTTCAATCCAAACAAGTCTTAAAATGTGTGCAAAACAAACAGTTTTAACATAGTTGGTGGACTGCACACTGATTAACTAACCTTGATAGTTCTGTCCCGGTAACATTGGATGCCTATAATCATGCCCAATTAAAAAAAAAAAGATTAATTTGTCAGGGATGCTGTGTGTGACTGTCACTAATGTCTAGTCTTTCTGCACTCACTTGCAAACAATCACCCCCGTTAACCCAGTTAGCCAAGCTTCCATTCCACCTCCAGCAGTTTTAAGACTCAACCCAGCTACACCATGGTTGTCAGACCTACGGTTCACACCAACTGACTCTCCATGACAGATTCCTGCCATCTGGATTCTCCTTCATATGTCTCTACTGGATTCTACTCCATTTACTCAACTGTCAGTTACTCTTGTTCCTACCTGTTACCACCTGTTACTATGAAGACATCAAGGCTTGCCTGATGGATGACTTCTTGGTTCGACTGACATTACAACGATGACTGCTGTTACTGATACGGAACATTACTGCAAATCCTGTGATCCTTCTCCATCATGAAAATTATGATGGTTGTTTGATGCAAAGCTAAAAGCTATGACGCTGTAAACATTGAATGAAAACTTTTCTCACCGTGGTATTGGTTTACTGGCTAGTATAAAGTGTTTTTTTTTTGTTTGTTTACGATTCTTTCTGAATAATCAGTGAGCTCAACAACTAACCAGTCAATGACAAACAGGACGCTGTGTAACACTTTTCTTTTAAAATCTAAACCAAATGAATTTGAAAACGGTTGTAATAAAGGGTACAATAAAAAAAGTCAATAATAAAAAAACACCACTCAAGGCAGAGTTGACATGTTAAAAGTAGCATTAAATAGAGTAAAACGTTAAAATGTCTGTTATTATTCAAGCTATTTATTTTTTCCTGAGAAGGCTTGTAGTTAATCTTCTAGAAAGTCCAGTATGGGACCACCCGGTGTCTTTAGAGGGTACATTAGTCACAAGGGTTTTTGAGAATTTTTTTTGAGTGTCGACTAAAACCAATGGTACAAATGTGAACACCAGGTTCACAAACAGAGCAAAGGCATTCAGAAAAAGATTGGTAACAAGCACTAATTTAAAACATGCTCCACCACACTGCTGAATGCCACATTTAACAAATGTTAAACGACTCGACTCTTCCCTGTTTGACAAAATGGCATCCTTGTAGAGCAGGAGAAAGGGCAGGATCAAATTTGATGCAGAAGGCTGAGTGCTGTGAGATAAAGGAAATGAGACGGCTCTCAGGGGAAATGACAGGTAAAACACAGATGTTTACACAGCAGCGTGCTGGAGAGTACGCTCGGTTATTTCATCCTTATCTGGCTCTGGAGGGCATGGAGTCGGTGAGTGGATGGAGTAGCGGCAGTGTGAGAGAGAGTGGCGCAGCAGCCTGGTTATGACATGCACTGTAGATATTCGCTGAGGTCACAATCCATGCTGGTCAAGCCTGCGGGCAGTGTTAGACAAACATACCGTCACACAGCAGAGATGCCCTGAACACCGTCCTCATGCTGCAGCCCTGAGGGCAAGGTGAAGTATGCATGCAAGTTATTTTAAAACCATTCCAGGATGCCAATTACTGGACTGGAAAACACATCAAACAGCTGATGTCTGAATCAAAGGTAGTCTACCTTTAATGCCTGGGAAAGTTGTGAAATAGTTATCGCCTCTGTTGAATGGTTCTTTTGTTAGGGGCATTTCTTTAAAGCTAAATGCTAACATTAGCATGGCAAACGTTACAATTCTGTTTAATGCTTTATTAGATATGGCTTTAATTTTTTTGCTCACAACCAGGGATTGGGAACCAGAGACTTTGGAGCAACATAGTTTTGCCACCTTTGGCTATAAATTTAGTAGATGTAACTTTTTAATTCATTGAACAATTTTGTAAAACACCAACTAACAATACATCTTTGAATTGGAATTTGTCTTTGATTTGGACATATCCAAAGACAGGATGTGCATGCTGCCATGGCCCCTCCAGCTCACAGGTAGAAGAGTGCCATTCTCTCATTCTCAGCTTGAAGAGCATGGTCACCATCTCCGTGGACCGTGTCTAGATTAAATGAACGAACCATGTAAGCATAAAGACTTTAACAAAAATAGTTAAGAAGTGCATTTTTTACTTATTTTTTATCAATCCAATGTAATTATACTTTGCATTGTAATTTACTATTATACAAGCTTAATGTGTACAGTAAAAGGAAATTGGCATAAAGCATTTCTATTAAAAACAATTGAAAAGAAAAAAGGTTCAGATAAAGTTCTTCTATCATTGAGTGCTTTTTGGGGTAGCCAATAGCAACAAAAAAAGTAGGAAGCACTTGCCTTTTAATTTAAATTAATGTATTTTAGCATAAAATATTTCATCAAGGCATCTTGTGGCATTTAAATAAAAACCTTAATTTAAAACCAATCCAAAGTGACTTAACAATCTCTTTCAGATGTCATTTCTCATAAGAAACAATGTAAATATTCTCTTTGAAAAAAAAATAAAAGTGGTATTGTTTTTGAGAGCCAAAATGAGCCTCCTTCAAAATATGGCCATAAATCTGCTATCGCCAATAAGTGGAAGCAATGTGTGTTACTATGGTAATACAGGTGGAATATGCTTTGATAGAACTGTGTATTGGAAGGTTGCAGGTCATAAGAGCAAGCTTGGATGTGTAGTTATGAGGATAGTCTCAAAAACATGTAGTTAAATAGTTACGTAAACCTTATGTTTTCACTTTTTTTTCTTTAAAAAAAGGGTTACTATTGCCCTATAGGACATTATTGAAGAATGCACTGTATCGCAAGCATTCGTTCCTATTATTTTAACATCTTCCAGATTTGTACTTGAATCACAGCCTCCCACTATGACGATAATGTATACTAGTTAAATGTAACCCAGAATCAAATGCTCTACCAGAAATAATGCTTCATTATGAAATAGGTTTAAAAAGGATTATATTCCATGTATTAGCATTAGAACAATCTCCCATGTCTATTTAAATGTGTACATCAAACTTTTTTTGTTTTAAATAAAACTGATATATTTATAAATAAATGTGGCAGAGCTCATGATCTCATGGCTATTACCAGCTCTGTTTAATCAAACCCTGCTTGCACAATGCACTCTGGTCATGTGCGTCTGGCTTCAAAAAGAGCTATGTGTTTGGACAAAGTGTAAAACAGAACATTACTGGATTATCTAACAGAAAATATTTGTACCAAGCAGCGATAGCCCCAGTTCATCCAACAATAACTTCAGAAAAATAACAGAGTATTTGATCTGAGTGAGAGATTTGTTTAAGCAGGTTATTTTTCTAAGCCTATTATTCTGCTAATATTTGTTTGGTTGAAGATAAACAACAGTGTTCCAAGAGGCAAGACTTGTCAGGTCAGCTACCAGTCAGACCTGGATCTGTGAAAGTGTGGAAAATACAGGACGGAGAAGACAGATGGCTGTGAAGATGGATGGGTGACACAAATCTGTCAAACAGGAGTGGGATTTCACTATCTTTATAAAGCCTGCATATCCTAACTGTGAATGGAAACAGTCAATCAAGTCGCGTTTCACACATTTGGTGTTACATCCTCGTTCTCATAAAGACACTGGCTTTAAAACCAAACCCCAATCATTTGCCTCTATCTTGTCAAGCTCCTTTAACACTAACAGAAACAAGGAGTTTATTAACACCATGTTTCTGCTAGACGTGAACTTCAATGGAAGCATGCATTCTGATGATTTGACATGATAATGTGCGCTCTGAGATGAGAAACAGGCCCATGCATTTCATGTTCAATTGTGAGTCAAAAAAGCCCATTAAAATGAATAGTCATGTCTTTAAAACCAAGATACTATGTTACAGTGACAGATACAATTGCAGCTCCAGGAAAGCTGTAAAAAAATCACATTAATCTGGAGTTAGAATATAAAACCTTCACTATATCTCCTTTCACAAAATAGACGAGTAGCTGCCTTCACGAGGTGAAACTGGCATGATATGGATTCCCCACAGTGTTAGATTATATGTCTAATCAAAGTAAATGTAAAACAGGCTGGAGGAATGAATGTAAACCGTAGACTGTATATAAACAAATATATATATATATATATATATATATATATATATGCCCTATATTTCTATGCCCTGCGATGGACTGGCGACCTGTGCAGGGTGCACCCCCGCCCCTTGCCCAATGTGCACTGGAGATGGGCA
>SRMA01025199.1:0-130229 GCA_007224835.1 Danionella cerebrum | reverse complement strand
GTAAATTACAGCAACCCCATGTCTCTATGATTTTCCTGAGCTGAGATAGGTACATGCAAAATTGGTTGCTATGGTAACCAGTCTGGTTGCTATGGAGGGGTCGGTGACCTAACACATTGTTCCCCATGTCAATACATCAACCCCCATGTCTCTATGACTTTCCAAAGCTGAGATAGAGCTGCGCCATATTGGTTGCTATGGTAACCAGTTTGGCTGCTATGGAGGGGTCGCTGACCTAATATATTGCTCCCCATATCTATACGGGTAAAAAACAGCAACCCCCATCTCTCTATAATTTTCCTAAGCTGAGATAGAGACATGCCATATTGGTTGCTATGGTAACCAGTCTGGTGGCTATGGAGGTGTCATTAACATAATATGTTTCAGCTGTCAGTATGGGTGAAGCCTACCAGCCCCCAAGTCTCTAGCATTTTCCTAAGCTAAGATAGAGATGTGGCAATATAGTTGCTATGGTTAACAATTTGGTTGCTATGGAGGAGTTAGTGACATCATGTTGTAATCTACTTTCCATTTAGACTAATACAAAGCAACCCCCATGTCTCTACTGTGTTCCGTTTAGAAGATATTTGACATTGAAAGTTATGTCAAAAGTGGGTGTGGCTTAATTAATTTATGTTAATTCACAAGCAATGATGGGCTGGATAAGTAATTTGCTTCCTTAATGCTCCTATGACTTTCCAGTGTCAATCAATTACAGAAGTTCTTTCACAATAGGATCTATGGGATTCATGCTCCATTCATTTCAATGGGCCATTGAAAGTCTATGAGACACCTTTGACCTACTTATTTGAAATCAGCTGCACCTGCTGGAGTTATCAACTGCCAGATTTTCAAATGAGTCAGCTGCAGCTGGAAAGTCAACTGTCAGATATTCAAACGATGGCAAATCTGCTGGAGAAAATCCGATTTCCATGCCTCAAACAAATAAAGATTATGGAAGAACCGTAAGACATATCGAAATGATTCTTTCTTTGTCAGAAGCAGAAGACCCTAACAAAGAGAATGCTGTAATTTTTGTGAAGGTGTGATTAGAAATAAAAAAATTATGGCGAGCTACAAATAGCCTTCATCTGATTCTGTGCAACTGCTCATTTCAGAGAAATCCATACCCTCAAACAAATAAGGATTACGAAAGAATGACCAGAGGTATTGAAATATTTCTTTTACTGTTAGAATCCCAAGATTTTAAGGAAGAGAATGGTGTAAATTTTGTGAAGCTGTGATAAAGTTTGAATGATTTATGGCGAGTTAAAAATAGCCTGCGATTGAGATTTTAAACAGAATCCACCTGAATTTTTGAATGGAGGTGAATGGAGCAATTATGTGCACTCCTTGTGGTTTAGGCCACCTGGAGTAAAAACCGTGTGTTTTTTAAAAATGAAAACAGCACCAACTGAAAGAGGACAAAAATCTCTACCATTTAGGTATAAAATGTGTGTGTAAAGGTTAATTTTTAGTTGAGAAAACATTGCAAGCATCAACAAGACTGAGCTTGCTCAAAGTTAGAGTGAGCGATGACATCACCACTCTAGGGCCCCCATAGGGAATGACTTGGGCGATTTTTTGGCCCGAAATTCGCGATTTTTACGGAAACCGCTGGTCAAATCGGTCCAAAAAGACATAGCAACAAACTACATAACAGCTGTGAGGTGTGTTGAAAGTTTCGTGACTGTAGCTCGAACGGGCTAGGAGGAGTTGACGGTAATTTTTTTTGTTCTAAGAAGAAGAAGAATAATAAGTTTAAGAGCAATAACAATATGTTGGCTTTGCAAGCCAACATAATAAGTTTAAGTGAGATAACAATATGTTGGCATGCAAGCCAACATAAATATATTTGTAAAATTAAATAAAGCATAAAATTATCTTTATTTATTTTATTTGATAAATAAATAAATACATAAATAAATAAAACAAAATCCATCAAGAATAATAACATATATTAAAGTACAATAATGATTTTTTTTTTATTTTAAATTTTATTATTATTATTATTTTTAAAGGTTCTGACTGTCTTCTTTATAGACATAATGTATAAACATCTACATTCTTCACAAAATGTTTGTCTCATACTAACATATTTTAAGATAATCTATAAATCTATAATGTGCTTTCCATCCAAATGTGCACCCAAAAACCTAAACATAAGCATATGGCAGAAAAGTCCCCTGCTGTTTTAGTATACAAACAGATTTAGGTGAGATGATAAACTACCAGAGCATATCCGGCAACCATTTATTTCCATTTTTGTGCTTTAAGATAAATGCCCTGACAGAAAAGAAATGCTTTTAAGGGTTCTCAACTGCATGTCTGCTTCATCTGAAATGCTAAGAGGCATAATTTGTGGTCTGTTCCAGTATGAGTAAAGCTGGTTTAGCATGAGTAGAGTGGCAAGCGCTGTCAGCCAGGAATTATGGTTGAGTCCGGCTCGGAGAGCACAGACATATAGAGGATACACAGGGAACCTGACGAGGGAGAGTTCAGATAGCAATCAAAGTTTTTTTGGATTGGTTTGCTGTGCATGCTCCAAGCCTTAAAAAAAGGCCTGTGTTTTCATTTCCATGCTCCGTCTTTTCTTCTGACAGAGATAAGATGTATAAATTATGAGCAGCTGACAAAGTCGACTCCAGCGCCCGAGGCTGCTCATCAATCATGTCCTGTGTGTCAGCAGGTAAGTGATGTGGCCCCCGGAGGCACAGCCCATTCTGAGGTGCAGAGGGAGAGAATGGGAGAGTGAGAGACAACGAGGCAGGGAGAGAGGAAGAGAGAGAGAGAGCAAGATGACTGCCTGTCAGAGCCCGAGCTCCATCAGCAGCTGATCTGTGTTTAGCAGATTCTTTAAAGGAGCAGCAGCAGCAAAAAACAGCCGCAGCAACACAGGGGGTGAACGCAACATTTCTGCATAGAGCATTTTTAAATTAATCCTAGATTCCCTTGCAAATTTAAATGTCATAAGCCACTTTTCTCCACTTTTATTCTATCTCTGCTGTACAATGACTAAGTTAGATCAGATGTGTTTTATTAAAGATGAAGCTAAACTACATTCATAGGACCACCAAGGAATACAAATTCCTTTTATTTGTTTGTTTATTTATTTTCAGGATCGGTACATTCAGCACAAGGCAACTGAAGGCTATGGACATCCAATCCATTGCAGACCACTTGAATAGTTGCTTCACTGTAGGTTTGGTATCATTGGAATGATAATTAGAAATCTTCCTCTAAACATGGCGAATGGAGTTAAGACCTCTAATCTAACTACAGCACTTCCCCCCCCCCAGACCATCTATGCCCTGGACCAGCCAGACGGTCCCTGGCAAACTTGGCATGAGCTGACTGAATCAGGGGAACTTTCTGTGCGATTCACGACTTTAAACCATGAGGTCTTAGCTTATTGCTGATAGTAGCCTTGGAAACAGTAGTCCCAGATCTTTTCAATGCATTTCTCAGCTCCTCCCATGTAGTTCTGGGTGGCTTCTTCACCATTCTTATCATCAGCGCAAACTCACAAAGTGAGATGTTCTGCGCAGCCCCATGGGACATTGATAATCATCATTCGCCTCATCCCATTTTTTCTTTTTTTTTTTCAATTGTCCCATAGCTATTTAGAGCTTTTTGAAGGTCTACAATTTTGTCTCATGTGCCTTTTTAAAGCCCTTTGGTTTAGTCCGTGTTGCTACTTAGACTTTTGACTGATTGTGGGATGCACAGTCTTTATCACAGCTATCGAACTCAAACAGGTGCTACTAAATTACAATCATGGGTGTAGCTGGACTATATAAAAGCAAAATATCAGGTCTTAGAGGGTCATATAGAACTGCAGACCACATGAGCAGTTCACTGTAGGATTAAAATTACTGGGTGATAAGTTAGTTTAGTTTGAAACAGTAATTTAAAAATAAATGGTTGAAATCAAACATATCTAGACCTCTCCTGCTTGATTTTTAAGCATGAAAACTTTCAAAATCAGTTCAATTAAACACGTATTGACCTCACTATATTTAAGTTCAATACATTTCAGATAGTATTCAAAAAGTATCCTATTAAGCGGTAATAGACTACTTCCACCGAGCCTTATGCAACCACTCCATTTTTTGGAATTCGTGTCTATTTCCGGTTTGACCGAAATCACTGTTTCTTCAATCCAAACAAGTCTTAAAATGTGTGCAAAACAAACAGTTTTAACATAGTTGGTGGACTGCACACTGATTAACTAACCTTGATAGTTCTGTCCCGGTAACATTGGATGCCTATAATCATGCCCAATTAAAAAAAAAAAGATTAATTTGTCAGGGATGCTGTGTGTGACTGTCACTAATGTCTAGTCTTTCTGCACTCACTTGCAAACAATCACCCCCGTTAACCCAGTTAGCCAAGCTTCCATTCCACCTCCAGCAGTTTTAAGACTCAACCCAGCTACACCATGGTTGTCAGACCTACGGTTCACACCAACTGACTCTCCATGACAGATTCCTGCCATTTGGATTCTCCTTCATATGTCTCTACTGGATTCTACTCCATTTACTCAACTGTCAGTTACTCTTGTTCCTACCTGTTACCACCTGTTACTATGAAGACATCAAGGCTTGCCTGATGGATGACTTCTTGGTTCGACTGACATTACAACGATGACTGCTGTTACTGATACGGAACATTACTGCAAATCCTGTGATCCTTCTCCATCATGAAAATTATGATGGTTGTTTGATGCAAAGCTAAAAGCTATGACGCTGTAAACATTGAATGAAAACTTTTCTCACCGTGGTATTGGTTTGTTTACTGGCTAGTATAAAGTGTTTTTTTTTTTTTGTTTACGATTCTTTCTGAATAATCAGTGAGCTCAACAACTAACCAGTCAATGACAAACAGGACGCTGTGTAACGCTTTTCTTTTAAAATCTAAACCAAATGAATTTGAAAACGGTTGTAATAAAGGGTACAGTAAAAAAAAGTCAATAATAAAAAAACACCACTCAAGGCAGAGTTGACATGTTAAAAGTAGCATTAAATAGAGTAAAACATTAAAATGTCTGTTATTATTCAAGCTATTTATTTTTTTTCCTGAGAAGGCTTGTAGTTAATCTTCTAGAAAGTCCAGTATGGGACCACCCGGTGTCTTTAGAGGGTACATTAGTCACAAGGGTTTTTGAGAATTTTTTTTGAGTGTCGACTAAAACCAATGGTACAAATGTGAACACCAGGTTCACAAACAGAGCAAAGGCATTCAGAAAAAGATTGGTAACAAGCACTAATTTAAAACATGCTCCACCACACTGCTGAATGCCACATTTAACAAATGTTAAACGACTCGACTCTTCCCTGTTTGACAAAATGGCATCCTTGTAGAGCAGGAGAAAGGGCAGGATCAAATTTGATGCAGAAGGCTGAGTGCTGTGAGATAAAGGAAATGAGACGGCTCTCAGGGGAAATGACAGGTAAAACACAGATGTTTACACAGCAGCGTGCTGGAGAGTACGCTCGGTTATTTCATCCTTATCTGGCTCTGGAGGGCATGGAGTCGGTGAGTGGATGGAGTAGCGGCAGTGTGAGAGAGAGTGGCGCAGCAGCCTGGTTATGACATGCACTGTAGATATTCGCTGAGGTCACAATCCATGCTGGTCAAGCCTGCGGGCAGTGTTAGACAAACATACCGTCACACAGCAGAGATGCCCTGAACACCGTCCTCATGCTGCAGCCCTGAGGGCAAGGTGAAGTATGCATGCAAGTTATTTTAAAACCATTCCAGGATGCCAATTACTGGACTGGAAAACACATCAAACAGCTGATGTCTGAATCAAAGGTAGTCTACCTTTAATGCCTGGGAAAGTTGTGAAATAGTTATCGCCTCTGTTGAATGGTTCTTTTGTTAGGGGCATTTCTTTAAAGCTAAATGCTAACATTAGCATGGCAAACGTTACAATTCTGTTTAATGCTTTATTAGATATGGCTTTAATTTTTTTGCTCACAACCAGGGATTGGGAACCAGAGACTTTGGAGCAACATAGTTTTGCCACCTTTGGCTATAAATTTAGTAGATGTAACTTTTTAATTCATTGAACAATTTTGTAAAACACCAACTAACAATACATCTTTGAATTGGAATTTGTCTTTGATTTGGACATATCCAAAGACAGGATGTGCATGCTGCCATGGCCCCTCCAGCTCACAGGTAGAAGAGTGCCATTCTCTCATTCTCAGCTTGAAGAGCATGGTCACCATCTCCGTGGACCGTGTCTAGATTAAATGAATGAACCATGTAAGCATAAAGACTTTAACAAAATAGTTAAGAAGTGCATTTTTTACTTATTTTTTATCAATCCAATGTAATTATACTTTGCATTGTAATTTACTATTATACAAGCTTAATGTGTACAGTAAAAGGAAATTGGCATAAAGCATTTCTATTAAAAACAATTGAAAAGAAAAAAGGTTCAGATAAAGTTCTTCTATCATTGAGTGCTTTTTGGGGTAGCCAATAGCAACAAAAAAAGTAGGAAGCACTTGCCTTTTAATTTAAATTAATGTATTTTAGCATAAAATATTTAATCAAGGCACTCTTGTGGCATTTAAATAAAAACCTTAATTTAAAACCAATCCAAAGTGACTTAACAATCTCTTTCAGATGTCATTTCTCATAAGAAACAATGTAAATATTCTCTTTGAAAAAAAAATAAAAGTGGTATTGTTTTTGAGAGCCAAAATGAGCCTCCTTCAAAATATGGCCATAAATCTGCTATCGCCAATAAGTGGAAGCAATGTGTGTTACTATGGTAATACAGGTGGAATATGCTTTGATAGAACTGTGTATTGGAAGGTTGCAGGTCATAAGAGCAAGCTTGGATGTGTAGTTATGAGGATAGTCTCAAAAACATGTAGTTAAATAGTTACGTAAACCTTATGTTTTCACTTTTTTTTCTTTAAAAAAAGGGTTACTATTGCCCTATAGGACATTATTGAAGAATGCACTGTATCGCAAGCATTCGTTCCTATTATTTTAACATCTTCCAGATTTGTACTTGAATCACAGCCTCCCACTATGACGATAATGTATACTAGTTAAATGTAACCCAGAATCAAATGCTCTACCAGAAATAATGCTTCATTATGAAATAGGTTTAAAAAGGATTATATTCCATGTATTAGCATTAGAACAATCTCCCATGTCTATTTAAATGTGTACATCAAACTTTTTTTGTTTTAAATAAAACTGATATATTTATAAATAAATGTGGCAGAGCTCATGATCTCATGGCTATTACCAGCTCTGTTTAATCAAACCCTGCTTGCACAATGCACTCTGGTCATGTGCGTCTGGCTTCAAAAAGAGCTATGTGTTTGGACAAAGTGTAAAACAGAACATTACTGGATTATCTAACAGAAAATATTTGTACCAAGCAGCGATAGCCCCAGTTCATCCAACAATAACTTCAGAAAAATAACAGAGTATTTGATCTGAGTGAGAGATTTGTTTAAGCAGGTTATTTTTCTAAGCCTATTATTCTGCTAATATTTGTTTGGTTGAAGATAAACAACAGTGTTCCAAGAGGCAAGACTTGTCAGGTCAGCTACCAGTCAGACCTGGATCTGTGAAAGTGTGGAAAATACAGGACGGAGAAGACAGATGGCTGTGAAGATGGATGGGTGACACAAATCTGTCAAACAGGAGTGGGATTTCAGTATCTTTATAAAGCCTGCATATCCTAACTGTGAATGGAAACAGTCAATCAAGTCGCGTTTCACACATTTGGTGTTACATCCTCGTTCTCATAAAGACACTGGCTTTAAAACCAAACCCCAATCATTTGCCTCTATCTTGTCAAGCTCCTTTAACACTAACAGAAACAAGGAGTTTATTAACACCATGTTTCTGCTAGACGTGAACTTCAATGGAAGCATGCATTCTGATGATTTGACATGATAATGTGCGCTCTGAGATGAGAAACAGGCCCATGCATTTCATGTTCAATTGTGAGTCAAAAAAGCCCATTAAAATGAATAGTCATGTCTTTAAAACCAAGATACTATGTTACAGTGACAGATACAATTGCAGCTCCAGGAAAGCTGTAAAAAAATCACATTAATCTGGAGTTAGAATATAAAACCTTCACTATATCTCCTTTCACAAAATAGACGAGTAGCTGCCTTCACGAGGTGAAACTGGCATGATATGGATTCCCCACAGTGTTAGATTATATGTCTAATCAAAGTAAATGTAAAACAGGCTGGAGGAATGAATGTAAACCGTAGACTGTATATAAACAAATATATATATATATATATATATATATATATATATATATATATATATATATGAGCAGGCATATATATATAGTATATATATATATAGCAGTATAAAACTATGCCCTATATTTTATGCCCTATGCATGGACTGGCTTACCTGTGCAGTGGTGCACCCCCGCCTTGCCCATCGCACTGGAGATGGGCACCAGCAGACTAAGACTGCGGACCCCCCCCCCCCCCAAGAAAAAGGGAATAAGCGGGTTGGAAAATGAATGAATGAATGTTTGTCTATAGTTATTCATGAAAAAACTTAACACTATTGGTGGAGCCATAACGGTGAATCGTAGTGAACAAGTAGATCTAAATCTGAATTTTGAAACGTGAATTGTGTTAGTTACCAGTTTGCATGATCAATTCTAGCTCTTGCAATTTCAAGATTCTTGAAATCTAAATTCTACAATCTAGAGTTCCATTTTGCGGACCTGCCAAGTATCACAAGCAAAATGGCAAGTCAAGAAAAGCATACTGGGCAAGCTGTCCAAGTAAGGAAACAGTAGAGATACAGACCTGGAATCTGGTAATAATTAACCTCTTAAGCCCTGAGGCCTATTTTCCGAAAATCCTATACTTTTACTTTTTAAGGCATTTCTCAGCTTTTACAAGGCCTAAACTGCAAATCTTGGTATCAAAATGAAGATAGGTTCTTGGGGAGTGGTGTGGATGAGTTAATTTGACAGTCAAGAACACTGGGTAAGAGTAATTGATGTTGGAATGGCCAAAAATGAACTCCGCCTAAAAAAAAAACACATGTTTCCTCCAATATCTCCTTATTTTACTTATAACGAAGCAAATAAACACAATCAATTGTAACAACTACATGTCAAGGACATCTGTAGCAAGTTTGGTGTCCATACTACAGGAAACTAATATTCTGTAAAGGTTTTGATTGAACAAAGTTCAGGCGTAATCCATGTTGGCACAGTTTGGCACAATTTGGCACAATAATTGAAATATGGAAAAATCATGTCCAAAGCTTCAGCTACGTTCATAGTCTTCTTTTCTAGCTTACGGGACATGATTTCAGCAAAAAAAACTCCTAAAGAAACGCTGTAAAAGGGGGGTAGAAGCTCATTTACCCCATCTTGCTGCGCTTTTGGGAACTTTTCATTCACAAACGCTTTCGACGTCGAGCTTCTGCGTGTCCCTACCCCCCGACCATCTGTCCAATCCGGGAGCTCTATATATCGCTGGAAAGCTCTGATTCTATGGAAACCAATCAGCTCAACCATTTTGAGACTGACGGGATCGCCGACGAATCACACGACGCGCAGCGTGGAGAGACCACCTCTTACGCACGGGGAGTCATTCCATATTTGGTGATGTCATGAGACCAAGGAGCCACAGAAAAAATGCAAAATGGCGTTTCCGCGAAGCTATTGACCGGACATAACAACAAACGGACTTTTATCGCTATGGAAATAACTTCTTGTTGAAAAAAACGGCAAAGGTAAGACAAGATTTACATGCTTGCTTGGTTTTCGCTGGCGTTTTTTCGTTGAACTTTCGCTCCCTGCTCTGAAATACTTCATGCAATGTAAATGAGTTGCATATCGCTGGATTCAGCTGGTTGTTAGCTTTCATTCTATGCCAGGGTTTTGGTGTTTCCGTTTATATTGTGGATACATATCACACCGGGGACTCTCGGGCTTAAGAGGTTAAGGAGAAATATTACAGAGAAATTGGCTCCAAGTTTCAGAGCAGCTTCTCTATGGGATCCTGACTTGCTGATCAGAAAAATAATCTGATGACCAAACCAAGATGAGTCAGATGTCTCCAGGCGCCCCTCTACTTGTCTGAACTTGCGCAGCTCGTTAATCTGTCCAGTTAACTTTGTGACCCCTTCAGGTGCCTAACCTGCTTGGCACGCAGATGAAAAAGTGATTCCAATGTTGAAATCAAGTCAGGTCAGAGAGAGGAACCCTTCCAACACTAAAAGCTGTAACCCTTCCAGCCCCCCTCTATGTGCCTGGTCTTGCCCAGCTTGTTAATCTGTATGGTAACTTCATGACTGAAATTGATTAGGACTAGGCCAGGGACCCTTCCAGCTCTAGGTTATCATGCGGCTACCCCTTCAGATGCCTAACCTGCTTGGCACCCAAATGAAAAAGTGATTTGAATGTTGAAATCAAGTCAGATCAGAGAGAGGAACCTTTCCAGTACTAAAAGCTGAAACCCTTCCGGCCCCCCTCTACGTGCCTGATCTTGCCCAGCTTGTTAATCTGTATGGTAACTTCATGACTGAAATTGATTAGGACAAGGCCAGGGACCCTTCCAGCTCAAAGATATCATGCGAGTACCCCTCCAGGTTCCTAACCTGCTTGGCACACAGATGAAAAAGTGATTCCAATGTTGAAACCAAGTCAGGTTAGAGAGAGGAACCCTTCCAGTACTAAAAGCTGCTGTGCAGCCCCCCTCTACGTGACTGGACTTTGCCCTGCTTTTTAATCTGTTGGTGACTTTGTAGCTGAAATTGATTTGTACTAGGCAAGGAACCCTTCTGGCTCTATGCTAACCCTTCCAGGTGCCTAACCTGTTTGTCAGGTCAGTGCAAGGAACCCTTCCCATACTAAATGCTTGCACATGGCCCGTTCTAAGTGCCATAACTTGACCTGCTTGCTAATCCATCAGGGACTTCTTAGCTCAAACTGGCAATTGGAAAAAATTGTACTGGGCTAGCTGTCCAAGTAAAGAGTCTGGGAACAGCAGAAATACAAACTTGGGTACACCTACCCCTGCTTGTAAAGAGAGCTTGTGATGTGGTGAAAGGGAGGAGTATCTTAAACAAAATGTCTACGTTCAGATATAGCTAGATCAAGTCCTCTCTTTTGTTTAACTTCAGAAACTAACAGATTTCCTGGAACCAGACTTTTTTTTCCAAATGTGTTTATAACATCTAGTCATACTAGCCAGAGAATCACCCTGCACATATTAGCACAGTCAATATTGATCTTCCCTGTGATGTGCACTTCAAGAGAAACTGGATGAAATAAAAGTCAGCTGCCATTTTGAAACGATCCCCCCACTGGGCTACAGAGCATACCCACACTCAACACCAAAGAGAAGGCGGCTTGTCATGTCTGGCATGATGAGCTCAAAGCCTGGTCATGGCCTGCAGTGCCAGCAAGACGTCTGGCCCGAGCGCGGCCTGGAAACAAACAGTCTCTCAAGCTCTTGACAGACATGCTGAGATCTCAGACCAGCCCCACACACCAGACAGGTGTCAGAGAGTCCTGACATGAATAACATCTACGATTGGCCCAAAAACATCCCTGCAACCTGATGAAAGTCATCAGAAGCTTTTTGTATTCTGATCAGAGAACACGTCTGTGACATTTTTTTATCTCGTCTTTACTTTTACAGCACACATAAACTTTAACCAAGTGCACAATTTATTTACAAAACTGGAAAATAAATTCAGCTGATAAAATGAGAAAATTGTGTTGTGTTTTGTAAGCACATCTAAGGGGTGAAGCAGAACTGTCTGGATGTCTGATGAGTTATGACAGGACCCAGTAAACCTGATTAAACTGGCATGTCTTGTTTTACAGCTGAGAAAAGCCAAGATCTCTTGAGACTTTGGAAGAGGTGCGATGAAAGTAGGACCTACCCACTTATCACGTTACCTTAAACAAGAGCATCAACTGTTGCTTCCAGCTGGCAAGCAAATACAATGAACCAGAGGCCATTGTGCCACTGACAGACTACTGTTTCCACTGCCAATATCAGGTGATTCAGAGACTTTCTATGATCCTGCGTCAGATACAATCCAGAGTTGTGCACACAAGGAGAGATGGAGAGTCTCAAGAATAGCTTGGATTTGTCAGTGATGTCTCAGCATTCTGCTGAACCTCTGCAACACCTGCAGTGAGGGCAGACTGGCGCTCATCCACCCGTCTCTCTATCATCAGACTAGAGCCAGACCGGTAACCCTACTCTCCCTCAAGAGTCGATCAACACAGCCTCCAGTCCTGAGTTTGTGAATCAAACACAATAACCAGACATATCCTTCTCACGGACAGAGATACGAGACATGACGGAAGCTAAAGCACTCAAGCAGGGCAGGGTTACAGTCATGGTGGAGCAGCTACTGTGATTTCTCCTCATGACTTCACATCATTTGGAATTTATGGTTTACACAGGGTGAAACTGGATGGCTGCTTGGGGATGTTATCATGCTTGAATAAGTACAAGCAATGCTTTAATCCTAGCTATTAGCCTTGTCTGTATTATTCAAGGGCCAGCATTTAAACTTCAAATTCTGACTCGCAGTTCAGTCTGAATTAAAATGTCGGAGGTTTATGGCAGTCTGGACCTGTTTCAAGCACTTAAAATATGTGACAACCTTATTCAGAGCAACAGAGCCATGAATCTGTCAGCCCTGTGGTGAATGCCAGCTTCCCGAAGGTCACATGCTGGGTATTAATAGCTAGACACTAATGTCAGGAGTCAGAACTGTCCTCAGCACCTGTGCGATATATTGTTAATTAAAAAATAAGATGGAGCCCGCCAACGTTTAACTGGGTAAATCTTCCTCTTGGGTTACAACAGTCACTGCACTAATTTATTACTTCAGCTGCATAAGGGAATCCAAGAAATGACTAAAGTGTTCACAATGTCCGTCAAGCTTAAACTAAGATGGGCTATTTTCTGTTCATTAGTGCCCAGTGCTCATTCACAGACACAATGCACAAGTGCTTTATGTGGATGTTTTCAGTGTCTACTAGGATATTCTGGGTAGTTGCCCAGGTTCTGTCTTTTCTTTTACGGGGAGGTTATGAAAGTGGTCGCCCGCATATCAATGCTGTCACCACAGGTTCTCGTTAGTTACCAAAAGGGAACCTGGATGTCAAATTCATTTCAAATTGGTATCCAACATTCAAGTGTACTAAACGAGTTCTGGAAGTTTCGAGTCCTTGATTGGGGACTATTGGGAGGACCACAACAATCAAATTGCTCTGCGATAGACTGGCGACTTGTCCAGGGTATACCCCCGCTTCTCGCTCAATGTGCACTGGAGAAAAGCACCAGCATACCCCCGTCACCCCAAAAGGTGGGTTGGAAAATGAATGAATGAATGAATGAACAACAATCAAATTAATTTCCCCAATAAACTTTGTCCTAATCAGTAGTGAAATAAATAATCCATTCACCCATCCATCCATCCATCATAGGGCAACAGACGCATTCACACCTAAGAGGAATTATTCGATTAGTGTTTTTGGGATTATGGGGGAAAACGGATGGAGAGAACGTGGAAACACCTTCCAGGCAGGTCACCAGCCAGCTTCTGAACCACTACCCACTGAACCATCATGCCGCCCAATATACAAACATGCCTGTTTGGCTTAGAGTTCTTTTAGGGGCTTGTCTACCAATTTCTTGCCTCTTGTTTCAAATCGGTTTGAAATAGGATTTAAAAGTAGGCCTAGTCTAGCCAGGTGTGACAACCTACTGTTGGTCGAACAGTTGTTGAGCCAAAAATAAAATAATCTCTGATTACAACAGAAAGTGTTGCAAACCACCACATATACAGCATAAAAATAACATTCCTTCATTGCTTCATGTTGTGTGCGCTCAGCATTGTGCATTTCTGTTTCTGCTTTGTTTGTGCTTTTTAATGGTCGAGTTGTGCAATTCAGTCGCTATGATGTATCCAATGATGGGGTGGAGGGGCATGCCTTGACTGACATGTCTAAACAAAGCCCACTCAGAGCAGATTCTAAAAGCCATATCGAGTCATTCCGTTACGACAATTTGTTGGAATAGCGGCTTAGGAGCATTTCAACAATAAGTCCAAGGGCCTCAAGTATCAATTATATATCAATATCTCCGTATAGAAGTTGCAAATATCCATTTTTTAAGCTAATAAAAGCAAACCTTTGGACATCTATTTATTCATTCATTCATTTTCATTCCCGCTTATTCCCTTTCGGGGTCGCAGGGGTCTGCCGGTGCCTATCTCCGGCACACATTGGGCGAGAGGCGGGGGTACACCCTAGACAATTCACCAGTCCATCACAGGGCAACGCACACACACACATTCACACCTAAGGGGAATTTAGATTATTCAATTAACCTAACTGCATGTTTTTGGGGATTGTGGGGGAAACCGGAGTACCCGGAGGAAACCCACGCAAGCACAGGGAGAACATGCAAACTCCTTCAGGGAGGTCACCGGCGAGCCTCGAACCGACAACCTTCTTCCTGGAAGGCCACAGTGCTACCCACTGTGCCGCCCGACATCTATTTATCTGAATTATAAATGATTATATCTCAAATGTCTATTAAAGTACCGTATTTTTTGGCTCATAAGACGCACTTTTTCTTCCCCAAAACTGAGGGGAAAAAGTTGGTGCGTCTTATCGAGCGAATGCAGAGCGCCGCGAATTCCGGTAACGGCCCAATGAGAGGCGTAAGAGCTCCGGAGCTAGGCCGAAGCCGCGGCCATATTTGTTTACCCAGTGCTGCGCGCTGACGTCATCGCCCATCTCAGCCATAGCGCGGTCGTAACGAAAACGGGGGAAAAATACTACATTTCCCACAATGCCTTGGCTACGGTAGCCGCAGCGGTGCTTCTGCATCCATACTCACGAGCGAAACTGCTTTTGACTATCGCATTTGAGTGATCTCTCACGCTACAAACCCGATTTTTCACGCTAAAATACATTTTAAGATGTGAAATGGGCACAGCTAATAGTTTATTTGCGATCTGTTTCTTGAGCCTGACGATAAGATGATGATCAATCTGCATCGTCTTCAGTCTGTCGTCTAGCTCGAAGCCGCGGCCATATTTGTACACCCAGCGCTGCGCGCTGACGTCATCGCCCATCTCTGCCATAGCGCGGTCGTAACGAAAACGGGGGAAAATACTACATTTCCCATTATGCCTTGGCTACGGGAGCCGCAGCGGTGCTTCCGCATCCATACTCACGAGCGAAACTGCTTTTGACTCTTATATATTTTACACAAATGTTTGGTTCAGAATCTTTTTTTTCTAGATCTTCCTCTTTTAAAATTAGGTGCGTCTTATGTGCCGGTGCGTCTTATGAGCCGAAAAATACGGTAGGTTGCATTTAAATGTTGAGTTTTAGGTTGAAGCAGATTAAACACTTATTTTGAGTTTGGTTACGGGATTGAATCTGACACTTTCTCCTTCATCTGCCTCTGAGGGATGAATGTGAGAGTATCACTTGACCTCTCTGACTTTTGGCTGACCCCAGAGGCTCACAGAGTTTGCAGGAGGCCTGCGCTCTGATGGCTCCTAGGCTCCTAGGCTCTTTCCTTTCATGGTGTGAATGAGAAGAAAGGGCCCCCCTCTCACAGGCCATTCAACAGTGTGGAGAGCTGCTGAATTAAGAATGCCCACTGAATAATGAACACAAGTGACCCTCACAGGCCCAAACATATTCCCTTAAGAGAGAATGTGAATGTGTGAGTGATGTTTTTTTATAGAATGCTACCTTTTACTAGATAAAAGTTGAACAATTTAATATTTGAAAGACATTTAATCACGCTCAAAGTTAGAATGCTAATGTAATCCATTTATTTGGCTATATGCATAGAGTCAATAGATAAAATCAGAGACTGAGAAACATGTCACATAATCTGGCCTCTTTGCAATTGCTAAATCAATTTGCTCTCTCTATGGACTAATGTCTAAGTCTGATTCCTTGTTGTCTAGACATGTAACATGAGTAGTTATCTTATAGAGGAATTACCAGCCTACGTCACTGACATCACGCGGGTTCAAATGCAAATTATAAATGTTGTGTCCATGTTGTGTCATGTGGTAGGATGCCATAATCGAAAGTGCCGTAAACGTCAATCTTAAATTTTACAGTATACCACCAACCCAAATTACTTTTACGCCAACCGTAGACTTCTTTGGCTATCAGGAGAGCCGATTGAAATGAGGACCAAATTTAAAATGCTCGAGTGTGCAGTTCACATTTTATACCAGGTAAGTTCACTCTATGTTAAATAAAACACATTATCCGAATTTGATTCGGTTTACCATGAACAATATATAGATCCATTATGAATTGTATGCTTACTTAACAAAAGAACTCTGAACAATGTAAAAGCTTCCTAGCTAACGTTAACTTACCTATAACTTTGTTACTGCGTCTTGCTGGTAGTTAGCTTAGCGCCAATGGCTTGCTATGGTTTAAACTAGTTGTAAGCTAACTCTAAGTTGCTGTTTTGTTACATTTCATCATACTGTAATACACCCTTCTATACTGGAGATGTATATACGGTCTTCAATGGTTCGACTTTGTCCCTTCTGTGTTTTCATACACAATCAAGAGTGAAATAAACAAAGGAAATGCAAAACTTGACAGGAAAAATTGTCACTTTAGCTTGCTATTTTACATTTTTTGTGGCAAAGCTTGATATTATACAAATATTTTTTCATTACATTACCCAATAATTACACAACAATTCTGAAATTGTCTCACATTAAAAAATCTGTCAAAACAATAACGATAAATTCAAACTAAACTTATCAAAACTCATAACTGTTTTAAAGCCTACACATAATATTTGAATTAGAAATAAAACAATCCTCACACCATTCCTCTTAAATTCAAAACAGTCGGTGTGGTTGGCACATGCACCGGTATGTACAAAGACTTCGAAGGGTTAAAGGAAAAGCAGAGCTCCAATCAGCACAACACCAACCCATCGATGTTTGCAGCCATGCATCAGTATGTTTGCAATAGAATCCGGAGTGACTGACGACGCAGGAAATTTAAATGCAGTGCACTTGAATTGTTAATCTCACAAAGACTTCTTCTGTTTGTTCTCAAACAGAGAACTGAAACCTCACTCCACCCACAGCTTTACTCTGATTGACCCCTCACGGCATGAATAATATACTGTACTCTTCTTCCTAGTGATTAGAAAACACACTGAAGCTATTCGCCCTTGTCTATCACCACAGTGCCCAACCCACTTATCAACCTCATTAGTCTCCTCTATTCAAATGCCTGAATTACTACTTTTATGGACACATTTAATGTACACATTCGATTTCACCAGCCTGCGGCATCTGCACCGAAACAGGCTGTTTATTTACTGCTGAGCTTGTTAGTAGGCATTAAATTGATCTAAAATAAAAGTCAAGATTGTCAAAGCAGCACCGTGAGCTGTCTCACAATCAGAGGATATTAATTGACTAATGCTATGATGTCAGGGGCTGAGACGAATCCTACATTCACAGCACTGAGCGTGATTGATTATTTTATGGGGTTTTGAGCAGCTATATTCTTGTCGGGATCTCATAAAACACAGCTATATCTGGATATAATAATGCCAGGTTGACAAGTGAGCCAGCAGGAGAGAGGAAAATGCAAGCGCTCTTATGGCTAACTATCAAAAAACAAACAAAACGGTGGTGAGAATATTGAACTTAAGTGCAAGATTAAAAGAAGCAGAATGTGACCATCCTGACAGCACCTCGTTTCCCCATAATGTAACAGGAGGTCAAACTAAATGAAGGTTACCGGCAGTCGCATCAAAATAAATTACGCTCGGGAGTTTTTCTCGCTGTCGCACGGCGTCTTAATGATGCAAAGTTAACACACACTAAATAACAGTGCCTCCTAGCATTGACAGCCTCAGAAATAATTGACCAATATGTTGCAGGCTGAGATACAGTGGGCTGAGAATCCAATCGTGCAGCTGACAGAATGCATTGAGCATGCCACTAAATCCTGCATTATACACAAAGAGCTGGCAGGTCAGGGAGCTGACTCCTGTGAGCCATTATGTGATGCCATCAATGAGGCTAAATTACCTGCCTCTCCACAATATGCTCCAGTTAACTAATTTCCTGACAGCTCACTGTCTCACAAGAAAAGCACCAAATTCGCCGGCTGTCAGGTGCATGATGGACTATTCCTCTTTTTTATTCACTTCCTCCTTTTGAAACGGCACTCCTCGAAGCAGCCCCTTCAGCAGGAAAATGTGGAGATGCACAGGCAATGAAACAAACCAGATTATAAACAAAGCCCAGAACGCGTATTAGCTGCTATTAGACTCTATTAGACACGGGCGAGCGATGCTGAGCGGGAAATGAGAAGCGCAAATTACTGGTAGATTTGCCAATATTTGAAAAATTTACATAAGCACAGCACTATAAATCATGCCATCTTAACATCCACAGGCGTTCGCCTGTCATTTACGCTCCCTGGTGGTGGTGCGAAAGCTTCGCCTTTACAATGAGGCAACAGAAAGAAAATCTCGAGGTAGAAAGTCAACTTTTCTCTCCGCAGAGCACAATGGCGGTTTTGCTGTCGAGACCTTCTTTAAAGCAAGCCCCTATCGCCAAACAATGAGAGAGACACTCACTAAGGAGTAGAACATTGTCTGTTTAAAGTTCACAATGCATGCCGACGTCCTTTTCTTCATCCTCCTTTCTTTCGTGGACTGTTTGTGTATGCTCCTTTACAGAGGTGGGCTATCATTATCTCAGGAATGACAGTAGGTGGATACGCTATCTTTCATTACACAGAGCATAAATAGTGTAATCTATCAGCTCTGTCAATCAGGATGATTGATTATGGCCTGTCAGAGAGGAGAGTGACATATTAGAAAAGTTTTGTTAACAATGCCTATTGCAAGTGGGGCCTGCCACAGAGGCAAGTGATTAATGTGTTGTCAGGCTGTAATCCCACACCGCTGGCTAATGAGGCAAGAATTTATCATCTTTACAGACTGGCAGATGTCAGAAGGAAAGGAATCCAAAGTGCTGGAAACAATATACTGTTTCTTACTGAGCCTGACGTGTTTGACAAGCTTTAAAAACCACAAAGAGGCCTTGTGTAAGCAAAAGCTTAAAAAGGGCAACTTTCCTTTTGGCATCCTCTGCAAGGCTACATGTATCACTCAGAGCGAAGAGTTCCCATAACTTCAGACTCTTTGTCCGGCCAGTCAAAGAGCTTTTCAATCACTCTTTCCAAATTGACGTGTAAATGTATGCACACAGTCCTCCTTCAACCTTCCAGTGCTCATAAAAACTTCTAAACTCATAAATCAAAGATGAGAATGGCCGGTGAAATGCAACCAATTCTAGTTGTTTTCAGTTGGGCAGCACTGAGTGAGAATCGGATCTGAAGACTTGTTTGGGTTCCAGTGCCCCCTGTAATAAGAGTTCCTGCTGCCTCTTTGGCTCCAGCTCTCCGGCAGGTCTGAGATTCAGGGCCCCAACTGGGAGCCACTGACAAGGGGTGAGAAAAGCTCAGAGCCCCTGGGACGGAAAACACACTCAATCTTTGTCATGGCCAATTTTACTGGAGTCTCACACTGCAACGAATTAGCATTGCTCTTTAAAATCCAATTCTATGTGTGATGTGCGAAGTTTCATGACGCATTCCAAAATTTGGCATAATTAACACTTGAAATTGAGGACGTTTACTTCTTTATTAGGCAGATGACCGGATCGTAACTTCACTGAGACTGAATATGAGATGTAGAGATATAAAGTGCTCAGCATAATTGAGCATACCCCATCACTTTGTCAAAAAAAACTTTTGAAAGGTACTATAGTAAAAAAAATACTTTGTATTTTGGGATTTTTCTATCAAAGTCATTGAAGCCCATGTTTAAAAATGAGTACACCCCAATTATAGTCTTAGGAGAAAAGCCATACTTGAGACAAAAAAAAAAATTCTAATTAACAACCACAGTTGAGTCTAATGATTCATTTAGGAGGTGTCCAGCAGACAGAATCAGAATCAGAATCAGCAGTAGCTTTATTGCCATGTGTGTGTGTGCACACACAAGGAATTCCTTTTGATACAAAGGAGCCGTCAGTGCAAACAACAATGTACAATACAAACTTACAATAATAAAGTGCAAACAACAGTAAGAGTCTATAAAGTGTGGTGTGCTTACTGCAAACTGCAGGGAGTTGAAATGCGGTGACTATAAAAGGACATTATTAACACAAAAAAGCCCTTCCCATTTCATGTGGTCACTTATGCCTCCCCATGGAAGAGAAATGTCACAAAATCTGAGAAAGCAAAAAATTTCTTTACACAAAAACATGAGGAACAGAGTGAGGAGGCTTGCCCTGACTGACAGACCTAGAGAATTTTCAGGTATATAAAGCTCATATTTACTTAGTAAGCGGCTCCAGCATTAAAACGGCAATAATATTGTTTATTGAGAGATAAAGGGACACTATATGGTAGTTTTATATTTTAATCTGAGCACAGAGTGGCGGTAGGAACATACAAGGCAAGCTGTCCAGACTCAGATCATTTATCATTTACATTATACACCCCTCACCCCCCAATGAGGAGTTGTGGGGAGGAAGAAAGCGTGAATCTCAGATAAAATCAAATGGGATACAGTAGAATCGGCTTAAATACTAGTGAGAGATGATGGTTTGATTTTGAATGCAGTGGCATGCCCTGATTGCTTCTCCCGAACCATGTTATACAGACCATGTTGGCTTCAGTGATACTGGCCCAGCACTTGGTATTTAGTTTGTTCTAAAATTCTGCTGTATCATCAATCAGTAGGCATTAAAAAATAGAGGAGGGAAATATACTCTTTGCTTTTCCAGCTTGTGGTATGACAGGACTTTGCCAATGCTTTATTCTGCTGTCGTCATCTTCTCAGATCAAGGGTGGATTCAGAACGGTGTGACAGACTTAAGCACTTATTAGAAAAGGCAAACAACACAAGCATGTATAAACATTTAAACAATAAACAACAAACATGCTCAGCTTGAGAAAGGATATGGATCCGAAAGCATAATAATCATTGATGAAGTTCATGTGGTGTCCCTGCGTTAACTTTAAATCAAAGTTAAACATGACAAAAACATTTATAATCTGAACATATTCATCTGAGGTCCTTCAAGGCAGACTAAGCTTCAGATTAAGTGCTTAAGCATCTTCCCTACCTAATGAAACAAAAATTATGTTACAATTGCAACATTAGCAGAACTGGCTTATTAGCATATGTTTATAAATCACAACGACACAATTAGCATTATATGATACAATCAGCGGCAGGATTATTTTAAATATGCCTAATGATCCAGCTCTATCTCCAAACGCTAACACTTGCGCGATCCTGAACAGCACCGTGCATGCATGCTGAGGTCTTTCCGAATAAGCCATCTGTGTTTAATTAGCCTGGCAACATCTTCAGATCATCAGAGGAAAACTGAAAAGTTAAACTGTAATTAAACTAGGAGTGCTGGCGCTGTGGGACATGCTTGTCTGTGTCTCTGTAATTGCACAAACATCATAGAATAAGTGTTGGAGTTTGTAAAAAACAACAGCAGTTTTAAATCAACTGCACCATCAAGCGCTAGCTGAACTGCACTGTCCTCTTGAACACCAACAGTCAACAATAATGAAATCTATGCACATTTTCTTAAGTTCATTATTACTCACACCATTAAAAAGAAGGTGTATTGAATACCTATTCCTAATCATACACTGTAATGAACAAACATGAAGGTTTTACGGAAGGTGGCCACAACCTTTTTTTGTATGTCTGTGTGTTCAACGTGCAAAGAAGTATGGATAAGACCAAGAAGGACCTTTGGTCACAGTCTGTCATATTAATGCCTTTATTTTCTGCCTTTTCGCCTGTTTCGTTGTTTTCACCATGTATTTCTTTCCACTTCTGCTCATTCTGTTTCCCTGCAACGTCAGCCTCCCGTGTAACAAATCGTTATCATTCATTCATTTAGTTTAGTTTATTCCTCCTCCTTTGGTGAATTCTTATGTTATTCAGGTTTTCCATATGAGGGTCTTTTACAATTACTTGTGTGTTTATATCACTTGCTTTTGTGATCAATAAACTTTTATCAGTTAATTTGGAGGATATTGCTGGTTTATTGCAGGTGTGTTTAAAATCTGTTTTATAAGTTAAATCAAAATTTCAATAAACAGTCAGATCTTGAATTTTAATAGTTTGTCTTCAGTTGACAATAATTCTTTTACATTTTAGATATCCAAAAGTTTCAGTCTTTAATTGATTGTGACACAAACGACATTTATGAAACTAAATAATCTTTAATTTTGTAAAGTATAATGATATGGTTCTTTAGTAAATTGAAAAGGGAATATTGTGAGTTTATATCGATAAATGGAATTTACTACAAAATTATGTGTTACTTTACATGGTCAGTGATACATTAAATCATTATTTTAACTGCAGTAAAAGGAAAACAAATTAAACTGTATTTTTTTCTTTCAATTATTCAGTGGCATTGTATGCCAAATCACTTTCGAAAAAAAAAAATTAAATAATATACTGGTTTTCAATGTACATTGAATTGTTTTCATTTGATTTAGAAAGGTTGTAGTTTTTCCATGGAAGACACTCACTGTTGTTGATTTTCATACATAATAATACTAAGGCAAGAATGTAATTTCCTTAGAATGGTTCACATGAGGCATCAAGAGCAGGAGAGACTTTTTCCTATTTAATATTCCAGGCTTCGAGTAAACAAACTTTATTGCTGCCCTCTAGAGGCTGGATGATACTGCACTCTCTTATACATAGCAAACTAGATCTTGGGGTTCTTCGCTTTTTTGTCTGAAACTTTTAGAATGTAGTTGTTTTACATCGATGTTAAATTGTTTCAGTAAATTCATTTTGATTGATATTGAGACGTATTGTGTTGAGGGTATAATACTGTGATGTAAGAAGTGTGTTTCAGTGCATATATATTTATAGATTGAACAGCTTATTTCTATGTCTGTGGGCATCCGGCTTGGCAGAAAACATAGACATCAAATACAGGGAAGGCTGGTTCAATACCAAACAGGTTTGTTGAACAGAATATTAACATAACAGAGACAATTCTTGTAGAATGTTCTACAATGCAGGACCCAGGATCAATAGACACAAGATCAACAGGCACAGGAGATGAAGGCGCAGAAGACATAGAGACAAGGAACCAGAAGATGAAGAGGTTTGGAATAATGTGTTGAACGAAAAACCACACAAAGAGCAAGTGAGTCTAGGCGCTTGATATACAAGCAAATAGGCATGAGTTATCAGAGTTATTGGCTAAGTTGGCTGGTGATTTTTGGGTAATGCTGGAGCTTAATTATCTAAAGAGTGAATCTGTTCAGACTACACAATGTTCAGTTGTTGACAGGTTTTGAGGAATCACATGCAACTGCTCAGAATTGCAGGAGAAATGCATGCGAGTGACAATCACTCAGTGTGAACTACCAAAGATATGCTCGACAGAGAACTGAAACCGTCAGTAACTCAAGCAGCATTCTGACTCAAAATTGTGTCTACGGTTGATTGCAGCCAATGAGAGCGTAGCATCCAGGGTAGTGGGGGAGGAGTTAAAGAATAGACAGCAATATCAATATCAACAATGGTTTCAGTTCAAAGGGAGCGTCTTTTATAGCTATTTAGACCGCAGAAAGGGAAAAAAAAGTGTATTTGATGATAATCCAACTATTGCACATGTGACCTAGCGTCATTTCTCACACGTGTTCGGTTATGAGATGTAGTTTGCAGACATGTGATAAAGTTCTCTGTGATAACTCTCTCTAGCCATGCAGCATGAAACACACTGTCTCCAATCCATTGTGCAGTGTGAATTCAGCAATAACTGAATGCTGCCCCAAACAGTCATGCAGTATGAAAGGATCTGTGACATGGCTGCTCTGAAAATCATGCAGCTTTATCGAGAGGTCAAATTCCTGTACGCTAAACTTCAAACACTGCTTAGACACTAAAGTTAGTAAAAAACAGTAGCTGTTGATTTTTTTTTTCCACAATCTGATGGTGAACTGTTATCATAAATGTCAAAAAGAACAGCTGCTCAGACGAAAAAGAAGGTATTGCATTAGGAAAAACTCAAAAGCATTATACGATGTAAGTTAAATTTGAACACACAGTGATTTAGAATGGATTGTGATTGCAAGAGTTGTGTGTTTGGTTGTCAATGATCAAGCACATATTGCTCTGTTATGATTTGCTATAATGTGAGGAACAAAGTCCTGACAAGATCGCATTTCAACACTGTTGCTTTTACAGCAACATTCAGTCATCTCTCATGGCAGTCGAGCAAACACAAAGGACAGATGGGCTGTTTGCTCTAGATTTCCATTAAGCAATGCAAACGGGAAACATCATTGTAGCTGTTTGAACAAAACTCCTTAAAACATCTGCTTGCTTTCAAGTTAAAATATGCAATATATCATTCGTGTAATAAGAGTGACGCGACATTGAGGTCATCTGCCCATATCTCTCAGCTTTGTACAGGGCCATAAATCAATCATGCAGCTATTACTAACAATTAACTGTGCTTTAAAGTTTTACAGCCTGTTTATGATATGCAATGCCATGTGATTTATGTGGACATAATGAGTCAGCCGCTTTAATTGCATCAGTTTTTCGTGTATCGTGCCCTCAAAGCGACCTCCTCAAAAACCCAGCTGCCAGAACACTTTCAGCAGCCTGTCTCAATCGCTCCAAACACTTCAGCATGGGACATCACGAGCCAGGAGGAAAAATACATCCCAGGCCCTTGTCCAGCTGGACAGACGAGGGGAAATCCAAACTGTGCTTTCTAACACAGGGGGGAGACAGTGTTCTCATTGCAATGATCCTTCCACACAGAGGGATAATGAACTCATGGAGGGATCAGTAACACGAGGATAAAACTTGTAGTTTCTACCAGTTCTGCATAATACCATAACTATTGTTACTCTAAGTTTGGGTAACGGTACAATAAACTACTTCAGTATCATTAAACTAAATTGCTATCAATGAAACAGCAAATGTAATCAAATGTTTGGGTCAAATCTGATTGATTTACAATTTAAAACACTCAAAAATATTGTGTTTTATTGTTTTGTTTTTTTCCCCCTGTGTTCCATCCACACTGTGTATTGGAACATATAAAATTGCCGATCCCCTCTTGAGCAATTTAATCAACTTTGTTACATCTGTTACAGAGTAGTGGAGTAGTAGTGGTTGGAGTAGTGGAAGTAGAAGAATTGGTAATAGTAGTAGTAGTAATAGTAGTGGGGGGTAGTGGAAGAAGAGGAAGGAGGAGTAATTGTGGTTGTAGAAGTTGAAGTGGGTGTTGGTAGAGCAGTGGACGCAGAAATAGTAGTACTGGTGGAAGTAGTAGAAATAGTGGTAGTAAGAAAAGTTGTTATGTATAGGTAATGGTTGTAAGAGTAGTAGAGGAGGTAAGAGCAGTGGTAGCTGGAGGAGTAGCAGTGGGGGTAAGGGGGTAGAGGAAGGAGAATGGAGGAATAGTAGTAGTAGTATAGTGTGAGTAGAAGTAAGCATAGTAAGAGTAGTGGTAGTAGTAGAAGTAGTGGTTGTAGAAATAGTTGTAGTGGTAGTAGTAGAAAGAGTGGTAGTATCAGTATTTGTGGTAGTTGAAGTAATGGTTGTAGGAGTAGCAGAAGTAGTGGAAGTAGGAGTATTAGGGGTAGGAGTAGTGGATGCAGAAGAAGTGGTTGTACCAAGAGTAGTAGTGGTTAGAGTAGTGGAAGTAGATGAAGGAGGAGTAGTAGTAGAGGTGGCAGGAGTGTTTGTAGAAAAATTAGTAGTGGTTAAAAGTTGAAATGGCCGTAGAATCAGTAGTTGTGGAGGTAGAAGTAATGGTAGTAGGAGAATTGGTAGACGTAGTAGTACTGAGTGTAGTTGAGGAAGTAGAAGTAGCGGTAGTAGTACGTGGAGTAGTAGTGGTAGGAATAGTAGTAGTGAAAGTAGAAGAAGTGTTGGGAGGATTAGTAGAGGGAGTAGAAGCAGTGGTAGTTGAAGTAATAGTAGGAGTAGTGGAAGCAGAAGAAGTGGTTGTAAGAGTAGTGGTTGGAGTAGTGGAAGTAGAGGAGTAGTAGTGGTAGGAGTAGTGAAAGTAGAAGAAGTGTTGGGAGGAGTAGTAGAGGGAGTAGAAGCAGTGGTTGTTGAAGTAATAGTAGGGGTAAGGGAAGTAGAGGATGGAGTAGTAGTTGTCGGAGAAGAAGTAGGTACAGAAAGAGTAGTGGTTGTAGAAACAGTAGAAGTTAAATCCTGGATATCGAGTGGTTTATTCTGTTGGTGGCTGATCACAGGGAGTTTCCTGTACAAAGTCACTATGAAAATGTGGGATGAGCTCCACCGAGCGGCTCTTACGTTATCAAAATCTGACTCGAAATGGGAAACTCTTTTTTGTTGGCACCACTTGTTTGGTCTGATGTGTGATGTCCCGTTGATGCCCATGGTTTTTGTGATTTTAAACTTTGCTGTGAAAACTGGCCTTAAGCCGCTTTGGATAAATGTGTAAATTCCTAATACTCCTATTCGCTTGCTCCATTTACAATTCAGACTAGTTTAAGTGGTGGTAGTGTATTTTAAGGCACCAAAACCTAAATGCTAACATACACTTGCTTTTATTAAGGTTTCACGCACCTTAAAAACGGAAATGAAGAAAAACGAGACCATAAAGACTGGCATGTATGAGACTTGCCAACCGTGGCTACAGTACGACAGCAAACTGCAAGTACAGGACTTTGCAGTGATGAGACATTGAAAAGCTAAAAAAAGAGCTAATTATGGGTTTGCTGTAACAATGTTAACGCCAGCATGTCTTTGAACGTAAGACACCCCGCTGGATGAAGAATAAAAGCAAACACAAATAACTAATTACGCCATCATCGTCTTGCTTGCTGCTGGCGCTCATTAATTGGTGACCTGCACTATTGGTCAGCAGACAATCGGAGGCATGATGAAACCAATTAGAGACCGTGTGTACACATGCCCCCACTGAGCTTGTTATGGCTGCCAAATCATGTCTCATCTAAATCAAAGCAAACATTGAGCAAACAGTGGGTGACAGCACGTCAGGCACAGACATGAAATATTAGAACACAGCCAACTTTCTCCTTGTCCCCAGGCCCCTTTGAGAGCAGTTACTGTGGAGATGACTGAGCCTTAATAGCTTAATTTATCTGACAGGACAGGTCAGGAGTATTTTAGTCATTCTCTAATCAGAATAACCTCAGTATACTTTACAATGCAAATTTTACAAAAAGTGTACAAGAAAAATGATGCATTCATTCATTTTTTTGTTACTTTTTTTCATCAAATTATAGGGATTATCTTATCCATATCTGCTTTAGTACACAGTAAAATCCTAAGAGTTAAATTAACTCTACTCAGAGTGTATTTGGTCCCACTCTATATAGAGTTAAACCAACTCTGAAGGAGAGTTATTTAAATAAGTCTATTTGAACTAAACAGTCTATTAATGTCTGTTTTTACTCTTTTCTGGAGTGGACTTGGTCCCTCTCTGAATAGTTAATATTTAGTTTGCATTTTCCATGCAGATTTGGAAAAACATGAAGAAAATAGATTATTAAATTACTCTTTCTCAGAGTCGGTTTAACTCTATATAGAGTGGGACCAAATATACTCCGAGTAGAGTTAATTTAACTCTTAGGATTTTACTGTGTAGCACCCTGGGAAACAAGATAAGATAAGATAAGATAAGATAAGATAAGATAAGATAAGATAAGATAAGATAAGATAAGATAAGATAAGATAAGATAAGATAAGATAAGATAAGATAAGATAAGATAAGATAAGATAAGATAAGATAAGATAAGATAAGATGGACTTTATAGCTCCCGCAATGGGAAAATTCTGTTTGTACAGCAGCATAAGGACAATTTACACCAACAACAAACAGCAGGATCCATTGGATTGAGAAGTCACAACATATAGGCCTTAAGTACTGAAAAGTTTTAAATTGAAAAGTAATAATAATAAAAATAGAAATTTAGTGTGTAGAAAAACAAAACAAAGCCACAAAATTGCACATAATCTTAAGAAAACAAAAAAGGGCTGCTCTTGTTTTGAAAAAATATTGCACATAGAGTACGGTTTTGCATTATTGAGACATTGCAAAAAACCTTTACACAAAAACATTACTGTCAAAACATTAATGTTGCGTGATAACACAATAAAGACTTACAAAGTAAGCAATGGATGCATGCAAAGCCTAAATGAAAGTGAAATACATAGGAATATATTTAAAGATGAGGACACAGCACGAGAAAGGAAGGGTGAAATAATAGTGAGTGCAATGGATAATTAAGCGATGGTGACTGTCATGAACCTGAGCTGTCACTCCAATCAAGAGCGCTGTCACACCAAGAGATGCTAGGCCGATCGGACAGCTGCCGTCCACTTTGATCTGGGTTCATGCATACAGAAGGAGGTCAGGTCATGGGTATTAAAAAGACCCTCCTCTAAACAGCCAGGCCAAAATGAAAGGCCACGTCTTCAAAGAGCTGAATACAAGTAACCTCTTAAGACATTCCGACAATTTGCTTTGTACAAACAATGGTGGCTAAGACGTGGTGGGATGGATTAGCTCACGCTGCCCTAACCTTTTAAGTTCTTATGGTCATCTGCACAAGGGGAGGAGGAGTTACACAAGTCATTTACAGGGTCAGGATGTGCAGTTATGCAACCACTTTGCATAAACCAAAGCACTGCTCAAACAAATCTGGGGAAACACGGTCAAACAATCTGTCTGTTGATGTGTGGGTAAACGAGTCTCTGCGCTTTTATAAAGTTAATGCACTTACTTGATCATTTTTCGGCCTGACCACCTTCATGAAAGCTCCACGTGCTAGAGCTTCTGACTGCTCCCACTTTGTCACTCTCCTGGTGTCCAGAAACTTCAGATTTGTCAGCTTATGAAGAACAAAGTACCTGTAAAGAGAAATATAGATCAAGAAAAAACGTGTATTTGATTTTAAATCACCTGCTACACAAATGTGGACAGGTCTGAGGTTAGCTTAGCCTGTTTGTTTTTTTTTAACAGTAACACTTTAGAATATTCTCCATTAGTTAACGCATAACTAAAATCTAGCCACAGGGGTTGCAAGCCAGTGACTTCTGTGCCGGTCCCAAGCCCGGATAAATAGAGAGGGTTGCGTCAGGAAGGGCATCCGGCGTAAAAAATGCCCAAACCAAATATGCGAGTCACCAAATCGATTTCCATACCGGATCGGTCGAGGCCCGGGTTAACAACGACCGCCTCCGGTGCTGTTGACTTACAGGGTGCCGGTGGAAATTGGACTACTGTTTGTCGAAGAAGGAGAGGAGGGAGAAGGATTCGTCGACAGAAAGAGAAGAGGAAAGGCAGAAGTATAGATCTGAGAATAGGGACTCTTAACGTTGGTACAATGACAGGAAAGGGTAGGGAGCTGGCGGACATGATGGAGAGAAGGAAGGTAGATATTCTGTGTGTGCAGGAGACCAGGTGGAAGGGTAGCAAAGCGCGTAGTATTGGAGGGGGATACAAACTGTTTTACTATGGTGTGGATAGGAAGAGAAATGGGGTTGGAGTGATCCTGAAGGAGGGGTTTGTGAGGAATGTTTTAGAGGTGAAAGAGTGTCAGACAGGGTGATCAGTTTGAAGTTAGAAATTGAAGGGGTGATGTTGAATGTAGTGAGTGGTTATGCTCCACAAGTAGGCTGTAAGTTGGAAGAGAAGGAGAGATTTTGGAATGAGTTAGATGAGGTGATTGAGAGTGTTCCCAGAGGAGAGAGAGTAGTAGTGGGAGCAGATTTCAATGTGCATGTTGGCGAGGGCAACAGAGGTGATGAGGAGGTGATGGGCAGGTTCGGTGTTAAGGAAAGGAACCTAGAAGGACAGATGGTGGTGGACTTTGCCAAGAGGGTGGAAATGGCTGTAGTTAATACTTATTTCCAGAAGAGGGAGGAACATAGAGTTACCTACAAGAGTGGAGGTAGGAGTACGCAGATAGACTACATCCTTTGTAGACGAGCCAATCTGAGAGAGATCAGAGACTGTAAAGTAGTGGTAGGAGAGAGTGTAGCCAGACAGCATCGGATGGTGATGTGTAGGATGTTTCTGGTGGTCAGGAAGAAGAGGGGAGGAAAGATTGAAAAGAAGACCAAGTGGTGGAAGTTGAAAAAGGAAGAACATTGTGAGGAATTCAGACAGAAGCTGAGACAGGCTTTGGGTGGTCAGGAAGAGCTTCCAGATGACTGGGAAACTACAGCAGAATTGATCAGGGAGACAGGAAGAAAGGTGGTAGGTGTGTCAGCTGGAAGGAGGAAAGAAGATAAAGAAACATGGTGGTGGAATGAGGAAGTAGAGGACATCATCCAGAGGAAGAGGCTAGCTAAAAAGAAGTGGGACATTGAAAGGACTGAAGAAAGTAGACAGGACTACAAGGAATCGCAGCGCAGAGTGAAGAGGGAGGTGGCAAAGGCCAAACAGAAAGCATATGATGAGTTGTATGCCAGGTTAGACACTAGGGAAGGCGAGAAGGAATTGTATAGATTAGCGAGACAGAGAGACAGAGATGGGAAGGATGTGCAACAGATAAGGGTGATTAAAGATAGAGATGGAAAGGTGCTAACAAGTGAGGAGAGTGTGCTGAGAAGATGGAAGGAGTATTTTGAGGAGTTGATGAATGAGGAGAATGAAAGGGAAAGAAGGGAGGAAGATGTGAATATTGTAGAGCAAGAAGTTGAAAAGATTAAAAAGGATGAGGTGAGGAAGGCCCTGGGTAGAATGAAGAGTGGAAAGGCTGTTGGTCCAGATGACATACCAGTGGAGGTGTGGAAGTGTCTAGGAGAGACAGCAGTGGAGTTCCTGTCTAGGTTATTCAACAGGATTTTAGAGAGTGAGAAGATGCCTGAGGAATGGAGGAGAAGTGTCCTAGTACCAATCTTTAAGAACAAGGGTGATGTGCAGAGTTGTAACAACTACAGAGGCATAAAGTTGATGAGCCACACAATGAAACTTTGGGAAAGAGTAGTGGAAGCTAGGGTAAGAAGGGAAGTGGATATTTGTGAACAGCAGTATGGCTTCATGCCCAGGGAGAGCACTACTGATGCAATTTTTGCTCTGAGATTGTTAATGGAGAAGTACAGAGATAGTCAGAAGGAGCTGCACTGCGTCTTTGTGGATTTAGAAAAAGCGTATGACAGGGTGCCGAGAGAGGAGCCATGGTCCTGTATGAGGAGGTCAGGAGTGGCAGAGAAGTACGTCAGAGTAGTTCAGGATATGCATGAGAGAAGTAAGACAGCAGTGAGATGTGCTGTAGGTCAGACAAAGGAGTTCAAGGTGGAGGTGGGGCTACATCAAGGATCAGCTTTGAGTCCCTTCTTATTTGCTATGGTGATGGACAGGTTGACAGATGAGGTCAGACAGGAATCGCCGTGGACAATGATGTTTGCAGATGACATTGTGATTTGTAGTGAGAGCAGAGAGCAGGTGGAGGAAAACCTGGAAAGTTGGAGGTCAGCTCTAGAAAGAAGAGGAATGAAAGTCAGTCGCAGCAAGACAGAATACATGTGTTTGAACGAGAGGGAGGGAAATAGAACAGTGAGGTTACAGGGGGCTGAGGTCAAGAAGGTGCAGGAGTTTAGGTATTTGGGGTCAACAGTCCAGTGTGACGGGGAGTGTGGAAAAGAGGTGAAGAGACGAGTGCAGGCAGGTTGGAGTGGATGGAGAAAAGTGTCAGGGGTGTTGTGTGACAGAAGAGTGTCAGCTAGGATCAAAGGAAAGGTGTACAGAACAGTAGTGAGACCAGCTATGATGTATGGGTTGGAGACTGTGGCAGTGAGGAAGAGACAAGAGGCAGAGATGGAAGTAGATGAGGATGTTGAGGTTCAGTTTAGGAGTGACGAGGATGGACAAGATTAGGAATGAGCACATCAGAGGGACAGCTCAGGTTGGTTGTTTTGGAGACAAAGTCAGAGAGGCCAGGTTGAGATGGTTTGGACATGTGCAGAGGAGGGATAGTGGTTATATTGGTAGAAGGATGTTGGAGATGGAGATGCCAGGCAAGAGGTCAAGAGAAAGACCAAAGACGAGATATATGGATGTGCTGAAAGAGGACATGAAGGTAGTTGGTGCAAGAGTAGAGGATACTGAGGACAGAGTTAGGTGGAAAAGGATGATTCGCTGTGGCGACCCCTAAACTGGGAACAGCCGAAAGGAAAAGAAGAAGAAGAAGTTAACGCATAACTAAGAAGTAGTTAATACAAAACTAATTAGTAACTACCTAGTAACTCTGAAGTAACTATTGTTTCCTACTAGGAAGTTACTACTGTACTAACTACCATTAACGAATCAGTATCTCAAAAATTCTGTGTTGTCACTTTAGAATGCTCTTCCAAGAACTAAGTAGTTCCCTGAAAATGAAGCAGTAACTCTTCACTAGTTCCCTGATAACTATGTGGTAAGTATTCAGTAACTATTTAGTCGGTCCATGTGTTAAGAATAATCATCCAAGTACTGAGGTACCTCGAGATACGAATGCTTCACGTTACAAAAAATCCAAGATACGAAGGGTCTCTCAAAAAATATTTTTCTACAGTTCTGCACTCCAATTGGTCAGATCATACCCATGACGCTCTCTTAGAAGCGCTCTCTCCACCCCTTAAAACACACTTTCGGTACTGTCTACGCATGTGCTTGGTGTTAATGCAGAGTTACTAGATAGTTACCGATTAGTTCTGTAGTAACTACCTCTTAGTTATGCGTTAACTAAGGAAGAGAATTCTAAAGTTTAACCTTTTTTTGTTGCATTTTAATTGATTACATTTATTTTTCTCTTTGTGCATAACCTATAACTAAGATGCCATTGTTTGACATTAAAACTCAAATTAAACCTCAAATCGTGGATAAAAACTTTACAAGTTACAGAGCTGCACCGTACTTCCCGAAGGCTCATCCAAAATTAAGCGTATAATTGGCAACAGCTAATGTGCTTTGTTTAAAAATTCATTTCAACATTTTCCCTTTACTTATTTTTCTGTCGTCAGTTTTAAAAGATTCTCTTTTTCCGCAACCCATTTACTGTAGTAAACCTAACGTCGCCATTGTTCTTTCTGCTTTGATTTAGAATTTTGATTGAAATCTTGAATTTACATAACTAACCCTCCATTTTGAAAATGAAGCTAAACAATAACTGGGCAGCTGTTTACTATTTGCTGTTATTAGTTCTATTATTCTTTAGCCGCAGAGTCGTAATCTGTAGGAAAACCAGCGCTCCCAAGCATGACATGGTCACGTAGTTCCATTTCAGACACTCTTAGAAAATAAATATTAAAAAAAAGGACAAAGGTTTTAGATGAAGTTTGTTCATACTTTGAATAAAAGCTTCTACCCAAATATGAAAACAAAGTTGGTCAAAAGTAAAGGAAATTGTGTATAATTGTTTTTTTTTTTGCTTTGTACTCCATGCACTGTCTACAATTAAGGCCAATTTGTTTCTTAAAAGTTCAGATGTGCCAGCCGCACTTTCAATGAGTCTATTTGACCTCTCTTATTTCAACCCTATCATCCTCTCACCCTCGACATTTCCCCTCCTTCCTTCACAACATAAGTTTCCTCTCCTTCTTCCACAACATATGACTCAGGGGGTCTAACCACAGAGAGCATCCATTCCAGGATAGCATGCCTAGCACGTGAATACACCAATTTATGCTCAGTGGCTCTGAATCCTAATTGAAATCCCTGGATAATTATATAATTTTTTAGGTATAGCAGAAAAAAAAGTTTGTATCTTTGTTTCTTGTCCTGTGTTTCTAGTCCAAATCTGCTGAATTCAGATCTACCAAGCAAACAAACCAACAAAACTTTAAGCAACGTTCTGTCAAATTGCATTAAACGAGCCATGGCAATGTTTGTAAATAGGTAATTAACTTCAAAATATGTAAAACTACAGACGACGTATAAAGAGATAAAAAGCCCACACTGACAGCAAGTGCCAAGCTGTCATTTGTGTAGCTTCACAGATATCTCTTTGCGCTTTCACACACTCTCTGTCTTTCATTCAGCGAGAGAAAATGATGTGAGATAATAGCAGGAATACATAGATGACAACAGATTCTTTCACAGGCTGACTGGAATGGAGGAAGAGGCACGTCAAGACTTCAATTGAAGAGTGAGATAGAAAGCGAAAGACTGAGAGAGGGAGAGAGAGACAGACAGAGAGAGAGACACTAAGTGGAGGGTGTGAACAGATGTGTATATGGACAGTGACAGATTCCCAACCGAGCTCTCATCCAAAAGCCAGCAACAAACCCATGATGATGACAATGATGAAGGACGAAGGCCAACCCATGCTCTGTGTTTATTCCTGATGGATCACAGAGAACACAACTGCAGATTGATCCTATTAAGATTAGCCTGAATCACAAGTGTGCTTTCCACCGCGTCTACTCAGAGTTAAACTCTATTTGCATAAACATCTAGGTCTGATTCTTAAGCGTGTGTTGAGAGATTTTCACACATTAAAATGTTCAGAAATACAACATGACTGAAGCTGATCTACATTTGTGGAAGAGAGGAAAACTTGACTGAAAATAAAAACAAATAAAAAGAACTTATTAAGTTATCAAATAAAAAAGCAAAATACAGTAGTGGCATTTAGTTTTTGTGCGTGTGAGCCGCACACATTTAAATATGAATCTCGATTTTGATTCATTAAATATAGTTTGTTTTGTATATTTAACTTGAATCATCAATCAATCGATCAATAACCATGAGACACGTTTTACTTTCATTTACTCTTTAAAGGATTACATTGTGGTCTATTCTATTTGCTGCAGGTGTCTATATTTGCAGCACTTTTACTGTTTCTAGTTGCAGTGCAATTCGCCAGTGCATGGATGTGTTGAAATTATGTTTTTTTTTTTTTTTTTACAATTTTTGATGGAGTTTTGTATTCTTTTTAGACGTGTTTCCTTAAGTTGCAGGTAATTGATCATTTGGAGCATGGTGAGATGGTGCTTTGGGAACAGGATTTTAATATGTGTGTGTGTGTGTGTGTGTGTGTGTGTGCGTGGGTGTGTGTGTGTGTGTGTGTGTGCGTGCGTGTGTGCGTGTGTGTGCTTGCGTGCGTGTGTGTGCAAACATATTTCTTCATTTAGTCTGTCAAAAGCCAACTTTTCCGGTTTCCCCATGTTTGGGTGTTTTTGGTACGTTTTACCACGTTTAAACCATTATTGTTTTTAATAAAAAAAGTATAAAACAACAACAATAATACTAATAAATACTAATTATATTATGTTAAAAAAATTTTATATTACGGGAAAATCTTTTGTAATAAACATCTCCAACTATATTCATGAATTTTATATTTATGATTTTATACTTGAAAAATACATTTCACTTAAAAAATGCATTTTTAATGGAATCATGACATTATTAGTCCATTTCTCAATCAAGGTGAAGCATTTTACTTTTATTTGCTCTTTTCCATCGTGTTCTGTTCTATTTGCTGCACGTTTCTCTATTTACTGTATCTAGTTGCAGTGCAATTCTCTTTCGGCATTTTACGATGTTTAGTGCAGCATATTTTTATATTATTTGCAATGGATGTGTTGACATTATTTGAAACATCTATTTTCCCCTTTTTGGTGGAGTTTTGTATTCTTTTTCCATGTGTTTCCTTAATTTGTAATTTGAGAGATGGTGCTTTTGGAACATGATTTTAATTAATGTGTTTACACCTTTCTTCTTGTAGTCTGTCAAAAGCCAAGATTCCTGGAAACCAGTGTGCCGATGTTTTGGGTACTTTTTATCTCATTATAACCATTATTGTTTTTAATAAAAATGTGGAAAACAACAACAATAATACTTCTAAATACTGATTATATTATGTTAATATTACTGCAACCAAGTTAATGCATAAAACCCAAAAAATATAGCTAAAATAATATTTAGAATGTGCTATTTGCAGTGAGGGAAAACCTTTTTTTTAATAAACATATTTTGTGTAAACTTTTAACCTTTTACCTTTACTTATTTTCAAATAATTCTCTGTGTAAATTTGGTGCACAAGGTTAAAATGTAACCTTGCTCTTGGGTGACTTACCAGTTGTTGGAATGTATTTTCAATAATTTAATTAGAGTGCAAATAAACCTTTTTCAGGACACATTGAGGTTTTTTTTGGGCGATCTAGCAGTGTTGTTTAAAGCACTCCAGGCTAAACCGACCTGAGCGTTCTGTTCTTTAGCAAACACAAAAATTAAACCCCACACATGTCATGGTGTGAAGAAACATGCAAACTCAGGCTGGAGAGCATTTCAGAGAGACAGGCCAGACATCCTGTCCTGCAGATGGCTGACTCAGTGTCGAGTACTGCACTTCTTCCGCCGAGGGGAGGCTAAGAAACTCCTCATGCTCCTGAAGTGAACAGAGATGCATGTGGCAAGCGACTGCTGTAAATTACAGCTGTTTATTTCATTTGACTAATTGAAAATGCAAAGAGGCACGCTGCATTTCAGCATGCTGTGATGCAAGCTGTATTTCTCCTTTATTTTTCTAATCTTTTTATTTTTTTCACAGGGTGCAGTCTGAGAAGTGCATAGCCTAAGGACAGTCCTGGCATGACCTGAGTGCTCGCCTAACCCTGTCAGACATGAAATCTACATTATGCTCAAACTGATGTATTACTATGTGACACATTATGAATATTACATCACAACACACAGCTGCTGTCAGTCAGGGAAAGAATGGTCGTCCTCTGCATCAAGTGAAGCATGGGAGACAGTGTGCGAGCATGACGCCTATTGGGTTCATCTGTATAGTAAATGATTTATACTGAACACAGTGTCAAGAAAAATGCACTTAGGTCTAAGGTAGACAAAAGAATGTGTTTCTCCCTCCCTTCTGCCCACCGCCAGGTTTCATGTTGAAAACATGACAAATGGCGGTAACATAGCGTGGCATTGCACTCCCAAAGGCCTGGGCTTGATAATGAATGCATCGCTTCATCTTGTAGGAAAGGGCGTTAAACACTCGTTTGTGGTTATCACAATTCACACATGAAATCGATTTTGCAAGTCTGCAGATGAGAAAAAGGTGGGTAGCTTTAAGAGGACCGGGTTGGTTCTGCCCTAAAGTCTGAGTCTTTGCTTGTGCAATGTGATTTATGGTGTGGTGCAACAGCAGTTCATCCATATGAGAGATTACTGAAAGCTGCCAAACTATGCACTCCTGGGGCATTCACTTTTCTATCAAGAACTTCAAATCAAATGCATTTATAAAAAGAGGCCTCAAGCTCTTCATGTTTATTTTGGGGGGGGGGAGAAAACATAGCGTTATGTTTTTATTCTTAAGTCAACTATGCCTGTATTAGAAATTAATTATTTTACATTTTTTAAATATCTGTTTTCTGCATGTGCTTTACGGAGATGGTAAAGCTGCATTTTCAGCTTGCAGCTCGAGGCTTCAGAAATCATTTAGTTATTTAAACTGAAATTATCACATTATATTCACATTTATGAACTAATGGAAGGATTCTACTTCTAATTTCGGCTGTTCCCAGTTTAAGGGTCGCCACAGCGAATCATCCTTTTCCACCTAACTCTGTCCTCAGTATCCTCTACTCTTGCACCAACTAACTTCATGTCCTCTTTCAGCACATCCATATATCTCGTCTTTGGCCTTCATCTCGACCTCTTGCCTGGCATCTCCAACATCCTTCTACCAATATAACCACTATCCCTCCTCTGCACATGTCCAAACCATCTTAATCTGGCCTCTCTGACTTTGTCTAAAAACAACCAACCTGAGCTGTCCCTCTGATGTGCTCGTTCCTAATCTTGTCCATCCTCGTCACTCCTAAACTGAACCTCAACATCCTCATCTCTGCTACTTCCATTTCTTCCTGACTGCCAGTCTCTAACCCCTACATCAGAGCTGGTCTCACTACTGTTCTGTACACCTTTCCTTTGATTCTTGCTGACACTCTTCTGTCACACAACACCCCTGACACATTTCTCCATCCACTTGAACCTGCCTGCACTCACTCGCCTCTTCACCTCTTTTCCACACTCCCCGTCGCACTGGACCGTTAACCCCAAATACCTAAACTCTTACACCTTCTTGACCTCAGCCCCCTGAAACCTTACAGTTCTACTTCAATCCCTCTCGTTTAAACACATGTATTCTGTCTTACTGCGACTGACTTTCATTCCTCTTCTTTCTAGAGCATACATCCAACTTTCCAAGTGTTCCTTTCATGGTCACAGGGGTCTGCAGGTGTCCAGGGCGAAAGGTTGAAATACACTATGGACAGGACACAAGTCCATCACAGCAGTATTGACATTTCAGATGGTAAAATGTGCTCTAACTGCAGTAAAACGCGTCTTGTGGAATGGAAACTCAAAATTTCTCGTATTCTCTAGTTGATTTGGGGGTCAAAAAACAATAACATATACAACACTACCACATCAGGTTGTAGAAGTAACTTTGGTCAACAGCTACAGCTTGGCACAGCTACCACATAATCCAGATATGAAAAAAAAATCTTGATTAGTGAAATCAAATCACAGGTATGTGCAATATTCATGAAATTGTAAAGTATTTTCCTTAAAAAGGCTCTGTTTTTAAAAGTCCCCAAAAGGCAAAATACAAAGCAGCTGAATGTGTCTTTATCTCTAGTCTGGGGGAAGTGAGAAGGGATACCACACATTAGACTATTTTTTATGTGATGGCAGTACCAGTTTTGTCCAACAATCCTATATAAAGCTCTTTTAAACGTGAGATGTTTTGGAAACATCTAATAATTCTAAATCAGCACCAGTTTGGGTAAACTCATCAGACTCCATAGAAACAAAACATCTAACGCAAAGATTCTTGAGTATTTATGTAGTATCCATGTTGTCGTCTGACCTGTATCGTTGATAGTCATCCTCATCCTTATCCAGGCTGACCAGCTGGTTGGGACAGGCCTCATTTCCCAGCAGACTCAAGTACTCCAGTGCAGGCGTCACATCCGGTAAATGCTCGAGCAGGGCCTCGATGTCGGTCAGGTGCCACAGGACGGGGGTCAAGGACAGTTAATTACAGCAGCATTTTCTCAAAATTCTGACGTTGGCAGCTCTCATTCCTCATGGCTTTTCTCTTTGTAGGTACTGGGTGGTAAAATCAAAATAATGGATGGAACCATTGTTATAAACGCGACTCCCAGACTTTTGTACCTCCAACTTGTTAGCCCCAGCTCAAAGAAACAAACAACCATTCACATCAAATTCACCATCAAGTAGTTTAGTGTTTAGAAGATCCCAAAATAAAATAATTAAATGGTAAAGCACAATATACAGTATTATGGCAGCAGATCTCTACAGGATGTGGACCAATAGCATTAGGAGACAACCCGGGAAAGGAACACTACACTATGTTCAGTCTGCAGGTCTTAAAGATCCACTATTAGATGTACAAAAATGTCATATTGTGGTTTTACCAATGTTACCCAACCGACTGATCGACGGAAAGCTCAAAAATTCGCTATGGCAATGTTGTCAACCCGTTGTCGCCATGATGTCTACCCCATTATCCATTGGTACATACATGTGTACAGCGGCACACCCCTCTCTCCTCTACCACACACTGTGCTGCTGTATTTTAACTGTGTAATCATTCCAGGCAAAAAGCACTGGCACAGCAACAATTACTAACTTCCTCCGTGCATCTGATGTTTGCGGTTCAATAATCTGATCTTTGCTAAAATGTATACTGAAAAGTTTAGAGTTAGTGATGGGACGAAAAACGTTTTGTTCCACTGTTTCTAAGGTTGACATCGTCAGGAAAACACAAAAATTCATTCAATTTTACAGACGATGTACACAGTGGAACACAACAGTGTGCTTTGTATACCTTCTGCTGTCTTTTTAAAACATTAAAAGCACTTTTTCATTCAGTAACATTTTCTCCAAACTCCAATACAATAGACTACAAACCGGAACTCATTGAGCTCTATTACTTCAAGGCGGAGGTGCATTGTGCATGTAATTCATTGTCTTTTAAAACATATTTATTTTATCCTTATTTCCCAACGACTGTCTGATGATTCATTTCTAAACTCCTACTCTCCATTATAAAGATTGTTGGACTGGACTGCATTCTTGTAATATATCATGCATGAAAGCCCCTAATCATTCCAGTAAACACTTGATTTAGTCATAATGAAGTCACCATTGTTTCAATGACCCTTGGCAGAAATAACAAAGGTTTCCTCCCAGTAAAACATATTCAAGATTTGATGCTGCTGGAATCTGTGGACGCTTTAGGTTTTTATGGTAATTTAGTTATTTATTTTATTTTGTGTGTGTGTGTGTGGGGGGGGGGGGGGGGTTTTTATTTATTTTAAATACAATAAATCGATGAACAGAGCAATTTAAACTCTAACTGCATGTTTTAATTAACCTAAACCTCCATTTCCTTGTTTTTTCCTTGCCTTTTCTCCTTGTTTTAAAATACCATTGTAAGTCAATGGTACATTTTAACCCCTTCTATAGCCTTGGGTTTAAATACTTTTGCACAGTGTTTTGTTTGTTGTCAGTTTGAAGTTTCTATGAGGTTCTCAGTTTGATGTTAGTATTAAGTCAATGGAAAATTTCCCAGAATTCCTTTAGTGGTACCAGTATGAAACTCGAGTCAGACCTGTTTGGATCCCTTGGAAAAGTTTTAACTTAAGCAAAAAACATAAAAAAACAATATAACCAAGAATCAATGCTTTTGTGCACCTTTAAACAGTGTTAAAATTAGAAACGTACAAATGGTACAAAATCCAATTTCTGGCAAATCTAAAAGTCTAAATATTTTTAGCCTATACATGCAATCATCAGAATAATAAAACTGCTCAGTTTAATATCAAATTCTATTTTTTGGCGAACTCAACTTTTCCGGTGTTCATGTTAACATTAGACAAATAAATGCAAGATTAAATAACCCAGCAATGGGTATTAAATATGGTGAAAATGCTTGTATGCCATGCTTGACATTAACTTCTGGTTCAAGTATCTATTTCTGGTCTGTTTGTGAGGACAACACTATATGGCTTTCATGGAAGTACAGCCATCTCTTACAATCCAAATCTGATGCAATAGAGTTTACTCAACTGGAGCACTTCACCAAAGCACTTTACACTCCAAACGTTCATTATGTTTGTTGTTCATCTTCCTCCTGCTCCCACCTCAAAATGTTGATGTATAGCATGCAATGGCAAAATTGGATTTGGGGAACTTTAGCCTGGAGTCTGAAAGGTTGTAATTTTTATCTAGATTTGTTAGCATCCAGCAGAGACTCAATTTTTGCAGTGCTATTCATGTCTGCAATTTGTTTCTCTTTCAATCATATAATTCAAATATTGTTTAAAATGTAATTGTGATATAGTGTCATCTGTCAAAATAGTCTGATTTCGTAGTGTATAGGTTAACTCATCTAACAGCTGTTTGCTGTGCTCTCTGCTCGTGTGCTTCTGCATTTTCTTGTATCCTGAAAAGGCTCTGGTTTCATCTCAGAAACTGAAACATTTCAGCTCTTGGTAGATATTTTAAGTTTCTCCTCCACTAGAGGTCATCCTGGGACAAACTCAAATAAAGACGGGAGCTAAATCGAACATAAATACATCATTACAGAGGCAAAGTGTGTCAGCGGGAGATGCAGCACTGTGTCACAATGGACCACTCGGCATATCCCATCATTCTGGTCAAGCATGTAATCTGAAAAGCTTTGCTTGAGAAAGGATATTTGGTTCTTGTTGAGCGTCAGGGTATGTAGCCGTGGTAACCTGGGCAACTGGAGGTCATTTCCGAGAAGATTGTTGTCCACAATCAGCTCTTCCAGTTGGTTGAACGCTTTCAGGCCTGTCAGTGACCTGCAATGATAAGGCAAGAGAGGAAAAATGATATGGCCCTAAATCTGAGCAGCCATTATGTGCAGAAATAAATATTTCAGCCGGGCTCTTTCACAGGCCGGAATAGTTTGGGCTTGGGACTGTCAGGAGAGTGAATGATAAGAATTAGTGGTGCTAAGATCCCCTGGCATGGTGCGGCATCCTTCACACGCTGGCAGGGTGAGTGATGAGGGTCACTCGTGAGTACCCAGGACTCAAAACAAAAGGGCTTCAGAAATGCAGTGTGCGGGATGAATTTGTCAATGTCTTGTGCCTTCAGGCACCCAGCTTTGCCTGACCCTAACCCTCCATTCCCAAGATAAATAACTCTGTCACAGTTCACCTTCACTCCCCCAACACAAATTTAACTCGTCATCCATCATTTTCCTGAGGCGACTCTAATGCCAAGCCTCAAACTGAATGAGTAAAAGTTCTACAACTTCGATGATGAGCCACTTACAGCTTAAACAGGGAGGGAGGGGGGAGTGTGACATTTTTCCTTTGTTCCCCATGTGACATCTAATCCCCACAGAAGCTCACGCAGGCATGCTGTCCCCAAAGACTCCACGCCTGGGTCTTTCTTTGCCCCACACCATCATAAACATGATAAAGGCGAGGCCATGGCAATGATGGTCTAAGCAAAATTCTCATTTCCAGCAATTGACATTTAGACCTGACAGAAAAGGCAACACATGCATACTGAGATCAAATAATACATGTGTAGTGAGACCTTTTGTTGTGAGACAGGGAAAAATCTCACAAGGAGGAAATGGAACAGGAAGAACACACAGACTTTCTCTCTGTGGAGGATGACCGTCTATTAAAATCAGAAACAAATCTGTAGAGCCCCCTATATGTTTACTCAAGTAAGTTTTAGGGATCGTGACAATATCTACTAAGTAAAAGTGAAAAAGCATAGATTGAAAAGTCGAAGTAGAAAAATCGAACAGAAGCGGTTACAAGGTATTTCTGATCAAAACAAATAAAAAAAATCAAACACGAATTTGAAACACTTTCTAAAAAAAAACTTAAATCTGTGAAAAATTATTGGCATAATAGTATTGAGTTCCAATTCTCTCACTTACTTCTAGCCCTTTCCCTATGCCATTGATGAAGAGGCATCCTTTGAATTGGGCCATAATGTCAATCATTTCTGAAGGACCTCAATTGGTGCTTAAAATACGTAGATGTATTAGTATGTATGTTTTTGTTTGTTTCAGAGTAAATCAATTTCCTAATTTAATGGTGAGAACTTGGTGAACATAAACTATTTCCCCTGTTTTTTTTTTCCTTAGGGGGGGACAACATCAATCACATGGTTTACAAAGGAATCTGCAAAGATATTAAACCTTTCACAGAAACATTCTTAAATTATATTTAGGCAGACAACAATTTTTAGGAGGACCCTGATTGTCCGATAAGATCAGAATGAAACTCCTAATCTTGACCTTTCTGTTGTCTATCAACCACCAGCAGAAACATTACCTCCAAAAAATTGAAAATAATTATGGTTCCACTCCCTACTTGAACAACAGGGTAGACTTAGTACTGCTAATGTCAGCAAATTAGTTCCAGTGCCCACCAGATATTATTTCTGTAGTGTTCAAGACCGGATGCTTATCTGGGATTTAAATTCAGAATTTAAACGTTGGAAGGTCGATCGCCTTTTTAATGAAAACTAACCCAATTAATTTGTCAAACATTGCTCTAGAAAAGACTGTCTAGATCACATTTTTCCGAGTAAATAAACTGGAAACCCTCTACCAGAAACTATCATGTGTGCACCCTGCCTTGAGCCCCATCTTGTCCATATAGTCCATTGCAATCCATTTAGATATCGCATTTGTTAATGATTGCGATGTAGACTGACTTAATTTGCGGTGACTTGTATCAGTCAGCGTGGTTTGGTGGATTTTGCTGACTGTCACAGTGAGGTGACTATCGAGCTCGCTAAAACATGCTTCGTGTTCAGGTGGTATTTCAAGAACTGCTTCGATGATAGGCAAATAACTTGTCACAAAAAACGCAAATGACTTTTGTTTTATCAATGGCTCCACTAGCATCTCTTTTGTATTTTAAATGGTCCTTTAGCCGGCCATACAGTTCTTCGTCCTTTTCATTTGGCATCTTGTTAGTTTTGTTACCAGCTTGCTGCAACTCTACAATGTGTAGTTACAGATCTGTAGGGGGGTGGGGCACTTTAATTGCGTTAAAAATATCGTCACGTTAAATATATATAAAACAAAAGGACTTAGGGCACCTTAAAGTCCAAAACAGCAGATCTGTCTTGAAGGCTGCATCACGAAACTCTTATATATATGATCTTGCCACTACACAACACAGTGGTAAATTTCATGGTTGTAGATGACGTAGAAACAAAAACCTGATATAACTCTGTTCACAAGAGAAATCTGTTCAAATGGTGTGAGACTAGTGAGAACAATGTCCCAGCTGGATGAACGGAAGCAATTGCGTGAGCCCCTCCACCTGCTTGCCTCGGCTGTTTCTGGGCGGCTGTAATGTTATTAGCTGCTTAGTTAAAAGGCATCCACGAGTCACAGGGGGTTGCTTATTAATTGTTGTTTTCGTGTCAGTACTGCTGTGTGCAAAAGGTGATTTAATCAGTTAAATTCACAGCCAGGGGAGCGACCAAATCATATGCACAACAAACAGGGATTCAGCCCTAATTTACCCACAACACATTGTGCCTAAGCATTTGAGCAGGCTTTCTAAATACGACAACTGAATGCTGCAGAAGTGTAAAAATCTGCTGAATGATTTATTACTAGCCTTTTTAAAGCGGCAGTTGACTTGTGGTTTAATCACTCCTTTTATTGTGAAAGCTGTAAAAGTAAGGATTGGAATTGGTGTATGTTATGCTATCAACGTAATTACAGCTAGTTACAGGACTATTTAATTTGTTCTTTCATTAGCACGGTACACTGTGATCGCTAATCCATCATGCAGTTTCTTCTCCATGCACTCCTAAACATCTATAACGAATTATAAACTGTAGCGAATTTAGTCACCAGTTGACTTAAAGGGGTACAGAAATCAAATCATAGTCCTGTCCTGTGGTAAAGTGGATGGTGATCGTCTTTCCTGTCCCACCCCATTCTCTTGCTGCCTTGCTCTCAACTGTGAACTGTCTACTCTATTAATTGAAAAAAAAAACAATAAAGGTTACGGCCGCAAAAATAATCTTTAAAAATCGAATCATGAACATTCCCGAACAAAAAATTAGTTTGTTTCTTTGGTTTTATTCACGTCATTGACGAAATCAAACGAGCAAATGGTTATGTCAAGGCTGGTCATGAAAGACTCGATTTTGTGTAATGTAATCCGTCGTTTCTGCCTTTCTCACTCAAAGCGTTTCAGGCGCAACCCAGGCAGCATGGTGCAAACAGTTCAGATCAGATCAGCCAATAAAAACACATTTCACGCAATTCTTCTCCCTGATTGGTCTTGGCGAAAGACAATTTCTTTAGTGGCTCGTTAATTTACAGTTCTAGTGTATTTATTAATTCTTCTGGAGTTTAAGTATCCAGGGCTAAAGAGAAAACGTTCGGAACTAAAGCCCAAGATGCCCAAGTGGTGAAGGTGCATTTTCATCCGATACTGGTTCAAAAAGGTACTGTTGTATTAAAATTCCTCCAAACACCATTACAGTGTCTATCAATGTTGCTTTAATAAACTGCATATCTCAGCATTAAAGTTGCTCGTAATTCATCACTCTAATCTCCCTCACTTCTATGCTGACCAGCAAACAGTAACTTAGCATGCACGTCATGAATATGCAAATCAGTAACTAATAATTGAGTAACTGGGGAATAGTTACAGAGTTAAAAAATAAGCCTGGGCTACAAAACGAAAAGATGAGATGTGATTTTATTTAAAAAAAGAGACTTTTTAAGTAATATAATTTCTCATACCACTTATTATTAAAAATAAAACATTGTCATGACCCCTTTAAAAGGTTTTGGGACTAGAGAGCACAGAAGAAACACATGGTAGCAGATGGGACTAAAATAATTTGGCAACCATCATCTCAGAGTCAATCCGGCAACCATCTAGTCTACCCTTAACACCACCATAAATATCAATTATAAAGTATCTTGCCAAAACAATGTGTTTCAAAATCATTTAACTAACAGTAAAACAATACCACTTGCATTACTAACATTCCTCACTTAATAACAATATATTTAGTATTTAACGTTTTATTTGAAAGGATTTCCAGTGGCTACTTTGCGGATCCTGCCCATTCATACGTGAAAACTAAACGTCAATACACAAGCAATCTAAAACTCAATCCCACACAAACAGCCTCTCAGGTAGGAACCTCTCTTATTCACACCTCGTCCCCATGGGGAATCTAAAACTGACGGCACATTTTCACCACCATCTTCAAAGTCACACCACAATGACAGAAAAATAACGGAGGGAGCGCTGTCTGATGTAAGGAGAGCAAAAGAGAGATGGACAAGAAGACACACCAGAGGCGTAGAGAGATAGATTTAACGAGCCACAGCAATGAACCCACTCCTTGTTAAGATAATTATGATCAAGCTAATTGTCACAGTGAATATCTCATTGCTTGCCTGTGCAGTGTATCTGCGTCTTGCTGCCTGAGCAGGCACGAGAGATTTAGCAGCAAAACAACACACAGGGCTGGAAAAACACATGCTTGCTTTATTAAATAAGTTGACGCAGAGGCAGAGATAAATATTATTTGTCTGAGAGTTTTTTTCCCAGAGAAGATAATGTTTGATTTAGTCTGTGCAGGATTGTTGTTATTAGTCACTTTTCTTGTTACATTTTAAATGTGATTTGTAGATATGTGTTGACTTAATAGTTTACTTCAGAGAGTTTCTTATGCGTTATTGGGTTTGAGTAAAGTTTTATATTAAACCAGACACTCTTTTTTTGAAGCCTGGTCTACAACAATAAAAACAGAACTCTCCTGTGCAGCAGGATTGATGTGTGTTTATCTATTGGTGGCTAGCCAGTATGATTGCTTTAATTCAATCTACACTGGCATACTGGTCATAACTGACACATTTTACACATTTTTAACTCATACCAACTACTGTACTGTGGTACCCTGAGATACGAATGCTTCATTGTACGAAAAGTCCAAGATACAAAGGGTCTCTCCCAAAAAATTTTGTTAGAGCATACAAAAAAAATTCCAAGATATCAAAAACACTATTCGAGAAATAAGTACTTATGCGTATTACATTGTAGGCATTTGAAATTAATTCATGTCAACTTTGTAAATAACGTATTTTCATAAAGTTAACCCCCGCTACCTCTTCCAACACTTCGCCAGATCACCTCACTCGCAAGGTAAGGTTTCACATTTGTGCACATTTTATTTTATTCAGTTTTATTCTGTTTTCATTGTTTTATTCTCATTTATTACAATAACAATGTGTACATTAAGGATTGAACAAAAGTTACTTAATTTCTGAGAGCTGTTGCACAGATTAGGCATTTTACATATAAAACTTGTTTCGACATATGAAAAATACAACATACGAAGGCCACCCTGGAGCGGATTAACTTCGTATCTCGGGGTACCACTGTATCTGAAAAATACACAAACAACCCACACTGATTACTACTGGTCTAACGATGCCATACCTACCTTGATAGTACGTCCACGAAACAATATTTAGCACAATTGTTTACAACACTATTGAAAACCATCATTAGAAAAATTTTAATTTAACAAAGCTAAGAAGGCTAGGGTCTAGTTTGATTTGTATGAGAGCATTTGATACCATACATCCACCAGGGGGCAGTGCTAGTCATATAAGTGATGGAGAGAGCTAATTTTATAGTAGTTCTTGTTTAAAACAAAAATGAAATGTGAGTAAAGTATAATTGTCTCACATATTTTTGAAAATATTTTTTCCATACACCATATACCAAAAAAAGCATCCAAACATTTGTAAAAAGTCCTTTGAGTTAGCAAAACATAGGCACTTCTGTGAGGTGATTGAATAGGATACACATGCACAGCCAAAAAAGCGAAGTAATCCTTGTTTCATCCCCAAATACACTTGGTCTTTGTAAACAAAGCAGTGATGCCAAGCTGACCATGACAAATCCTACCTCCAACATCCAGGAAAGTATGTCTTAGCAATCAACACGGAAACAGAGTTCAAAAGATTTTCAAAATGGTTCACCATGGCCAGTTGTTTTAAAACATGCACGGTTACAGGAAAACCATGCTGCTCTCACATGTGGACGAACAGCAGGGGTGGCCAACCTTGTGCCCGCGGGCATCGCGTCGCCTGCAGTGACCATATCAGTCGTCCGCAAGCCAGTTCTAAAAATAGAACTAATCACGAACTATCACTGTCTAAAATTTGATTAAATTGTGTTGCCATTCTTTTTGAATTGCATTTACAGTGATGTAAATTAAAAACAAAACGTATGGAAAAAAATATAAAAACCTTTTAAAAAATCAAAGTAGCAGAGTTCGCTAATAGGAAAATAAGGCAGAGGTCAGTCTAGTGCGCATGACAAACTTAGCCTTGGTCTTGAGTGTTGCAAAGACGAGGATACGAAAGAGGTTTCTACCCACATAAAAATGGTGGAAAAAGGAAGCAAACGTATTATTTTAATAGTGAATGGGAGGAAGAATTCTTTTTTACTAATGTGAAAGAAAAGTGTGTGTGTGTCTCATTTGCGGTGCGACTGTGGCGACGGCAAAGCGACACAACGTTGAGAGACACTTCAGCACTTGTCACAAAAGCTACGATGCTAACTACGCACCCGGCAGCGCTCTACGAAAAGAAAAAGCTTCCGAGTTAAAGGCAGCTTTGGCCAAACAGTAGTCTTTTTTTACAACGCCGGTAAAATACTCTCAATAAGCAACTGAAGAGTTGCAGTATCAACTTACATCCCAGATTACAGTACACTGGTGAGATCATGCAATGCCAGGCTTCCCACTAACACGCAAAGAAACAAAGGACAGATGCCAGTCAAATGTCAGTGCCATGGCAAAGATAGAATGATATAAATGAATGATAAACTGTTATAGATGTGTTACAAAGTTTAACAGACATGATTTGTTTTAATGGCTGCAAATGTAGTGATTAGTAAAAATGTGTTAAGATTTATTGTGAAATTAATTGATTTTTGTTAAATCTTAGATTATTGATTATTTATACAAACATGGTGCAGAGGTCATCATTTGATAAAAACTGACAGCGTCTTGAAAAATTGGACGTGATTTCCTGCAAAATGTTGTGGAAGTTATCATTTGAAAATTAAACAATTGGAAAGGTAAATAAGAAATAAAATATTGCATGTTTAAGTTCATCTGTTTCCTACCTTGTTGAATGATTCTGAATCTTTATTGAGAAATTATTAATCATTAACAATCAGAGTCCTCAGGTAGAATGTCATTAATATAAAATTAAAGGTGAACTGTGCAACTTTCTGATTTCAGAAGTGTGTTATCAAAGTGGTAGCCCTCTCATTACTCAGTGCCCTTGAAGTAGCTCTCAGCTTCAAAAAGGTTGGCGACCCCTGACGAACAGTGTAACCACAAAGAAAAGTACCCATTTTCAAAATAAACACCCTGTACTTGTGGAAAAGGCCTTAGATACCATCTAATCCATGTATGAGGAAATTAAACTATGAGTTCAATAAACCACAGTGATCTCTGTGTTCAATTTGTGGCTTCTCTGTTTGCTGACAAAGAGGAGATAAATAATGCATTTTTTGTTCCTCATGTATTCGCCAATACTGTATGGGTTGTTTTCATGGCTGATCACTAATTTGCATTTCAATATTGCACTTCTGTCAAAATGTGTTTTTTTTAAACCCGTTATCTCTCCAAATGAGCACCAGAGAAACATCTACTTCCACCAGAGGTCGATCCTAGAATGTTTCACTTTTAGCTTATCTGTGAATTTATCAATGGTACAGTTAAATGAAATACTGTAATGCTAGTGTTTTGCATTTCTCTAGCAATTCACCACCATGGACATTTGCTTAATTCAACTCACTTGCCATTTTAAAATGACATTTTATACATGATATCCAAATAAAAGGACCTCCATGAATGTTTTTGTTTTTGAAATACAGTTTATTACCCCTTTAAACACATTGTTTATTAAAATGGGAGGCACAGATGCTGTCAGAGTTAAATTAAGGTCAGATGATTGCTCCGATAACAAAAGAAACGTTCAAAAAGATCCTGTGTACACGGTGACGGTTTGCTGACATGGGAAACAAGCCCTTGCTGAGAACGTATGCCTCCACGCCTCTTCAAAAGGCCACAATGTAAATGCTGTTAAGAATGTTTCAAAGACAGGGCCTGTAAAACAAATCACTATGCAGACTACCCTCAAAAGAAGTCAAACAAGAGGACAAGAGCTCAGACAATGACACAGAAACGGCTTGACAGAGATGGATGGATCGATAGACAAATACTAATGCAGACATGCTGATTGATAAACTGCTGCTGACAACAGGGGAAAAACACTCTGTGATTATTGGTTGAAATGTCAGTCACTACAGCCATTACTCAGCCAGCTTTTTGCAGGTCACATGTCCAGTAAGACACCAGCCAGAGAAAGGATAGAAAAAAAAATCAGATGCACCTGCTAAGCTGATAGAACAGGGTAAGCAGCTAGCACTAACCGCAAATAACATATTCCCAGACACGACGCTCATTCAAAAGTGCTCACCCTGCCTTTGTACTGAGAATCTGCATTCCAGCAGTGATCCCATTCAGAGAAAGCCTCTTTGTCTATGATATTCCCAGCTTTGATATTTCCCTTTGCTCCGGCCAATAAATCCCTTGTTTGCTCTCTGCGTTTAAAAGGCCTTTCCCTGCTCTGCTCTCTTTCTGAGTCCCCAGTGTGTCTGTACTTGACAGAGCAGCTCTGATCGTCTTTTGATATTTAGTCTCTTATATCCTCAGTTCCACAGACACCCATGTGTCTGGAGCCAAAACTGGGTCCCAGAACAGCCACAGGCAATTCAAGCCACATAGACTCAGTTGATCTGCAAGCAGCACCATGCTTTAGCCTCAGTGTAGGATTCGGCTTTGGCCTACAGTGGATCCCATTGACTGAGATTTTGTTTGAGGAATGCAAATCAATTTTTGAAGGTTAAATGGGTCATTCTTGATCATGTTAGACTACTACTAATCATGATAATACACGTTCTGAGCCATTATTTCTTCAAATAATGAAAATAATGAACGATGAAAACCACAACATACAATGGTATTACCCGCAGGTGGTGATATGAATGAATATTTTAGCAATATCACATTAATTGCTGGATATCCTATGGCTGACTGGCAATTCCAACACCCACATGCCTTAATATGAGACGGAACTAACATGTTGATAAAGATGCATGCCACAAAATGTAAAAAAACAAACTTCCTAATTTACATATAATAAAAAACAATACCGGTTTTCAAGCATGTGTAGGCTCAAAAATGTGAGCCAAGACTGCAGAAAATGCATAGAAAAATAATAATCAGGCAAAAAAACAATAGGGTTTTATGTGCATTCTTTGCTCAACTCTCAAATATAAAAGTAACACAACGGGTAGATACAAAATGCATAAGATATATAGACAAAATAAGCGCATACCTTTTAATTACATTTAAAAACGTTTTGATTTAACTTTTTTTTATTTAGCTCCCACACTGTTAAAACTATCACAGCAAAATACTGTATAAAACGTGATAACCGTCAAATTTACAGTAATAATTTTCAAAATGTTTTACAGAGTTAAATCTTAAATTTGACAGTTGAAATTTTATAAAAATAAAGTACTTTTATTGTCATAAAATTAACAAATGACTGTTGTATCTTTAATAGAAAATACATGATTTTAAATGTTCTAAAATGTGTTTTAGAGAATTTTTGTGAGAAATCCATGGGGTCACATGCATTAACTGTAAAAACACATGGAAATTTTACAATACAATCCTGTAAAACTAATAATTAGTGTATTTTTGATGGTTTTAGCAACCACAGCTTAAAATAAAAATTTGCTGTACATTTAAATTTTTTATTGCCGCTTTTATTATAATACAAACCTTTAGGCAGCTCTGAGCTGTACATTTTTTTTAATAAGTATAAATATTCTAATACAAACCTTAAAATGAGACTGTACTGTACAAAGATATAAATCTAGATAAAAACAGGGTATGAACAAAAAAAAAATAATAATTAGACAATTATAAACTTGGAAAAAATCTGCAAAATGTACAGTACAATCCTGTAAAACCAACAACGATGATACCGTCTATTTGACATTGGTTTATTTCTTGCAGTGCATGTGTTTTCCTTAGTTGAAATAGTGATTTGCCAAATTGGTTGCTATGGTTAACATTCTGGTTGTTACGGAGGGGTCAGGTGACATAATAAAAATGTTCCCCTTGTCACTATACATTACATAAACCGAAACACATGTATGTATCATTAACTAAAGATAAGATGTTAGTGCTTTCATTTGTTACTATGATTAACATCAACAAACCCCGATTTCTCATTTCTTGCACTTGAAGATAATTTAGTTGCCGAATCCCATTTATATTCAATAGCCATTATTTAGCCCCTTCTAGAGCATGGGGTTCAAATACTGAATCACAGTTTTTGGTGTATTCTCCATAAAAATGGCTAATACAAAATCAAGTTGGAACAGATCATTTCTGGCTCAATACAGAGGATTTCCCTTTGCAAGCCTTGAACCAGTTCATTCCAAAGACTGTAAGGAAGTCTGGACAACGTGACATGGTCCACTGCCATCAGGTAATATGAGGCTTTTCCGAGCTGGACTGAAGGCTACCATTGAGGGGCGCACATGCACTCACGCGACTTCCTGATAAGGATGGAACCATCATGGCTTCAGAGCTCCGCCTCGAGTCTGAATTATGAACAAGAATTTGAAAAGGACTTCTCTGAATTTTAATTGTTGATAGCGATAAGCCAGATCTGTTCAGTGTAGCTGTCAATCAAATGGCCCTGCCTATTTTTTTAGGGGAAAACTGAGCCATTGTGAATCATACGAAAATAAACGTGTGAAAATGGTAGTTTGCCTTCACTCCACCGACCGTCTGTGTGGTTTGTGGATTTACTGGTCACAACGGCCTTTGCTACCTGCTTCCAACCAGTATGTACTGTGGAATCGCATCCAGTATGGATTTGATATGCTTCAAGGATTTGTTGTTTTAAAAATTGCCACAATGTTGTCATCAAATCGTGCATTTGACGGAGACTCATAAAGAAATACAACATTTTGAGCTGTGATACTGAAATTGTGACTTCGCTTCCTGTGAGAAATCTGGCAAAACTGTGTAGCTGGTTTGTAACTGCACAAAAACAGAATAGTCCATTTTATCTGTGTATTTTATGGATGTAAATATTATTTTTGTCTTTATAACTTTGATGGCTTTATTATAATTTAAAAACAAGTAAAGAACACAAGCAGTTCATGACATCACAAGAGGAATTATTAACATTGAACCTTTCTCTGATGTTTTGAAAGTAATGTTTTTATTCTGAATAGGCTTCAAAGGCTTGAGAGTGACATGGAAATTGACATGTTGTTCACAGGGTAGAAGATAAATGTTTGATGAATTGGCCAATCTAGTTGGAGTGATGGACTTCATATGTGCATAATGGACTGGCTTCCTGGCTGTTCTGATTGTCTGCCAAGATAAGGAACTATAATGAATGAAACAGGGAAGCAGGGCTGTAAAAACCAGGATCGGTCTGGTTTCAATAAACGTTCAAATATTTGATGGATGAAAACGGCACACAGAACTGTAAAGCTGTCCATCAGAGAGCCTGACAAACTCCTCATCTCCTTGAAAAAAAAGAGTGTATCTACTGTTTCCCAAACGATGATCTGTAGTGATAAATATGAGCTAGAATGCCGCATCTGCTTTTTATGTCAGATTTTAATCAACCTTACAACCTTGAAAATGATCTTGACACCGGTTTCATGCAGAATATATGTGCCATAAAGGCTAGTGTGCCCTCCCACCTTCAACCTGCATGTAATTCTGTTTTCAATCTTCAAAAACATGATGCTTTGGATGCAGCTGCAATATAAATCACCGGTTTGGCAGTATTAGACCGACATTATCTGGTTTAATCTCAGTCCCTTCACCCAACCTGACTTCAAACATGTCGTCAGCCCTTGGGGGCCAGCAATTTACAGATCACATGTGTTCAGAAATGGGCTTTAGCTGTATTGCAATTTACATGTTTTAAAGGCTTATCCTGCCGTTTTAATGTGGACGCACACTGGTAAGGTGATTTTCCTCCAGTATTTAATGCACATTTCAGTTCTTTGTTTATATGGATAGTCGTAAGCCTGCAGTGCTGTGATTTAGCTCAGTAAAACCACTATATCATCAAAGCACTGTGCCAAACTCATGTCAATTATGATTTCTTCCATGTATAGTCCAAGCGACGTCACCCTTGCTCCAGCCAATGGACAAATTTGCCTCATGTGACCCTCTAAGCAGCATGATTTGTGTGGGCAAGCTTTTTATTTTACTCCATTCACACACTGCTGTTTATGAATTGTCCATAATAAATTAAAATGATAATAAAGCATTTAATATCAAATCATTTGCATTGATTGATTGGGTTACATTCACAATTTATTTGAGTTAAATGACATTTTAGAGTTTTATACCTGCCGAACATCAGTGCAGCGAGACAGAAGTGCTAAATAATCATTTAAATAGTATACCAAAAAGAAAAAGAAAGAGCAGTTTCTTTATGAATATATAAGAGCACAGTTGTTCTTCCTCCCAAATCCTCAATAGTTTTGTGTAACTTCCAATTAATTATGAGCAAAATTGCATATTTACATAACTGGAAACTCCATGAAGATGGAAGATGAAGAAGAAGCACCCTCACTTCCCGTCGTATAAAGTCTGTGACACGGACTCAATGTTGTTACTGAGGATGTTTTGAAGCAGAAACAACAGTGTTCTTACTTGTGCATGTACCCACACTCTTCAATTGGATGCAATCGCATCATGTCTCTCCCAAACAGGAAGTTACATCTTTGTATCTATATGCCCATTCATACCCAGAACTGAATCATTCCTCAGACCATCCCTAAGCGAAACTATTGCTTTCACAGTTTTCCAGGGACAGTTGTGTCCCTGTAAAACATGTACCATTAAAACAAAAGTTTACAATTTATTTTTGTGAGTTGGCTCTGCCACTCTGCAACAATAGAAAGCCATTTTGTTGTGGGATGTTCAACAGCTAAGTAAAACAAAAAAATGCTTCAAAGTAAAGTCCGTTTTGCTTTCAAAATAAGTATTTTAAAAAAACTTATTTGAACTTATTTCATTTCATTATGTATACACAACTAGAATGTGTCAACATAGATGTATTTAAATGATCATTTCGATAAAGTTGGACATATTGCACTCGTCTGGATCTGATGTATACAATGAAATAAAGTAAATTCTAAACAAATATATTTCACAGTTTTATGAATGCCAATAGATGGGGTTGTGCTGTTGTTGGGTCTCATCCCCGCTGTGTTACAGCTCAAGTTCATAAGAAAAATTTCATTTAAAAAATTTTGAAACAACACACTCTGCTCACAAAATTATACAAATCTTGTCTTTGTAAAATAAAACAAAAAGCTAAGAAGAGTAGGCTCTAGTATTGAATGAGCATGTAATACCATTCAACAGCTAGGGGGCGTTGCTAATGTTGTGTACTGTATTGTGTAATGTAAGAACTTGGTTCTAAGTAAAATTGGAGTAATACATAATTATCTCCTCGTAAACGTTAAAATAAAACTAACGAAGTTGCAGAAGTAACTAGAATCTACATCACTCAAAGAAAAAATGCACTTCAGCAACTAGACAACTTATCCCAGTAACTTTGTGATACAAATGTGACATTTTGTATTGTGATATATTGTGCTATGATATTTTGGGACACCACTAGTTGGTTTAGAAAACCTTTGAGAAATGTTTATTTTGCTGTATAACAGACATAAAAAAAACCTGGTTTAATCGGATTAACTTGTGACTAATAAGGCGTCTTTCATTCTTTTTAAACCCATATTTGAGATTTGAAATTCATGTCCCACATTCTGGGCCATTTTCAGTTATCTATTGAACATACTGTTAAAATGGCGAAGGCAGACTTCTCCAACTTTTATCTTTACCCACCGTTTTCCAGATTCTGAATGCTGTCGGTTTTACACAATCACTTACATTTTTTAAGCAATTCTATTCAGTAGAAACAAGTGTGGGAAATTAGCTAAAAAGCAAAACAGAAAACAATAAAAATTCTTGGTATCTTATATAATTTGTACATTGTGTTTCACATTTGAACCGAAACAATTAAATTTAACATTCAGCCAATAATTTGTTTAAAAACAAACAATAATTAAAGCGTGGTTCCAAAAAAATGTATTTTTGATTTGTTTCAAACCAATCTTAACCATACAGTCTACACCAACCAATCACCCACCACAAGATTCAGTAAAAGCCAAACCAAACTTGATATTTCCGGATTAATTATACATACATATTTTTGGCACACTACACTCTGCATTGGCACCAAACAATTCATACCAAACTTGACATGAGACAACAAACACAGACTCTTTTTGGTTTTGTTGTTTATACCAGGAAGAGGTGTGCAGGGCTAGGGTGGAGTTGAGAAGAGACAGCATGGGTGGGGGTTGAACCAGAAGAATGGCTGGGGCCAGGGATGAAACGCCTGGTGAATTATGGACTGCCTCTCAAGATTCACAGCTCTCAGTGGTAGGAGGTTAATATTCTCACATGTCATTAGGTCCGCTGGCTCGGCTGACGGCTCATTGAATCAGGCAGCAAATGATTTCCTCATGCGGCAAAGGACAGCACACTTCAAAGAGAGAAGGGGCTGAGGTCAGAGCCGCTCCGCTTTGATTAATAGCTCTGGATCACTCGAGGTTAGCCGTGAGGTAAGAATGTGACGGAGACTTTTGACAGAGCTGACTCTTTAAGCTGGCTGACCCCCAGCCCTGGCAAACTTTGTTTCCACTGCCAAGTCTGACTGACCTGATGAGGCCTGTCAGTGGCATCCTGGACTCCAGGAGCTGTGCTCCACCCTGTGTTGCCCCGTCTTTCCAGTAACTCCCTAACAACCATAACTTCAAACATGTAAACATCACATGTACAGAATTAATATATAAAGGATAGCAGTTAATCATAAGGCTTGTTGTCAAATTGTTTAAATATCCTGAATGTGGTTTGTTTGACTCACTGCATGCCTGATCTAAACAAGACAGACTCAATTGTTTAGCTATTTGTATTTATAATTAGATGTTTCTGTGGCTTTACAAAGTATTGACTGCTAAAGATTGGTGCTCTCAATACAGCTTCTTGGATTCCAATGCGATTGATTGAGTTTACAGGCATTTTACTTGTTCTGAGTAAATACCACAGAAGTTCACTACACAAGCCGTTCCACAGAATGGATACCACTGGGACTTTATATGTATAACTAAGCATTAAATTGCTTCACGTTTGATTGCTAAGCAAAATGTAGTAACTACTATTCTTATTGCAAATGTAAGATATAAAATCTAAAATGTCAGATTTCCCATAAAACACTACAAAAATATAACTTTTTGCTACACTTCACCATAAAATATACCCTTTTGCATTGTTATGTAAATCTGTATTTAATGTTTGCTTCAAATGCATATATCTACATGAATATCCATACTTTCTTAGATAAAAAAAAAAACTTGGATAGAGCAAAGGTAAGTTCTCACGATTTCTCATTTACATTATTTAATGATTTTGTGATTCATTTATAAAATACCATCCTGTTAATCAAATTATTTCAGAGATTTGATTAGTTTAGTGTAAAAATGCACATACTTGGTAAATAATTGAATTTGCTGAATTTTCTATCCCATCATCATGTGCATCATGTAGCTATTTAGCATGTATTTGATAATTCTTTGCTTACAAACTCAGTCCTGTCACTTAAATAAAGAATAACAAGATGGTTAGTAACAAGAAAAAAATGACACTTATCTTTTGATTAAAAATCTAATAAAACATTTCAATAAGATACTTAAGATGGACCAATACACATTTGGAAAACTTAAGTATGTTTGCCATTGGAATCTGTTTTGAAATCAAGTAAAAAAATACATTCTGAAATGTTACAACAAGAAAATGGTGTCCATTTGGTGGAATGTCTCACACATAAATCCAACAATCTACATAAACATTGAAACATGATTCACATTAGAATGAACCACATCTAATTCATACCACAATTAAAAAGGCTTTGGTAAAAAAATGAAGCATTTGAAATAGTTTTAACACTAATCATTGCCCCTTCTTACAAATACCCTTTTAAAATCACTGTGTATACTATTCTAGTGCACAAAGATCAACCAAATACAAAAGTTATAACCTATGCAGCCTCCAGAGAGGACAGACAATAACCAAACTTCAAAATCCATCTTTTTGCCTTTTGGTTCACTCAAATACAGTTGTGTTCTTATAAATCATTGGCTGTCTGGATAAGAAACTTTAGTTAAATATAAGATATAAACGACAAACACAGTGCTAAGAATAATTTAAATCAAATTTGGCATGTGCATAAATTTAGGCGCCCATGTAATTTAATTGATTTCAATACGTTTAGCACTAATTATTAGAAATCAAAATGGGTTTGGTAACCTCAGGAACACTTGACCTCCACACACAGATAAATCCCTAAAGTAGCAACATGAGAGTCTCAAAACAACTTTCAGATGACCTCAAAATGATGTTTAAAATAATAATTGTTGAACATCATGGTTTCGAAGAAAGATGGAGAAAGCTCTCGAGTACAACTGTGAGGAACATTGTGAGGAATTGGAAGACCAGAAGCACAGTGCTAGTTAAGTCTGAAGTGGCAGACCAAGAAAAGTTTCAGATATCCACAGGTGCTGGATCTTTAGAGCAGTCACAGTCAAGCCACAGACCAGCTCTAAAAACCTCAAACATGACTATTCATTTTCCTGCCCGCCTATTGCAGTCCATCGCAGCAAACATAACCAAATGACACAAAAAGATGCTGTTTGGACAAGCAATGCCGAAAAAAAAACTGCACACGCCCCAAACAAAGGGCATTATGCATGGTGGAAAAAACAACACAGCATTCCGAGAAAAAACACTTGCTACCTACAGGAAACTTTAGTGGTGGTTCTAAGTGGAATCTTGCTAAAGTTGAGGGTCACATAAATTCCACTCAACATCAGCAGATTTTGGAGACTAATGTCCAGGAACCAGTGACAAAAGATAAATGTGATGAGGGTTTCAATAACAGAATGACCCTAAAAAAAAAAAGACATTCATGCAGATGAAGTACAACATTCTTGAATGACCATCTCAGTCCACAGACGTGACTAAACTGGAGATGAATTGTTAAGAGTAATGGTCCAAAATACCTTCTGCAAGAATCTAGATTCTAATTGGATGCTATGCGATTGTTAAGACGTGACGTCACGCAGCGTTTCTGGGCCTCTCTCTCCACTCTCCCATCGACAGACAATGGTAGAAGCTGATGAAACTGATCATTATTAAATCATTTTTAAATAAAAGATTACGTATAGATTGATAATAATGTGCCATAATAAAAGTTACTCTAAGTGAGGAACAGTGAAATCTGCTTTTTGGAAACAAAAGTTAAAGGTAAGACGTATTGTTTCTCCTTTAACTTCCGCTGCAGAACAGCATATTCCACCTTATCATATTTTTGGACACCTTTGCTCTTGTTACTTTTGTTTTGGTACGTATAAGTAATGTACACATAATCTTTTGCTGATTTAAAGCACTTAAAAAGCACTTAAAGATTTAACAATCAGTTAAAAAGCGTTTAGAGGCTGTTATTTCTGCAAAAAGAGGAAGCATAAAATATTAAGTTAAATTTTCTTTTGTGCTGCCTACATTTATTTTGTTTAAATATTGTTTGCACACCTTCCAGAAATCATATTTACAATGTGTTTGTCTCCTATATCTTTTCTTATTTTCTATATCCTTTCTTATCCAGACAACTAATGGTTTATAAAGAAAATGATGACATTTTACAGAGGTGCCCACACTTTTGCCTACCCCTGTAATCACACAAAATTAAGTGTTTGCATCTTCAACAGCAAGAAAAGTGCTGGAATTCATTCAAAGATTAAAGTAAAAACAGGACAAGGCTTTATTTATTTAACTTTATATGGGTCTGCAGATAGAGAAATGTTCAGCATCATTTCTCTTCATGCCTCATGGCTTGGAGTCTCTGGTGCAACCCAGTTTCTTTTAAACGACACCACTGACTGATTATACCTCTCCACACAAAACAAATGAATTCTGCCTTTCGTACCTCTGCCCCCAAAATCAATTCTTTTCTTTACAGATGGCACCACAGTCCTCTGCCATCGCTTCGTATCTCCGGGGGAAATGCATCTTAACACGCCTTGCATTTAGACAAATAGCAAAAACTAAAATCAATGATGTTGAAAGAGTGGGAAATATGTTTAAAAGGCTTGGAGAGAAAGAACTGCAACACCTACACGTATCCATTAGATTTTTAGATTTACGTTCAAAATTCGGTTCATATATATATATATATATATATATATATATATATATATATATATATATATATATATATATATATATATATATATATATATATATATATATATATATGAATATAAATATGTTGCTGCAAATATTTTGGGAAACTAGGTAACTTTCTCATCCTTCTGTCACTTCTCGGAATCCCAGACACACTCGATAATATTGAGATCAGGAATCCGTGGGAGCCAAGCATCCCCTCCAGTAATTCTTGTTCTTCTTTACACTGAAAATAGTTATTTTTTTCTTTTATGTTTGAGATTATTGTACTGCTGCAAAATGCATTCATACGCCACCCTGATGGTAAGTTGCACGTAGTTGCCTGTATTTGTCAGCATTGAAAACACCAGTAATCCAAAGCACATGCTGCTATTTTTCTGCACCCTAGTTCCTATGTTTTGCATTTATTTGTGTCTTAAGTTAGCCTTGTTCCCACATTCATGGTATGACTGTACCATGGAGTCATTTTCTGACCAGATCTCTCCAGACAACATATGTATGTATCTGCTGCGTCTTCCATCTGCTGCACACGTTTCCACAGTCGATCACTATGTCTAAAACCCTCAAATTTGCATATTTCTTTGTGCTACTGCTCTTTGTCTGGGAGAGACCTTGTTGATTCAGTATAACCACCAGTGTCTAAGAAACGGTCGGTCTCATCCTCACCCAGTTTTAAACCTCCTACATAGGTGTTTCTGTTTCATTTCACGACTGGGTTTAAACCTATGTGTGACACTGATAATCAATAGCACTTGTTTTTTAGAATTGGTGAATCATACACCTATAATTCTACAATTCCCTTTCTGAGGAGAAAAGGTAGAACACAAATAATGGTTTTCCTTTTGGTCGTCCACTTTGCGTTTTGTAAATTTACAAAAATAAATAAGCACTGTGTATATTTCTGGAAACATTCTTTATTTACAGCTGTTTAAACACCTGCTTAAAACTTTTGCACAGTACTGTACCTTCGTTTTCCTTTTAGTTTTGTGTTTTTGGACAAAGCATTAGAACAATGCCATAACTTCTATAAAATAAAGTCTTTGGAAATATTTAGGGCTCGAGCAGAGAGGGTACAGGGGACCCTTTTGAAAGTGTTTGGTAGTTTTTTGGCATTTTAGAGGGCCTACGTGGGCTTTAAAAGTGAGAACTGGCAAAATTTGGGTTCAAAAAGTGGGATTGCAAAATGGCTTTATAGTGCCACCTAACACACTTGAGTTCTCAGTTTGTCGAACATGAGCGATTAACAATTTAATCGGCCATCAAAAGTGGAAATTTTACCATAAAAAGGAAACAGCCATGCAATTCCTGATCAGGATCAGGTGTGAAGAGTCTAAACAAATCTATATAACAATCTACACAGTCAGTTATAGCACCACCTAGAGGCAACATGGAATATTAAATTTTCTGCTTGTTTATACTATTTCAGACTGTGTTTGAAGGACATTTTTGGAAATTGGAACACTAATTTAAGGGACCTAGACAGGTCGACAGGTCGTTTTTAATTTTCTTGTAAAATTTTATACAATTCCAAGCTTTGTATTTTAACTAATTCCTCCCGGAGTTTTTAATTGATCGCCATCAAACTCACATGTCATGTATGTTAACAGTTCCCACTTGAAAAGGTCTTCTAAATATGGATTAGTCATAGTGCGTACTGCAAAAAATTGGCCACCGAGCCCTTTGATCGCTGCTTGCAGCTTTAATTGTTATTGCAACTGTGTTTCACTTCACATCACTATTGATCCTCCATCTACTGGGTCATCCTTACACCAGTTATTCCCTATTAGTCTGATCGATGGCATAATAAATAAGCCGCTCAAGCTCATCTTTTCATGGATGATTCAACAGCAAATCACTTTTTGAACAGCGTGGGCAGGGGAGTACTGGAGGTTTGGGCTCAGATGGTCCACAGGACTGCAGCTCTTTCATAGCTCTGACCTAGTACACTTCAGCATTCTCATATGCTGCAGGACGAGGCTAATGCTATATATTAGTGTAACTTAACCCTTAGAAGTCTCTGCACCACCGGCGCATGAGCCAATCACAGCGGCTGTTTTGAATTAAGTAGGAATGACACAACCAACATATTGTTTAATTTTGTTTTCAAATATTTTACAATCAAATCACACGACGAAGCACAAACACTCACAGTACGAAATGAAGGGATCAAGGGTTATAAAATTATAATATTTATGAATTAAGGTACTTCAAAATGACATGTGAGTTTTTACAGTGCCATCTAGTGGTGAAAAAAGGCATAACCATTGGAAGTACAAGACCTGTGATATGTCTTGTTTTTTTTTTTTAAGTTCTGGCACAAAAAAGAGAGATTCTCTTGTTTTTTCTTTTTTCCCACAATTTTTTTTACAATTTTCACATTATTGTGACCTTATTTGTGCTTTTGAATTTTTATTTTGTCTCAATGCTTTTGGTTTTTGTTTTAAAACACTGTTGTAAATTTTTGCAGCAGAAAAATGATAAAAATGTTTTTTGCAAAATTTCTGGAATTATTACAATGAAAAATAAGCTGCGATATCAAACATAGCCTCAACTGTTTTAAACATAATTTACTAGAACAAATTGTGAAGTAGTAAAAGATGTTCAAAAAGGTTCCTTTTGGTTAGGTGATAAAAACTTGATGACCAACAGCAAGTTTGATCATCTACTATCATGAATTGTATCGATCTGAAAGCCATCTGTGGGTTTAGATGGGGTTCACACATTACCACAGTACATTAATTGCTCTATAAAATGTCATGTGCATATAGTTAGAGAAACTAAAAAACAAGTATTGGAGTGTGAGACACAAAGAACACTTACCCTCCTGGATCTCCAGGCTGGAGGGCGCTGTACTGTCAAGCTGCAGCCCTGTATGCTTGAGCATCTATCTAATAGCAAATAATCACTAGCCTGCTGTCACTTCATGGCAAATGATCAATGACACTTGATGGATGACCCTGTCTGGGGCCTGGCCGTGGTCTGCATCACTCCATCCCCGCTCACAACCACATGAGACAGCCATGATTCCTGCCTCATGGCCAAGCAGGCTCACATTCTTTCTGGCAAAAAAGCATTTATTTCTCCCTCTATAAACTGTGAATGAGGAGCTCTGGGGACAGGGAAAAGTGCGGTGGACGTTTGAAGAAGAAAGTCTGTGAGAAAAGAAATCGTCATTTTTCAATATTAGGGAAATTAAATCGTCTGATGATCTAATTGGGAGGATTACACTCCCCCACCTGCGCTGTCACTCTCTGGGGTCCCATTACAAGGCCCTTATTAGGTTTTACTTGGCAGATTAAAATGCGAGCACCGCAATCTTTGATCTCTCACTTGCTGACACAAATCCTTTCAAGCCCCAACATTTTCTGCTGGGTAATTAATGCTAATTAAAAGGTTTCAAGCAGTCAGGGAGTGCCACTCTCTGCTTGTCCAAATTGCCATCAACTTCCATTTTTCCGCGGATCCGTGCGTCATGCACACTCTCTTATTGGTGGATTACCAACATTTAGCCACAGTGCTGAACATCGGTGGAGGTTTTACACTATGTACGTTAATCTCTGAAGGTATAGAATGATGAAAGACAGCTCTGTGTATTAAAAACAGAAGAGTATTTCACATCATGTCGAACTGAACAGAAGATATTCCCATTTTTCATGAATGTTAAGCAAATAAATCTACTGGTAATTAGATGAAAAGTGGTTTGATTTAATTGCAAGTCTCTCTACATCAGCAGTGCTATGAAAGCACTTAAATATATGAGGCACATCCGCCCTGACTCCATCATCACTCACTTATTATGTTGTAATTAGCTGTCGCTCTGCCATATCATTATGTAGCTCTGTAAAGTGTCAGGTATGAAGATGTCTCATCTTGACGCTCAGAATGCAATATCATTATACAATGCTACAAATGATAATTACATTACTTCTGCATCAGTATCTGCAAGCATATGTGATAATTAGATGCATGTTCAAAGCAATTTAACTCCGGACGCTGCAACTCTCCGCTGTCAAACATAGCGTTTGACTTCTGCAACACCCTGTCATGAATACACTACATCAAATATTTTGAGAAACCCGTGAATGCGTACGGGTTCAAAGATGAGGTTAATAACTTTTATCATTTTATTCACAGAATATCCTTTTTTAAACTAATTAAAAAAACCATACATTTACCCTCAAAAACTCACCCCCCCCCTCCTTACACTTCTAGAAGAAAACAACGCAACGCTTTCATTGTGTCGTGCCCTGATCAACTCCATTTATCCACACATCCACCACCCACCCATAAATGTATCCATTCATCCATCCAACCACCATACCAATACATCCCAAAACCACCATCCATCAATAATCCCATCAACCTATCCATCCACCAACCAACCCATATCTCCATCAACCCACCCATCAATTAATCAAATATCAATTAATTTAGTCATCCATCCACTTACTTAACCACCAACCCTTAATTGTATCCACCCATCCATCCATGTACACAACCCACCCTTAAACATATGTATCCATCCATCCAACCAACCAAAAAAACCCATCCATCCTTACATATACACACTTACTCATCCATCCACGAACACACCCATTTCTCCACCAACCTGCCCACCCATCAATTAATCACATGTCAATCCATCCATTCATCCGTCCATCAAGCCACCAACCCACCCATCCATCTATCCATCCACCCTTAAATGTACAGTTACTCATCCATCCGCCAACCAACCCATATATCCATCAACCCAACCATCAATTAATGATATATCAATTAATCCATTCATCCATCGACTTACCTGCCCTCCCACCCATAATTCTATCCATCCATCCACATACACAACCACCCACCCTTAAACATATGTATCCATCCATCCATCCATCCATCCATTGATCCATCCATCCAACCAAACAACCTTTTCGATCAAAAACCCAGCCATCCTTACATATACACACTTCCTCATCCATCCACCCACCAACCCAAATCTCCACCAACATGCCCACCTTTCAATTAATCACATATCAATCCATCTATCCATCCATTCATCCATCAAGCCACCTACCCATCCATCCAGCCCTCACACTTATACATTCAACACCCACCATCCATCCATCCACTTCTATCCATCCATCTACCAACCCTTAAATGAGTCTATCAATCCATTCCTCCTTACATGTAGACACTTACTCATCCATCCACCCACAAAACCATGCCCCCACCAACCCACCCACCCACTCACCCGCCAATCGATTGATCAAAAATGAATCAAGCTATTACAATCAATCCTAGGTACATTAAAATTGCTTCTTATAATAAAAGACAATTATCTTAAAACACCACACGATAACAATGATATCCTTCAGTGCACTGGAAACACTGTATCTTTGCTTTTCTAGTATGCTACATGTCTCAGCGTGCTTGACATTGATCTATTCCTACATCACTGACAGGAAATGAGAAGGCCTGGTTCCTTTTCACTTGATTTCAGATGGCCCCTCCACTACACAGACTTGACACTTTAAAAGAGGCATGTGATGGACGATTTATACAATTCCACCTGAAGTTCAGTTTGATGTAAAATTACTCTGCTTCTTACTTCCTTTGCTTCATTACTTTAGAAAAGGCAGCAATCATTAAAGAAGGCAAGAACAGTCAAACCATGGCATAATTCGAAAGCGTTGAACTGCTGTCAACATCATTAACCATCATTTCTCCCGCTCCCTTCATGACTTATGAAGTGTTCTTTATTGTCTAATGATCCAAATCCCTTACAAAATCGCCTTCTTCAAAGAGCCCCTGGGACATCCCACCCATGCAGCCCTCCGACACGTCAGAGGCGAAGATCAAATGCAGCTCATCAATTAGTCACATTTTTTTAGTTCATATACAGTCGCCTGTTTAGCCACATTTTCAGGTGACTATGGTAAAGCTGTAGAAAGCGTGACAAGCGGAGGAATCAACTAAAGGGCTTTGATGTCTTCTGTAGTTCAAACCATTAGTGGCTATGATCTCGGATTGCTGAGATATAAACACATATGATGGTTTAATGGTCAGGAAATAAAATCAAAGGCAAAAGAGCTGCAGTAAATCTAGTAAAATTTGTAGAAATGGACCAATCCCACTTACACTAAACCTGCTATGCACACAAAATGTTCTGTCCGCAATACTATATGCTCTACCATTATCACTCACACTTTTTCCTCAAAGACAAACAAATCATTTTCTTAGATATTTCAGAGAGGTTCATTGGAAAGCTGTGCTCAGCGTGTTCCCAGCAACCATTAACCTGCAAAGATCCTGCTCCTCGATATTCCGCGAGTTAATGTCATCGTCACATAATGAATTACTATAACTTCTGCGCGAGGAAACAGGGACGATGAGGATCATGTTATGAGTGAAATCAAAAGGCTTGTCGTGTCTGGATTTTTATGGATATTTGTATTGTCAACATTTGGGCTGACTTAAGTACACAGGGGCAAGGAATAAAGCCCCTCTTGCACATTTACCATGTTTAAGTGCATGGAGTTACTCAGATCTACTTTGTGTGGTTTTTGGAGCTTTTGCACAGCAATCTGTAGCCTTTCACAGTACTATTTGTTTCACAGTTGGCAACGTTCTGAAAGCAGGTTAAATTAGGCTTAGTTGTCTGGTTAGAAAATGCAATGTGATGCAACATCCTGTTGATCACTGACTGGTCAGTTGTTGAGCTCATTGATTGGCCTGAGGAACTGTTAAACACTGTACAGCCACAGTCATACGAATTCAGAAAGAGCTTTATTAGCTAGACACAAGGAGTTTCCTTTGGCGACAGAAGCTACCAGTTGCACATTTGTAGAAGACAGAAAAAAAGTAAGAAATCAAAACTAAATTTCACACAGTAAATAAAAAAATAGAGTGATATTGCAACAGAGATTAATGATAATGCAGAGGGAAAAAAGGAAATACATAGTGATGGGAAATACCAACTCAGATCTTTTAATCCCCTTCAGCAAAACGAGTCATTTCATTCATTTTAGTAAATACTATTAAAATGTTGTGTGTTCTGTTGTTGTGTGTTGTGTGTAGTGGTGGAACACAGGACACATATGCGCAGTTGCGAAGGGCTGATGCAGGTTCGAATCTCAAGCCTGTTGTCTTTCCCATCCTACCCCATTCTCTGTTCTATGGCCAAAAAAAATCTTTAAAAAAAATGCTGTGTGCTATACGTGAACGTGAAGCAGAAAACAAATAAGATAAAAAGTTCAAAAATTGACCAAAACAATTGTACTTATAAAAAATTAGCGTACTTGGATCTTTAGTTCCCATTGTTCCACAAATTACATCTCTCTGACGTTAATGAGTGCAGTCCAGGCCGGAATGAGAATTGATAAAACCAATTTGATTAACGTTAGTTATTTATTTGAATCCTTTAATTCTTTTGTCGCATGACTGCTCTGTAATGTTAACCAATGTAGCATAAAGTCCCGTTCACATCAACCCAAATTTTCATTGCAATGGTTCATGCTTGAAAGTTAAAAGAACAGGCTGAACAACAGGATTTTGCGCTTGCACCACTGAACAAATCCATCTCTGACAAGATTCGTTCCTCTTGAGTCGCATCAAAGATTCGTTCAAATTGAGCAAATCATTCAAATTGTTCAAAATATGACTAGAGCAGTTGTGTTCTCGAGGTAGAATGTTTGAGTGAAGAAACATTTCGTAAGGTGGGCTGGTGTTTGGTGCTCTGTAGCATCGGCCAGCTCAGGTGTGCGAGATCCGGAGCCCTTTTTCTCACGCTGGATGTGTACAGTTCTTGGAGAAAATATAAGGGTGCAACAATAATAAACTTTCAGCTATACGACCAGTCCTCTATAATCTTCTTATGTCTGATTTTGTAGCTGATGCAAATCACGCAGTCATGAAAGTACAGGACTGACTCAACGATGGCTGAATAAAACAGTTTGAGCAGCTTCCGTTGTAGATCTGCCAAACTAGCATACAGTGTATATCCATCACTGTCCCATGATGTGTGCACTCAGTGTTATGCGTTTTTGCTTCTTCTTTTACTTTTTTGCCTTTTATGTCACATTTATATGACGTCACCAAGAGGAACTAGAATGATGAACACATGTAAACCAAGCTCCATCAGAGCCAGTACTGGAAATCATTGGAAACGCAAAGGCGCACCATATAACAAAGCCAAACTGAGTCTAAAATCCAGTGGAAAAGTAGCAATTGTTTGAAAATTATTGGAACACCGAAATAAAAGACATGTAAAAAATAGCAAACTAACATCTCCAAGAATAACAAAGAATGCAGCGGCCATTTTTGATCAAGCACCACCAGTCAGAGACATGATTCATGAGTGAGAGATGACTGAATGATTCATTACATGCATGCTACGTGTGACGGCATGATGAATTAGCCCGGGCTATGGCGTCATCGCTCACACTGAAAGATCCTCTCTGTATTTGGATGGAAAGAGCTCTGTCTCTCTCTCTCTCTCTCTCTGTATGTGTGTGTGTGTGTGTGTGTGTAGCCTCGTGCTCAGCAGGGGAGTTGAGGCAGTGCCGCTGGGGTAATGCTTCTCAGGGGCCTCAGGACCTACAGTAAATCTTCAAACTATTTAGACAAACAAAAGGGCACTGCAGCAGGAGAAGCAAGCAGGAAAAACAGATGAATAAGCAACATCAATTACGGACAGGCTTGACCTGTGAGCCCCCACACCACGGCTGGCCCCTCACAGCCCAGGGTTCCAGATTGAAGCTGACATGCTCGGAGTGAAAAGAATCAGGCCTCACAGGGCCTTTCCTCCAAGCGCAGACACAACCCGAGCCAGCAGTGGGAGCTATGAATGAAAAAATCACGCATAATAGCACCCCGCTTTCCTTTAAAGTGAAACAAAATGGCTCAATTTGGGCACTTAGCCTGTGGAAAATTGGCGGCACTGAGATAGGACAGGAACATGCGAGGGGACAAGTGAATCAGACCTCTGATAAGTAGACTATAAGAGGAACAAAGCTGAATGTCCAACAGGCTTAACGGTGAACTCGAGAGCGTTTGGGCCCCTTGAATGGCCGCTTTTGGCCTGCAAAAAAAAGATCTCTTTTACACTCTGATGTTTTGTGCTTGAGAAGTGCTTAAATAAACACAGTGCTCATATTTGTTCAACACAACATGCTTTGTATCTGGCTATTGGACATTTACGTGAGGATGAGAAAAGGGTTAATGCATCACAAAGCTAAAAGCTTATTTCTTGTAGCAGGATTACAAAAGACTCAAGTTGTTATAAAACCACAGTTCTTAGTGGGAATAAGAACCTGAATAAATGTGAGCAAATATAAACAAAGTCATAATACTAATAAGAAGGAAAGAAATAGTTTACTGAATGAACATGTTCAATAGATATGACACATTTCTATATACGATGTGCCACACTGGGAGAATATCTTAAACAAATATCAAAATTCTAACTTAACCTAGCATAATGTTATCTTAACAACACAACTTTAGTTTGGCAGTATTAAAAACAATAAATAAATAAGGATTACTTGTTAATTATACTAAAAACAAAAACAACAATAACTGCAAGAGATGATACAGGGCCAAGCATCCAGCATCAAACAGAAAAACAAAGACTTATGCGATTCAAGGTATACTGAAGTAAAACTAATCCAATTCAAATGTTTTTTACCATTAGGTGGTGCTCGCAGTAATTTATTTTTTAGGGCCAGCTCTCTGTACTGATGACTCACACCAAGTTTGGTGCCGATATGGCAAAAGGATGCAGAGATACAGCTTCAGAATCCACTTGGAATGATGCCATCAAAATCTGCATGGCTCTTATCGAAACCCATAACTCAAAATCAACACGACACAAATAAGTTTTGCCAAAAGGTCTAAGGTGAGAACTGGACAAACGACTTGGGAGGAGTAAGAAAAAGTAGTCTTTTTGATCTAATTCAATATGCAGATACGAAGTTCCAATAGTATTCATGTTCTTAGGAAAAAGGAAAGATGGAACAATAAGCTAAAGCTAGCAAAAGTAGCAATGGCTTACAACTTCTTGAGTCCTTTCATGAAATAGTGCCAAACATGCATGTCAACTTTTTAAATTTACCAATAAACCATCCTTGAAATACAGCATTTGTTGCCATAATTCAAAATATGTCTGTCACGTCAAAAATGGCAAACATGGTAAAATTGGTTTGACTTGCCTTGATGCTCCAAATGCGCTGAGATTTTTATGATTTGTAACCCAACAGCTTTGGAGATATAAGCTGAAATGCCATTTTTTTATATCTCCAGAACACTAGGGGGCAGAGTGCCAAAGCACTGCACGTAGTGTCACAGTTCACAGGTGTTACACATACACCAATTTTGGTGTAAATATCCAAAAGCATGCCAGAGTGATAGCCTTATCATCATTTTGGTGAGTTTCCATAATGATCATTTGCTAATTATTTACTAAAACAGAATGACAAATAAAAATTCTGTGAATAATTTTTTCACCAGTGTGGTTAGTTAATAGTCTAGTCAAAATTTTGCGGGAAAGTAGGTCTTTCATAAAATTCAAAATGGCAAAAGTTATTAGAATAAACATAAGTGAAAATTTAGCTCTGTGGGGGCGCTAGACAGTTTGAATTAGAGACTCCAAATTTGGTCAGCTTACATGTCAGTGGCTTAGCAGTAAGTATGCCAAATGTCTTGTGGGGCTGGCATTGACTTCAATGGCACAAACAGAAGAAGAAGAAGAATATGAAGAAATGTAACGGAAACAATAGGTGCCTTCACAGCTTAGTTGCTTGGCCCCTAATAATAATAATAATAATAATAATAATAATAATAATAATAATAATAATAATAATAAGAAGAAGAAGAAGAAGAAGAAGAAGAAGAAGAAGAAAAGCGAATTGATGACTCGCATGTTTGGTTTTTGGCATGTTTTACGCCGGATGGCCTTCCTGACCCAACCCTCTCTATTAATCCGGCCATGGGACTGGCATAGAAGTCACTGGCTTGAAACCCCTGTAGCTAGATTAATAATAATAATAATAATAATAATAATAATAATAATAATAATAATAATAATAATAATAATAATAATAATAATAATAATAATAATAATAGCTCAGAAGCATAAACAAAAAACAAATGGAAATTCTGCACGGGCATGCTCCAGTGCTAAACTTGCACAACTGATCTGTGTTTTATTGACCGGCTCAGCCTCAGTCTCTATAGTAACAACATACACCAGTGTGTAAAGGGACGTTTAGGAACATCGCCCGAGGGACTGTTTAATACAATGGACTGAACAATAACACCAGCAACACAATCGACTGCAAAGCCAGTGGAAGCACCAGGGAAGCTCATCTATTCCTGTACTGGAAATAAACCTCAATGTTAAGTTTTAACTGCATGCCTTTCACATCGTAGAAAAACATATATACCTGTGGAGAACTAATGCACACCACTTTGTCATTAATACTTAATGCACATCCACCTATATTAGCATGGTATTTTAAAAGGCAAGAGAAGAGAGAGCAGAGCCTGATCCTTCAGATTGTCGTATCATAGCAGAACGTGTCATTTAAAAGAGAAAACCCCTATTTGATATGGAGTAAAGCGGAAGCAGAGCAGTCGAAACATATTTGACCTTGCTAAGAGCTCTACAAACCTCTCTAATCTGACCGGCTCCTTTCTCAAACAAAAGAGCTCTTTAAATGGCCTCAGCTATCAGCAGAGCTCAAATAGGGCTATAATGGAGGCCTATCTTCTTTGCGTGTGGAAATCCAGGCGAGGGAGAAGATGGGAATCATTTTCATCTCGTTGACATGCAGTACAACTGAGAGTTTTGAGGAGGAGATGCGAGCTCACCGGTCAATTTCCATGTCAGCTCTGTCTGTTTTTCAGAAATCTGCAGCTTGAACTGCAGTGGTACACTGATTGGATTCATTAGGAGTGTTGGAAGGAAAGGCACTAGGAAATAGATCAGATGTATGATCTACTACTGGTTTTTACCTGAATTAGCATTTGCAATATGTGATCAACAGCTTGTGACATAAAAACACTCATTACTTATGTGTGTTTACCAATAAGAAGGCTTGAGATTCAATAACTCAATGTATGAAGAAAGGACTTAGAAATTAAGTCAATAATTCAATAAGTCAAATAAGTCAATAAGTCAAATAGTGAACAATCACTGTATTTTGAGGAAATTCCAGCTCAAAAACAAATCAGACAAATCCAGGCTTCATATGGATTTGGGGCAAAAATTAATAAAAACCTATTTTCCGTCGTTGAACCTTGGTGGGGTAGTGTCTAGTTGAACTGGTGATGAAGGGTGAAGAGTAGGAGATGGAGCCGATGGAGAAAACCCACCAGAGACACAACATAGAGAGAGAACACAGGAGAACCAAGCAGGCAGGAAGTGATCATGGAGAGTCAGGAGTCATGAGCCATAGGCCTGACAACCGAGGAGGGCAACCCGAGTTTGCGTCCCGAGCTCACTGGTCATTTCCCAGCCTCTCCCCTCTCTCTCATTCCCATTCACTTCCCATTCACTTCCTTCATTTAATAAAAACATAAAAAGGTGCAAATCAAAATCCCCAAAAAAAAAAAAAGCTATATATATATATATATATATATATATATATATCCTAAATCCTAAAATTACGATTTAAAGATTGCTGTCTGGTTAGGCAGGTCACAAGGTTTGAGAAATGCACTGCTGCAGTATGTATGTATGTTATTATTTATTTTTTATTTTTATTTTATTTTATTTTTGTATTATTTTAATATATGTACAAAACAATTCCATCCTCACAAAGGGACAACCTAAAAAAAGAAAAACAGCTGTACACTTTTTGGAGAAACAAGTGGAATGTATCTATATAATTTTGTATAAAAAGACTCTGCGTACATTTATTTTCATAATAGTGGCTGGAAGACACTTATAAGGGTTGAATTGGTGATATACACTGTATCTTCACTGTGATATACACTCATCTTCACTGTCCTATCATATAAAGTCATTAAAAGGCCCAAAATAAATCCATGAAAACCCCAAAAGGTTTCTTCCCACTCATTTTTGAAAAAAAAAACAAAAAAAAACAAACAAAAACAAAACAAAAACAAAGTAGCAAACCCATGTTGCCTTCATAGGCAAAGAGTGGAAGTAGTTGAGAGTCCAGGTTCAACTGGAGATGAAGACTGGAGAGTAGGAGATGGAGCAGGTGGAGAAAACCCAGCAAAGAAACAACATAGAGAGAGAACACAGGACAACCAAGAAGACAGGGGTCTATCATGGAGAGACAGAAGGGCTGAACCATAGGAGGTGGGACATGAATGAACGGGGATGGATTAGATGTGTAATCTGGTTGGTTGACATACATACGGTTGCGCAGGGCGACCTGAGATCAAGTCCTGAGCTCACTGATCATTTCCTAGCCTCTCGTACTGTAATGTTTATTATATTGTTAATATAATTGAGAGAGAAGTGTCTATGAATTGATAAACTAGCAATGGTTCAATCTTTTGCCCTGTGTTCCCTAGGACAGGAACCAGCTGCTAACCGCTCGGCTTTCCAACTTTACAGCTTTGATTAATCAGAAAAAGCCAAGATCTTTCTCCAAGCTGCTTTACACCATTGCTCAAATGGCTTCTGGAGAGTGAAAGGGGGGGGGGGAGAAAATCTGAAGTGACAGAAGACAAGAAATCTATTTCCCCTTCAGCCCCTTCCTCACACACATCCTCCAAAATGTAAATGTATTCTCGCTTCGTTCAAGCCATAAAATACTGCCCTTGAAATATTGAGTGGCAGATGGAATTATGGGTTATTGTACTGTCAGAATACAAGACAGCTGTATGATGGGATACTGTGTTATTTAGACAATCAGAAACTTAAGAGGCAAAGTGACACAGCCCCCCCGCCTCCTCTCGCAAGGCTTCTGACTAGTGATGATGGCTACCAGACAGAGAGAGCATTTGAAATCCAAAGAGGGCCAAAAGCAAGAAAGGTGAAACTGTTACTCTTCACCACTGTATGTTCTCTCTTTGTCACTGCTGCCTGCCAGGGAGCCGTATTACCTCACACAGGAAGCGTTTGCACCATTGTGACGTGAAAGAAGAGAAACAAAAGTTTCTCTGTGCACAAACATCAGGGGAGATCAGATTTAGGGCACCAAAAGGAGTTCAGGCACAGGCAAGGTGTCCACGTTTATACCTGGTAATAGCATCTGTTTGAGATGAAGCACACATGGACGTGTTACTAGATTGTCTTACGGCTGAACCCTGATCTAAAATGTTTTATGATGTGATCACATGGACGTAGTTTGATACACATGTGGTCAGAGTTACACTTGTACATTTGTAGAGTGAGAGCAAACGTGTCCTGATGCAACCTTTACAACAACTGCAGTGTTGTCTATAAGGAGCACTCCAGTAATCTTTATTAATGTTATATATGCCGATATATGTCTCTTTCTCTTCCCTGTACATGACTGTGCAGTAGTGCATAAATCAAGCTCCAAATTTGAGAAAAAAAATACTAAATAAATAAATAAAGACAAAATAAATGGATTTAATTCCATTTTTAAGATAAAACATTGCTTTTGGGGTATTGAATAATTTTGCATACAAAGTAAGTGCTGGACATATTTGCCACCTGTTTTATATTATTATAGCAAAATCTTAGACCTTTTAGACTCAATGTCACAGCTTATTGAGTGTGCTATTACTGTTGGTACATCTAGCAGTCTGAGATTTTATATTAATTATTCTAAACTCTACATTTTCCCATCAAAATCAATGGAAGAGAGGAGCTGAATCCAAACATGGCGTGCTGCAATTCAGTCATTCTCTGCTGCATTGGGCAGTCCAACCGTTGGGGAAGTGGGTATTTTAATACACATACTTTTCTTAATTTTGATTAAACAATCATTTCCTATCAAAATTCAACCACAAAACACAACCACATTTATTATTTAAGATACATTTCATTTAAGCTGTCTTTGGTCAGAATTTTACCTAATCACCCATTCAACCCTTAAAAGTGTGCCAATCTTGCTGGCTAATCTGAACAAAGTAGGAATGAGGAAAGCCGCCTATTACATTTCAAGAGTTATGACACTGAATTCGGTGCCATCAGTGCCCTCTAGTGGTGAAAACAATGGATAACCCTGGGAATTACAAGACCTGTGAGATGGCTTGTGCATTTCAAGGTTCTGGAAAAAAAGCATAATGGCACAAAAAAGTGCTTGGAACAGTGTTTAGGAGATATTTGCCTGTTTTATTATACAATGTTCACAATGTTTTGACTTTAACCTGTTTTTTGGGTGGATTTATTAATTTTCCTTTTGTCTCAACATTTAAATTTTTTGTTTTGAAACGAAAAAAAATGGTTAATTAATTTCGTCAAACTCAGAATTGCGCAAACCTGTAGGGGACTTTTCTAACCTTTAACATTAAGTTTTTGTTGAGTTACGTGATTGGAGGCTGATAGTCTGCCCCCATTTAAGCCCCATTTCGACTGAGTAAAGTAGACAACTGCTCCATATACGGCCTTAAAACAACATTCAGCTTGGATTTTCTGCTTTTCGATTTTTTTTACGAAAACGAAACTACTTCTGGCCTTGAAACCAATGACATTGATTTTCACCTCTAGAAAATCATGCCATGACACAAATGGCTGAACATCCTCAGAAAGCGTCTAATATTTAGAACAAAGGCTCTTAAAGGTTTCTGCATCTCAATGCAATCCATGGACAAATCCAACAGCTCAGTGCGGCTGAAAATATGTTTTATGGTCATATACCCTCAGAGATCGATGATAGCTGCTGGTGCTGACACCCAGACTGTGAGAAATCAAGATTGCAGGTCTTTCCCCATTAGGTTTTGGCTAGGAAAGACCTCCACTGCAATTGATGGATTCATGGCATTTGAAAATGACCTGCTGGGTCACCAGGTTAAACAAAGTGTCTGATATCAACCATGCTAAGTAAACGCAGGATTTACCTGCTTAAATGGACGGATGAATAGAAATCGTAAGGAAAGAGTCAGAAAAAACACCACAAATGATAAGATCTGGATTGGCGAGTTAAAAATGAGTAAGCCTGATTTACCATTTATAGATTTTTAGTTTTTGATAAAAAAAAAACAAAAAAAAACAAAAAAAAAAACTTTCTGCCATATTCAGTATCTCCTAATCAAACTGTCTTGATGTTACATTTGAGTACAAATATTTTTTTGATAAGTACAGGAAACTGCCTTTACATAAACCATTTTTTTTAACGGCACAATATTAAAGTTTAATGAACAAAGATCAAATATTGCAAACTGTTGCATCGTGTTTAAAGCATTGTATTGTGTATTGTATTTATTAGCAAAATGCTTATCATCTCAACTATCATTAAATGGTACTTCATGAATTCTCTACCATAAGACCTTGTAGTTGGGCATAGTGACAGGTACGGACATACAAGGCAAGCTGCCCAGGTGAAGATCATATCCATGTTATACCGCCCAGTGAGGAGTATTGGGGAGAAAGGTGGTGTGAAATATGGACAGAGTCAACAGGTTTATATAACGTTGCAAGTTTAATGGTTTGATTGGTGACTTCCCCAGAATGCTCCGCCCGAAACCTGTTATACAAACTATGCTTTATCTTTTGATACCTAGCTGATCTAAAAATAAAGAAGACAATTTTCAAACAAATGAGTCAGCTCATATTGAGATAAAAAATGTTATCACAAGGTTGCAAAACTTTTTTTTTCCTACCACACTTTCCTGACTCTGCTTAAAGAGGAGACTAAAACTACAGCAACATTTATCACTTTCAAGAAATTCTTGAAACAGTTCGTCTTCACTGTTACACTTTTGATTGTTAACAAGCAATTAATGGAGCTTTACGTCTGCGGGTAAGCTTTTCTGTTTTTCTTCCTGTTTCACTTTATAGTGTAGACAATAGATGGAAAGCCTTGACGTCATTTTCCCAATGGGCCACATCTGTGTCATTGACGCTGAATGGCGAAACCAGAAAAATTAATGCATTTTATGAGAAAAGTGGCTTACTGCGACTTGTTCTGATGATTACATGCTTAAGTTAAAATGTTTTACTACAATCATCCCCAAGACTTATCAGATGACCAGGACATAAAAATTAGTGGGTGCATTTAACAATGAGTGTTAACATTGAAAGAGAGACAGGAACAATGTTTATCCTGTTTAAATCACATTTGACTTAAGATACAATTACAAATTTCCACTTGATCTGACCATGCATGTTTTTTTTATTTTAAAGATTAATACATGTAGAGAATTATCATTGGTTCAACTGATAGGTTAAACAATTTCACACCCTTCTTCAAACCTGAGATTTTTGCCTAAAATATGAAATATGAATGGCACAGTGGGTAGCACTCTGGCTTTTCAGTGAGGCCTAAATGTGCTCGAAAAGTCAACACATTTTGCACACACGTTAGAACTGGTGAAAATGACCATCTGATAAGGGTTTGAAAAGTGACAAAATGGCTCTACAGCGCCACCTAACATGTTTGTTGTATGCGAATGAAATGCGACAAAGCAAAAAAATAGGCATCATAGACTGAATTTCGAAAAATTTAACCAATAGTAAGTCGGTTATTTTTTGCAAAAAACCTCTAAAAATGGCAACTTTTGCTCATCTAAAACGTAAATTGTTGGTTATACTTTTTACCAATTTTGGCAAATATGTCATGAATATTGGCCACAATAACAAAAACAAAAAAATTATCCGACTCATCAATCACAGCGCCACCTGGCGTTCATGATACATTATGTTTTTTTTATTATTTATTTCATTTACCTGTATTGTACTTGCTTGAATAAACTTATAAATTGCAAACAAACTCGCCACCGAGTGGCGATTTCAATCGAGTGCTTGATTGCTGCTTGCAGCTTGATCATGTATTGAAATTTATTCATTCATTCATTCATTTTCTAACACGTTTATTCTCTTTTTGGGGTCACAGGGGTCTGCCTGCGCACATTAGGCGAGAGGCGGGGGTACACCCTGTACAGGTCACCAGTCCATCGTAGGTATTGAAAATCTGTTTAATATATTTATGCCTTTCTCTTTATTTTGAGTGGGTCTGTTTTTAAGAAAAACCCTGGACAAACAAACAGCACAGAGAGTGGTTACCACATGAAGGTGAAAGGGCTTCTATTTTACCAAGAAACTTACCGGTAATAGCATGGAGCAAAAGTTAAACATCCTCCATTGTTTTAACCGAGGACCGTATTTGTACCCTCTAAAGACAAAGATTAACAGCACAGTCACAGAGGAAGGAAAAGAAAGGAAAAAAAAATAAGAGGAAAACTGTCTCCCTGATACAGAGGGTGAAAAACTGTGTAAAATGTGCAGGTTGGTGTAGCCTATAGCGCTGCACAGCCAGACTCTCTCTTTCTCTCATTGCTTTCCCTCCCTCCGTTCTGCAGTGCTATGTCCTGACCTTGCTGCTTCCATGCCCCATCCATCTTGGGCTGCTTAGCCATTTCGCTGGCTTCATACTGCGCAGATTAACACAATTCATCACCACAATCATCCTCGATTCATCACCCTTTCCAATGAATGTTTTGACATCCAGTTAATTTTCTGCTGATGATTTATCAAATTATAATTACCATGCTCTGAAGGGCTCATTTATTATGTTGATACATGATAATGACGCCAAAGTGGATTGAATTTTAAGTAAGTTCTTTGCGATTATAACATATGCGTTATTGTGAATAATGTTATGCGATTTGGATTCTTACAGCCAGGAGACTCCTGGGACTTTCCTAATGTTATAATAAGCAATGCAAGAGAGGAAAAAGGCTGGATGTTAATTCAATTTTTTTTTCTGAACAAATTGTTTGGCTGGGTGAGCAAGAGCCATGAAAAAGTTCAATTAAATCCAAAGCTCCCATCTAAGATGCTCAGTAATTAAACAGCCTACTAATTCAATCATGGGCTCTGACTGCAGCCCGGTGTGTTAGACTGTTTCTTAATAGGTTATAGGTTATTTTGCACATACTGCCCACATAGGCACTTCATTAGCCTCTGTTACAATTTACTCCACTCTTACCCTCATTATTATCCCACTTTATTAAAATCCAATGGCCAGCTATCTGTTTCTATTACTGAAAAGCCTGCTGCTTAACGTGCTGTGTTACTTTAAAGTGCGTTTCACCAGCCTGTATATGCATGAGGAAAGAAGCTTTTCTTAGTGTAACTGGAGGGTTGTTCCACAAATGGTATCTAAAGATTAGAAATACATTCAAGTTATTCAAGATACTTAAGTATAGAGAGCTTTTAAAGAGTACCGTAATTTTCGGCTCATAAGACGCACCGGCACATAAGACGCATCCAATTTTAAAAGAGGAAGATCTAGAAAAAAAAGATTCTGAACCAAATACTTTTGTAAAATGTTTTATATCAACTGTGTAAAAGTTAACAGCCAAACATGTAACATGAACAGACAGTAAACAGTAAAAGTAACAAAAAAAAGGCTGTAATGTTTTCCTTTGCCCCCACTCATCACTCTAAAGTCCACCATTCGTTATCACCATCACTGTTCCAGTGCAACATTGCCCCCACATTAGTAATACCGTAATAGCCAGTAACATTGTCACTACATTACTAATAATAGCTAGTAACATTGCCACCAAATTACTAATAATAGCTAGTAAGATTGCCCCCACATTAGTAATAATACAGTCTGAGTCAAAATAAAGCTTTTTACGATAAATCGAGAATTCTATCATTTATTCAAACCACAGTCCAATGTGTAATCTAAGGGATATGCAAATTACAAATGCCCTCTTTCTCTCCTGAAGTGACAATAAACCAGTAACATCTTGACATCACAAGTTTATATATATATATATATATATATATATATATATATATATATATATATATATATATTTTTTTTTTTTTTTTGGGGGGGGGGGTATTTTTTTTGTTTGTGCAGTTGGTTATAGCTCCTCCCCTTCGGAAGTCCACATGCTGAAGCTATAGGGCCCCTGTACTTTTACTGTGAATGGTTGCTGAAGGCAGAAGAATGCCCCCGGTGGCACAATGCATTGTTTACAGCTATCTCTCTCATTTTTGACTCTTTGCCCTTGGGCTGGGGCCCATAAACAGCACTATCCTCACACCCTGTCGGCATCTCGCCTTGTAATTGTGAGTCCCTCTTGGACGTCCCAAAAGTGAAAGATGTGTCTGGTAAGTGAGAGAGGTCAAACATGAGCATGGAAATTTATTACATGCACTGCAACCAGATGGAGGCAAGCCATCCATCAAGCTGAGCTGTCAGGCCGGCCACAAACGTTTCCCATAAAGAGGCTTGCTCTCTCGCTCTGGAAGTGGGAAGTCCATTCCTTCGCGCCCGGGTGTTTACAGAAAGCAAGCCCTCAGAAGCACAACAGTGGCCTTGTTTAATCATCTTTAGCTCTCCTCTATAACTCCACTCTTGCTGCCTTGGCTATTTTTAAACTTTACTTTTATCAATAGTTTGGCGGCAGCTCCGGGAGATATTAAAAGCGAAGCAGGGAGCACGGGAAGGGCGTTTCTGACACTTGCTCCCTCATTCGTCAGAACCTCATAGGCCCGTCGGTGACAATGAAAAGATTTCACAATAGTGCATGGCAGAAACTCATTCTCCCCCTCATCCATCATGCTCAAGCCGCTAGCCGTTCCACTGACCTAATCTGTAATGCCTGGCTGCTCGCCGGAGACTTCTTAAAGGCACCCTTCATTATTGGTGAAAAGCCAAGCACAGCGACAGCTCACTGTCTCACATGGACACTGCTCCAAATGTACTTCTTAGATGAAGGAATGAGAACAACGCAACGAGATAGTCATGCAACTTGGACGTCGATGTCAAGAGAGTAAGCCACAGAAACAAAGTTTGTAAATAATGACTCTTTGATTTGTTGATCATCGTGGTTATTTCTCTTTTAGCGAGTTCACCCCGAAACTGTAAAAGGTTTGTGCTGCAAATCAATTTTGTTTGAAACATCCCTGGGACAAAAGATATAAGAGATTATGAATAGGTACTGGGTAACTTCTTTGTAATCCTTCAAATGATAGACGTCACCTTGTTGAGAAATGCAAGGCGTTGGCTGTAATGGTAGTATACATTATTTTGTTCCAGATATATTTATTTATTTAAAAAAAATAAATAAGACTTTGATGCTTTTCTATTATGTTTATTGTGTATTTCCATTTGGTTTAAATAACGGTACCTCTTGGCTATGTACGTCGACAGATTTCTCTGTCGTGCATCTATTTTGGAGGTTGGCCAGATTTTCGGCTAAACGTGTGTCATGTTGTGCAGTACATACGAGGTCATGAGAAGCAACTAACCCTTAAAGACAAGCTCACGATCAGCACTCGTACGGTCGTACGAAAATTAAACCTGTGAGAAAAAAGTCATAGCTTGTCGTGAAATTGTAGCAGCGCCACGAGCAGGCTACACTCATTCTCTCAAACTGAGCATGTGCAAACAGAGAAAAAGTGAAACTTGGTCTTAACATGGCGCACAAGACACAGAAAATAGAGTCCCGAAATCTTTTCATATAATCTATTTTTCTACACAAAAAACACAGCAGCGATACAGATGTTGGATGCAATTAATAATTTTTTATCCTGATAACTATTTAATGTATTTTAATGCTGCTGGAAGTTGCATTGCAGTTAAAACATAGGCTTACCACACAGTCCATGCTCGCCCAGCCATTTCTTTCCTTGTCTTTACTTTTTCTTTTTACAAGCGTCTGCATAGAAATGGCACAAATTGTTAAAGTAGCACACTTGTCTTTGGTGCATTTTCAAGTGAGCGTCAAGTGAACAACATCCGGGTTCATGACGCAGTAGTCATGGATACAGAGTTGTGCTGTGGGAGTGGCCAGTTCTCATTCGAGCATCGGGATGTGCAGTATGAGAACAATGATCATGAGCTTTGAACTTTTCACTCATACAGTTAACGTTGTTGCGGAATCATACGTCTAAAAAAAAGCAGTCTATTGCAGCTTTAGCTTTACTAACCACGTTTCACCTTTGTGTTTCCACTGATTTTGATTTCCTTTGTGGGCTGGTTTTAGACATGCTACTCAAGATTAAAGGCCACTGGTCAGAATTGAGATTCGCATGAGACTTCGGATGGATTCTTAGCAGGGTGTTCTTCGTCCGGGTCAAGGAAATATTTATACAGTGACAATCCCTGCCTGAAAATGGCTTTGCGGTACACAGGGAAATAAGATAACAGCAAGGGCAGCAATAAGATAACATCTCCAGAGAAGAAATCAAAGAACATTGAAAAATTAATGGATGTGGAGTGGTTTATACTGTTGGTGGCTGATCAAATGGAGCTGTTTAACAAAAATGCAGAGAGAAGAGAGGATTTGTGGTGAGGCATTTCTTTCCTGTTTCCTGTACAAAGTCGGCCATCAAAAGAGCCAGCTTCCATTGGTCGATCTACTTGCGCTCGCTGTACACAGTCTTCTGTGAAGGTCTGCACATCCTCATTTGTCTATGGTCGAGAATTTTATTATTTTTTAAATTATTATTTTAAAATGCAGTACAAACTAGCCAAAGATTCTTTCACACTAATCAATGAGCTCAGCAACTGACCAGTCAGAGAAAACTTTTGAGTAGTCAGCGGAGTAATTTCACCCGACTCTTGTCTAGTTTATAGCACAAAATAGACTCCTTCCACATTATCTGTTCTAAAAGTTCTACCATTCACTTTCCCGCTCTGCACCTCCACGACTCACTACTTGGCAAACATCTCCAAGATTCCTTATTTCTCTGCTGTATTCATGTTCTTCATTGAAGACCTACCTGCTACCTGTTTCCCTCATTGTGTTCAGTGAAATTTGCCTCCTCAAACTCTTGTGTAGATGCTTGCTTTCTTCACTCCCCTTTAGGTAAGTGTGTTTTATGTGTTTAAAATCCTTCAAGCATAACAGAACCTTATGCAAATGGGCCCAAAAAATTACCAGTACAGGATGCAGTGGAAAAGCTCCCAAAACAGGCAAAGTTTAGCCGTGGTATTACAAAATTGGTCATTTCAAGGCTTTATTGGTCTGATTATTGAGATGCTCATCATATAAAATCACTCTCATACATTATGTATTATGTTTCTTGTTACATTTAATTATTATTTTTTTTTATATACATTGAATTTCCAAAATAATTTGCTTTTTCTGCTACTGTAAATCAATTCCAACTCTTGGACTAGGAACTTTGAAGATTAACATTTACATAAATGCATATAGTACCTTTTTGAAATTATGTTTTATTTAGGATAGAGATGTTTCCATCCAGGGCGGCACGGTGGCGCAGTGGGTAGCACTGTGGCCTTCCAGTTAAAAGGTTAACTTTCCTGGAAGGAGTTTGCATGTTCTCCCCGTGCTTGCATGGGTTTCCTCCGGGTTCCCCCACAATCCCAAAAACATGCGGTTAGCATCTAATCAACAATCTAAATTCCCCTTAGGTGTGAATGTGTAAGTCTGTGATGCCCTGGGATGGACTGGCGACCTGTCCAGGGTGTACCCCCCTCTCAAACAATGTGTGCTGGAGATAGGCACCGACGGACCCCCGTGACCCCGAAAGGGAATAAGCGGGTGTGAAAATGAATGAATGAAAGTGTCCATCCATTTGAGCTTTTAAAGAGTGTTTGGGGCAATAATTTGAAGCAAAACTGCCGGACATTCCAGCACTCACTCTAAGTCAGACCCACAATAACAACACGTTGGCTTTGTGCTGACTTCTGCATGTTTGAGGTGAAAAGGTGGAAGGTTTGTTCATCTCGGCTTTAATTCTCTTCCTCTTTGCTCTCTGGCACCGGGACTGGTGACTGTTAGTTAACACACAGGAGGACAGAAACAGCCAGCGCTCTCTGACCCAGGACCAGCTATTATAGAGTCGTATTCCCCAATCCCCAGACCAGTTCTGGCTGCCAGATTCCCCCAGTCTCTAACTGTGCTGTCTCTGCATCTGCTCCGGCTGCCTAATGCGTCCTGTCTCTTTAGCCAGTCTCTGTAGGCAGGCAAATGGTGAAAGCAGATTCATGTTGTTTTTTTCATGCACAAGCCAATGCCATAGAACTGAACCTTTTTTTCTTTATTTCTTATTTGACAGAAAAGCTACACAATGTCATATCCAAGTTTTATGAACTAACAAAAAATGCATACATGTTGCCTTCAACACCAATTCTTATAGACACGCTTGAATTTGTAGGGTGATAGTCAGACGTTTAATCCACTAATTACTCCAAACCAGTGCTAATGATCGCACATAGGGGTAAAGACAGTTTTCTTGTTAAAAATTGAGCACAGCAACAAGACAGAGGGTGGTTACAGTATCAACAAGATTGATACAGTATCAAAGCAGATTTCTATATTCAAGCTCTTTTAAAAAAGCACAATTAAATGGGCAACGTTTAGGATCATAGACACGTGTCAATGCTTTTGCTACCTCACATTGAGTTAGAGGACAGTATACAGACAATCCTGTCCAATCAAATTGGGTAGAAAGAAACAGTGCCCCAGAAATGACATCTAGGGAATGTAACCAATTCGATCCTATCATATCAATGCAATCCGAAGAAATAGAAAATATTTTGTCTGTTCTGTCTTTCTACTGTTTTGCATTCTCTGAATCACTCTTTCTCTCTAATTCGCTCTTGCTCCTCTCTTTTTCTCTTCCTTTCCCTTTACTCCATTTTTCTCCCTCTATTTCTTTACTTCTGCTCTCTCTATCTCATTCTCCTATATTTGTATCTTTTTCTCTCACTCTTTTTGACTCTCACAATCTCTCTTTCTCTCTCCTTTCTTTTTCTCTTCTCTTTTTCTTCCATCTCTGTTTCTCTCTTCATGTTATCTATCGTTCTCTTTTCTTTCATGCTCTTTTTTTCTCTCCTCTTTTTTCACTTTCTTTTTCTTTCTCTCTCCCTCTTGCATTTTCTATCTGGTTCTTTCTCTCTCTCTCTCTCTCTCTCTCTCTCTCTCTCTCTCTCTTTACCTCTCTTCTGTTTCTATCTTGCGTAGAAACACCCTTAAGAAAATGGCTTTGATGTGAGCTACATTTTTAAATTGAAGGATATAAAGTGAATTAATTTATCTGAGTAATACTCACTTCTCTTGAGTAGTTTAACAAGAGCTTCTTTTTACTCGTATATTGACAACACATACTGTTACTCCACTTTCTTATCAAATAATGGTACTTTTTCTTGAGTATGATATTTCAGTACTCTTTACACCACTGTTGATACCAAATGAATAGAAATATATGGATTCAATGCCTACTCATTTGGCTATATGAAACAATCTTTTGTTGGAGAGATGAGTTGAAATGTGTTTTCACTGATTAAAACACTCAAGAGCGTGTATCTTCCCAGCAGCTGCTGATTGAAGCTTCTCTCCTCGCCCCCCAGTGTTTCCAGCGACTATTGATTATTACATCATTCACTGAGTCCACACAGAGCAAGCAGAGGTTATCAAGGGTTCAGCAAACAGCCAGTGGATAGAATCATCTCTAAAAAACTGCTCTTGTGGGTTTGTAGAGCATGGCCTGGACCCTACTCCACTCAATGAGGGCCACAGCGGACCTCCTTCTGCCCAGTAAACAGCCACAGGCTCAGCTCACTTGGCTAAAAACAGCACATACTCTTGCCAACATGCCCGAGGCTCCTTCCCACCCACACTTTAACACAGACCTGAACGATGACCATACATACAGTCACCCATTCTGAGAAACAGACCACATACTAATGGATTAAAGCTTCTTTTAATCAGAAGCTCAAAAACACATCTAGTGCGAGATGGGGAAAATTATATTTGAATAACTATATCCAAGCCATTACGAAAACGTTGACTTTTTAACTGGAAAAAATGAGTGCCAGAGTCTGCACAGATGGTGACATTCTGAGAATTTGCTCCAATTTACATGTGGAAGAGTTTTATGGCACAATATCAGGCATGAAGGGAGTCCTTCAGTGATTTCTGACAATTTAACAGCTCTGCGTGACACATTAAATGGAGCCAATGACAACTTAACTGCCCTGCCAATCAATATCTGCTATTACTCTCATTGTCAGAGGCTAAATATGATGCAGGGTCAAAAGAGATTGGCGGCACTTTCTTCAGACTGAATTATATGTCAGGGATAGAACGAGGATTCATAGCATTGTTTGGGAATAACTTCCAAACATTCTTCTATAAATATCTAGCAATTTCTTCTGATATAAACAAGAACATTTATCAAAAAATGAACAAAAAAATACACACGCTGGCTTCTTTCATTAGAGTTCACATATTCATTTGTAACATTATCAAATGTATTCTGAACCAAAGGGTTCGCCCGAGTCAGGCTTATTCACTTGATTCAGATGATTCATTTAGCCACAGAATCAATTAATATACATTTTAAGGACTAAAAAAAGAATTAATAAATCACAGTTCTTTGATGAAATCCGCATAAAAAATAGTGACCGTAAACTATGTTCAACAACCAAGTTTTAATGAAATAGCATGTTTTGCACTGGTGTTAAAAAAAGTCCCAAAGTTCAATTATGACAAAATGTTTTACTATTCAAAATTATTTGTAATAAACTCTTTCAATCGCATCATTCTTTCAAACTTATTTTCAATCATCTAAACATTTTCATCTTACCCATGAAGATTTTAATTTGTTTTATGTACTGCTAGTGGGTAGCACTGTGGCCTTCCAGTTAAAAGGTTGCCAGCTCGAGGTTCGCCAGTGACCTTCCTGGAAGGAGTCACCCTGCATGTTCTCCCTGTGCTTGCATAGGTTTCCCCCTGATACTCCGGTTTACCCCACAATCCCAAAAACATGTGGTTAGGTTAATTGAATAATATAAATTTCCCCCTTAGGTGTGAATGTGTGAGTTGCCCTGTCCAGGGTGTACCCCTGTGGAGATAGCACTGGCAGACCCCCATGACCCCAAAAAGGGAATAAGCGGGTTGGAAAATGAATGAATGAATATCGAGAGAAGCCTCCACATTGAGAGACGCCAGCTGAGGTGGCTCAGGCATCTGTTTCAGATGCCTCCTGGATTCATCCCTGGGAAGATGTCCCAGGCATGTCCCTCTGGAAAGAGGCCCCCGAGAAGACCTAGTACACACTGAAGAAGCCTATGTCTCCCGGCTGGCCTGGGAACGCCTCGGTACCCCGACCCCCCACCCCCTGTCTGGGCATGCTCTCTCATGGTGAAGTGTCAGCCTGCTCTCTCTGTCTTTTACCATGTTAACTGGTAAGTCGAACTTAAACACCATATTCACTTTTTTTTCATTCATCCTGTTGAAATCTGGAACATGTAAATGTCAGCAAATATATTGTCTGGACAAATCCCTATGTTCATGGAAAGCTGGACTCCTGATGAGCCATAAAAATGAAAGCATTTTTTTGCAGTATTCTGTATTAAACACAGCCATTTGACCTCTTGTTTTTGAAAGAGGGGTGTGGCCTGAGGGAAAGTGATGTCAAAACATGCTCTCTATTACCAGTTCTTACACCATCTGTTTCAGCAGGTAGGTGGGGCTTAGCTTGGGTCATTTACATGTTTATTATGTTGATAGTGTTGCTGTTTGTTACGAAAAGTGGAATTCCATAAAAGGTGTCAGCCATTTAAGTGATAAAAAGAGAGACACACGCAAAATATCCACACAGTGCAGAAACGAATGCCTTTTCTATAGAGTTGTGTCTCTCTGCTGGTCAAAGCTGTTAAAACAGAAGGAGGGGTTGATAATTAAATGGAGGCTTAAGCTGTCAATCACTGTTCTTTCGACCCATCACATCCAGGGCTCTGTTACGCCTCTTCTTTAACTCCTCCTGTGATAGGCTGCTGGCAGCTCAGACAACTGATTGACAGCCATCCTGATCCAAGTGCTACTCTTAGCTCAGATAGACTGGTTAGGAAAGACAGGCTAAGGTCTGCTGGATTGGGAAGCGGTGAAATTAGGTCAGTGATTTAGGCATTTTAGATGAATTAAGGAAAGAGGTGAGAGCGGGAGCTGTCTCGGTTGTCCCAACACTTGTCTTCCCGAAAGGGTAATTCAGGATTTAATCTCCACTGTGACCGTTGGCCTATTAGGGGTCTTATTCATTGTGGAAGGAGCTGAGGTTAAGCAGGTAATATTGCAGAGAAAGAGAGTATATGTGAAGCTACTCGCTCACGTACCCTTTGGATTCCACACACTTCTGTTAACCATCAGCAATTATCTCCCTGTCAAAGCGAAAGGTAACAAATTTCCCCATATCCAGCTCGGCAGCAGCTTCGGCTGGACAAGAGCATCATCTGACAGAAAGTAAATCACTGTGCCAGCCAGCACTTCTGACAGACAAATGCACTACCTTGGAAAACCTGGGCCTATCACTCCTAACAGCAGAGAGAGAGAAAAATGGATGAGCTTCTCCCAGTTGACCTTACTTTTTCTCCCTATCTCCCTGGTCCTTTTATTTTTTCTTCAAATAAGATTAAAGGCCTCTGGTTCTGTAAGCACCAAGCAGTTCCAAAATATGAGCATTATTAATGGCCTCCACAGCAAGCTGTTTAATCTTGTGCCAGGACACAGCTATCATTTCACCTCACCTTCCCTTTCCCCTCGCGGACAGACACAGGAAACAGGAAGTATGCTTCTCAGACACGCTTGATCTGACCAGCCAGGTCTTCCTGTCAACAATGAAACATTTTGATATCCACAGATGGAGCACTCGCAATTAACAAAATCTGAGCAAGCAAACAGGAAATGTGTGGAGTGGTCATTAGAACTATTTCAGAGTTCAGAGACAAGGGACAGAATGGAAGCGTTTTTTGTGTGCTGAGACGCTTTTGGTAAAGTAAATGTACACAGAATGACTATTAGCATAGTAAGTGCATCCAATACTTTTACTCAACCAAAAGAACAAGTGAAAATATTTAGTTAAGCAAGAGTTGAAGAAACCATCCTTGTTTTAGTTGATTAAAATGTATCTGAGGGATGTTGATATGTTGGTAATGTGGTCATTGGCAAGTTCCGGATACACAAAAAGTGTGGCCCAGATTTGTTAACCATTAGAAATCCGGGGCTTTTTGGGTTGCTTTTGCAACCTTAAAAGTTACTCTAATAAATTACCTCTAAAACTATTTTTTGTGGCAATGCTTGATGTAGCTTTTTTTTACAACCCCAGCTTCTTTTTTTAATATTTTAATAACTTTAAACAATTATTTACTATTGTTGCACAAAAATCCTGAAACTGTTCCTGAAACCTGACACAATTCCAAGTATTTCATTGTGTTATTTTTACTGTAAAAATCTCAAATATGGAGAACAAACTGTTTTTATGTTTAATAACAAAAACTAACAAAAGTTTTGTAACCAAATAAATATTCATAAATCCCCAAAATGCAAAGAAAATGTCAAAACAATGTGAAAATTCTATTAAAAAAACATGCAAACATTTCCTAAGCCTTAAAGAAGGTTCTAAAATACAAGCCATGTCACAAGTGTTATACTTCCAAGGGTTAACTCTTCTTTCCACCACTAGAGGGCACTGATAACACCGATCTGGGGTCTGTAAAATGAAATTGAAAGGTGGTTGCACGTTTTGCAACATTTTGATTTACCTTGCAAATTATACATCACAACTCTAGTAATATTTGTTTAAAACCAAAAATATAAAAAAAAAAAAAAGACAAAATACTTGTCTTTGTACATGTTGTTGTCATGCTCGTTTACAGCATTTATTCACATCTGCCTAAAACTGTTGCACCTCACGGTAGAGCATGGTTAACCACATTAACCAACACAGCACACATTGTTGTAAAAAAGATGTTTCAATCTGGGAACGATGGTAATTCTTATGTGACTTGTACAGGACACGGTTTATTTGTATGTCATAGTGGTGTTCGGCTGGCTTGTATAGCATGTGTCGAAAGAATGTGACGGTGAGTACATGAGACAGATAGGTGGGGAGGAGAGGACCAGGTGACTGAGACTGAAACAGACATGACCTTTTCTATTTGTCAAACATGCTCAAGCTTCATTTCCTCAGGACGTCATTGCAGCTTTCCAAATGACTCCTCAAACCATTTCCCTCATGAAATAGGCACACAGAGACTCCAGTCAAGGAGAGATGGCTAAGTTTCCAGCTAATGAAAAGCTACATCCCATCGCATTAACATATTCATTCTGAAACAGGACATGGGCTGTCACTGATGCCCACCACCACTGGTTGCCTTGATGGCAGGGAGCACTTCCTGCCACCAGTCTGTCTAGCGAGATAGGAAATCTGTGACGAAAGGCTGTCTGGCTGGATCACACAGAGTCAGACTAACTAAATGAGTAATACATTCTGAAATGTAGTTTAAAAGCAAAAGTTCAAGTCATCTTAACGGGTCACCTGGTTAACCCAGTTAAACTAAGGCATGCTAAAATTTAACATTTAAAATGTATACTTTTTTTATTATTTAGAATTTGATACTGTACTCAAAGCAAAATTTAGGTGCATTTCCTTTACCTGCTAAGACCCTGTTAGGGTTATAGAGCTCTACTGCTGTCAGCTCACACTGGGCCAAAGGCAAGCAACAGAAAACTTTCATCATTTCTACAAAATATTCATCACAAATAAATATCGAAACACAAATCAGACAGCATTGAAATGCACAGTAAATAGAGGAACGTGTCACAAATAGAACAGACCACAATAGAAATGTTTCAAAGGAAATCAAAGGCCTCGAGTGCATCGCTGGGTGGATTGGTTAAATATATTCAAATTTGTTTTTAAAACATTCTATATATGCACTAGAAAAATTATGCATACCACAATGAGTTTCCACTTGGAAAAAAAACAGTAGTTTTAAATCCAAGCTTCTTAAGCATTTTTTTGTTTTGTCACGCTTACACTTTTATCCATTCACAAATCAAACATAAATGGGGGCTAATCTAGGTTTTAATTCAAGGTAATAAAAGTATGAAAACACAATTCTTCTTTAATATTGTTAACTGTGCTCCAAGGAGGTTAACTGAGCTTTTTTTTTTTCAGAACGTAAGTAAACGATTTTTGTAAGTTCCTTTGACTAAACATAAGCATAGAGGGTCATTAGTGAAGCATAGAGGATCGATGAGGAATAAACCTCAATAAAAATAAAAGTAGGAGTAAATGGGTAAAATGCCTAAAAGTTTATAGATGCTTAAAGCTTTCAAACAGAGTAACCAGAAATAGCTTATATATACAGTGGTACCCCGAGACACAAACTTAATCCGTTCCAGGGTTTCTTTCGGTTCTTGAACAATTCGTATGTCGAAGCAAGTTTTACATGTAAAACACCTGATCCGTGCAACTGCTCTCAGAAACAACAGTATAAGTTGATGAAAAAAAATGGAAAACCAGAGAAAAGTCAAGTAACGTTTCTTCAATCCTTAAATCTACACATGGATAATGTAATAAATGATAATAAAACAGAATAAAACACATACAAAATACGTATTATGTACACAAATGTAAAACCTTACCACGAGTGAAGCGATGTGTTGGAGGAGGTGGAACAGATGCAGAAAACATTACGGCACCACGTATTGAAGTTAACTTTCTTGAGATATTTCACGAATTACTAACACAAACACGGTTTCAAGCACAAGCGCAGACAGATGGAGGCTTCTGAGAACGCGTTACGGAGGTTTCTCTAGCTTGCGCTACAGAACAGCACTTTCCACGTTATAAACGTTATTTCTTTTACGACACCTTGACTCTAACATTTGTTGCAGCACATTATTAGTAATCTATACATAATGTTTCACTGTTTAGTTGAAGTGTTTTGAAGCATATCAGACCCTTTTTGCATTGGGAGAAAGGAGCGCCAGGAACCCAGAAGCGCTGCACGAGTTTAAAACACTTCAAAATGATCACTTCTACAACAGTTGTACAATATGCAATGTACAAATATTAAATCATATAAATACAAATAAGTGAGCTAAGATTAATTTTTTACATTGCAGGCTAAATCAGACCATGGTGATGATTTTTATGATTCCAAAGAAAAGTTGACACAACCTCCTATTTCTTGGTCAATTGTTGAGCTCACTGATTGGCCTGAAAGAATGGTCATTTTATCAGTCATAACTATTGAGTGCAACGAGCGAACCACCGCATGACATTTTAACACAAACAGTTTTTACATTTTACAAACGCATTGAACTAAGCATGAACTGGACCCCGAATCTGATATCTGCCCACGGGCACCGTGTTGGTGACCCTTGTACTAGAGGTTTTAAGAGGATAGCAATAATTTTGTTTAAACATACTATAGTTCTTTAACTGAGACCAATGGTATTCTAGAATGCATGACTGCAAGCCTCATCTCCGAAAGTATGGTGTTACAGGTAACAAAATAAAAATCCAGCCAATCATTTAATAAATAAATAAAAATCTACCTAGTTTTTATTGCCCGGAATACCATGATTTGCCTTTACAGCTCAAGGTTGGTCAACACCTTTTGAACCATTAATATAGTTAACAATAAAAACTAAATTTAACTGAAACAATTAAATAATCTAATCAGGGGAAGGTCTCTCATTCTCTCACGTTTGAGGAAGGTTTTGCACAACGGCTACAGTTCACATCAGCACCAACGATCTTCCAGAAACTACAAGGTGACATTATTATAAACTGAAGAGAAACCCTTTAGGACACTCTCCCAGAAAAACCAAGATATGACACCCAATTTTACAAGAATCCATAGAGACAGAAGTTTATGATTATCCCTCTGCCTTCTCAACAAAATCACTTTGAGCAAATCCTTTTCAAGAGAAAGAGACTAAGACAGCGGGTAGTATAATGACCCGACTGATGTCATGACAACCGGGCCACTCACAGCATGCTACTTTGACTAAAGTAATTGAAGCTACGTGTTTAATGACAGGTGCCCCCCTCCCTTTCGCCTCTGGTCTGGATCAATATTTGTTGAGATTGCACCTTGTTCCAACAATGCAAGATTTACAGCAACCATTCAGATTTACACTTTGTCTTCCGGCTCAACTCATCAGTGCAACCCAATTACTAACCTCAGACAGACAGCATTAACATGAGCCCTGCTGCTGCTTTATTGCCCTTCAACCAGCCCGTCTCATTTCAGGGTCTTCAGGCAATGCCAGCGTAACGGATACTACACTTAAAATGTGCTCACAGGAATAAATTCACAGTCTTTCATTACTCCTACCTTGATTTACTTCATATCATCTGGCCACTATAGACAAAGATAACACGTTGTAAATTACCCTCATCCAGTCTCCGTGTTCCTGTGCCGGGTGGGGGGGAGCCAGGGGGATCTGTGAGGGCAGAGCGGCATATGACAAAGCAGTCATTTTCAGAATCTCTGTGCCCACTTCTGTATGACGCTATCCTGAAGCCAATTGAAACACTTAGTGTAAGTATCGAAGAACAAAGCACTTTGACCTGCGAGGCTCTAGTGAAAGGAATATTGACGTAAGATAGTGGTTTAATCGTCAATGTGACATAACGTCCATCCTGAACCGTCGAGGCTATAAGCGGTCAATAATATCAAGAGCATTAATCATTGCCTGGCGCAATAAGCCCCATGACTCAAGTATGTGAGATGTAATGACATCCGAACATGTGGGCTTTGATTTGTTTTGGTCAGCCACTGCCAGTTTTTGCCCTGCGGTGATTGTCACTGTGCTGTGATTAATTTGGTGTCCACTGCTGTCAATCTGGTGTGATTTTGGAAGGAAGATGCTAGCAGCACGTATCCTTTTTAAAGCCCACAGTCACGGCCAAGTGCTGTATTTCATACCCACCGCCTTCTGAAGACTGTCAATCATATTTCCAGTAAAAGCCCTTCTGTTATGACCTTGATTTCAAAGCATAAACCACATATGCTGAATACACCAACATCTGATCCCACAAGGGCACCCTCTCTCCTCATCTACTCCAAAGCAAGAGCTGCATTAGAACCTGCTGAATCTTTAGAAGTAGACTAACCATTGGAAAGGGAAATACAGGCGCGATGCTCCAACACATGTCACTTACTCCCAAGAAAAATGTACATCAATTAGTAAACACTTTAAAACATGGGCAAAATGACTAATATTCTGTATGGTTTTATTCCAACTTCATGGGAAATCCAACCCCATCTCCCATTCCACACACCCCCAGTACAGTTGACTGACTTAAGGCCTCTTCACACCGATCCAAATTGAGATTCGCACAAATCTTCAGATGGATTCTCAACAGGGTGCCCTTGCTTCTTGTTTGGGTCAAGGTAATATTGATGCAATGACGCTCCCTGCCTGAAGATGGCGTTTGCGGTAAAATAGATGCAGTCCACATCACATGGAGAAACAGGAAAGACAAAGACGACAACAGAGAAAAAATCGGAGAACACATCGAAAAAAATCAGTTGGTGCACTATTTGTTTCCTGTCCTAAGCCTCTATGAAAATAAGGAATGAGGGCCACAAAGCGTCATTAAAAGTACCAGCTTTTATTGGAAGTACTACTTGTGAAAAAACAATCTAATAAGAAAGTGCGAAAAAAAATCTAACTTCTAAATTAGTGCTTTCTCAAATGAAAATATTTCATACCACCATATTGTAGACATATTAGTATTTGAATATTTTTGTACATGTATGTATGTATTTTGTATTATTTTTTTTTAATCGAAATTAACATTGCACTCTTTTGTTCACTTCTCTCAAATTTGAAGTCTAATAAAATAAATTTTGTAAATTAGATATCCACAAATTCAAGAGATTCCATATTAGCAAGACACAGACAATGAAGACCCACTGGAACTGACACATCACATTATGGTAACAATATGGTGGACCTAGTACATCCTTCTGGAAGTACTCTGGCAATTTTGGAGTAGCTATAATGTGCAGCAGCTTGTATTTGCGCCAGAGAAAGTAGTAGCCTGTACTCTCCACGACCAAAAAAGAAACACCCCCAAAAAACAATGAACCTTAACACTCCTAAAAAAAACAACAGTTAACATCTACCAATCCCAAAATCCATCACGGCTGTAAACAGGAAATAGACTACATGACGACAAGCAAAACTTCATTTCTTAAAAAAAAAAAAAAAACATGTACAGCACATGGTAAAATAAACTGAATTTTTCTATTATTTTCATGTTAATGTGTTGCAGAAAAACAGAAAACTAACATCACTAACTCACTAGTTTTCTTCTACTGCCCTCTCTACACTGATCCGAATTGAAAATTGCACTGATTCATGCTCTTCATCTGCATCGAGGAAATATCCATGCTATGATTCTCCCTGCCTTTTCCAGGGAAACAGGAAAGAAGAAGACGACAACAGAAAAGAAGTCAAGGATGTCGAGTGGCTTATTCTGTTGGCTGCTGATCAAAGGGAGCTGTTTGAAAAAAAAATGTGGAGAAAGGTAAAGATGTGTGGCGCAATGTTTCCGCCACCTAACCGTTCTTTTACGACCTACTCACATCATCAAAAGAGCCAGCTTTCATTGGTCGTTCTCCCTGCAAAAAACTGATGTGATACAGCAGTGTGAAACTCTTTTTTGTTGACACCACTCTTTTCATTAGATGCCTGACATCCCTTTGACGTCAATGGTTTTCGATAGAGGCATGTTGTCCCACAAAACTTCAGATCGAAAATTCGATAGAGGCCTTTACTTTCCAACCCTACCATTTCCTTTATTTTATCCACCTGCCTCTACTGAAAAAAAAAAACAAAAATCATATTTCACCACAGCTCAAAGCCCATTTTTACCCTAGTGTTTCAACCTGCGATTAAAGTTCTAAGATTCAAACACACTTTTCTAATCCTATTTAGCACTAATAAATAAATAAAAAGAAATATGTAAAAAAATTAGAACAAAACCTCTGCTTTACTTGTTAGTTTGGGTGCGTTTCCAACTCTTTTAGTGAAAGAAGTGCAGGATTCATTTCCTCTACAAAACAGTTCCTTTTGCCATGAACACTTACAGCAGAAAAAAAGAACGCGTTCCAAAAAAAGAATGCAGCACAGTCCACATCGTTGTTTCTTGCTCCCAAAAACTGAAAATGCATAGAGAAGATAAAAATTCTGAAAGCATCGATGAGAACATGGACAAAGATAAATGTATAGGAAAGATGTCCAGATTCCATTCATCTGTTGAAACAGGAAGTGGTGTGAAGGTCAAAACATGGAGATAAGCTTTAGTGAATCTGGTTCTGCTCTGTGTTGTTCTTTTGACTGCTCTTAGCGTCTACATCAAAGATACAGCAACTTACTAACACTGTTAACCTGATTGTATGACAACCAGCTGTATGAACAGGAGAAAGATCAACTGATTCTCTATCGGACTAGTTTGTACTATGTTTCAACTGCGCAAAAAACTTGGAACGAGAGCAGAAGGTACTGTGAGGCAAGGGCAGCAGATCTGGTGAGGATTCATGACACGGAGGAACGTGAATTTGTTTGGGAGTCTGACACATAGGAAGCAGCCACATAGAGATGGAGGAAAGGCAGCATGGTGGTCCCTGAGTACATGTTTAACACGGAATATAAAATGTTTGTTTTTGGCTTGATTATCTATGCTCGGACAATTTTGCCTGGATTTGTGAGAAGCTGTTTGTCAGGATCTAACGGTTTATTTTACTCTTTATGCAATAAAACTATGATTGACTCATTGAAAGGCTCATCTTTGGTGCTTCTATCCTAAGCACTAAGGTTGGGTCAGGGTGAATGGACATTCATCGCCCCTCCCCCACCACTACTCCAACCCACTTGTAACACTGTTGTGAATTATCTCTTTTGAGCTGGATTATTTATGTTTCTGTTTGGGTATGTGCCGTTTGAGTATTATTGGTGGGGTACGTTTGTTTGGGAAGTTTGCGTGTTCTGGGACTGTCTGGGTTTTGTGGTGAAATAGAACAGAATGAAGTTGTAAGGAGATTTAAGAGTTAAGTGTTATTAAAGGTAAAGGTGTTATTAAAGGTTTTAAAAGTATCAATAATCAGAGCAAATTGTGAAGTAGGCCCCAGACTCCATCACTGAGTGACATCACTGAGTTGCATTCTGTTCAGAGACCACAAAAATCTAAACAGGGCATCAAGACCTGCTGTAAAAAAAAGTACTCTACTAGGTGCATGAATGTATAGAGCTTACTTTCAGGGTTTTGTTTTTGTTTCTTAGTCCTCTCCTAAGGTTGCCTCAGCCCAGAGACCAAGGCACTGAAAGCAGCCTCTTTACTGTCGCCCCTGCGCAGCCCCCTTCGTATGCTAGGTAATTTCCTCTACCTTCCATTCTATTTCAGTGGCTGATAACTAAGAACATTAGTTTTATGCCACTTGCCAGGCTTAAATGAAAAGAGAGCTAACTTTAATGACACTGCAATTAATCGCCCCAATAGACAGACAGCTAAAAGACAAGATATTGACTTCATTAACGATAATGTATTGTGTCATTAAGTTAGCAGGGTCACCTTGTGTATCATACATGGCAGACTCATATATTGGCATTTTGCGCGAATAAGATAAATTGTGATAAGAGAGATAAAGCTGACTGGTAAAATCCTCACCTAGTGAGGCTTAACGGGGGGAGTACAAGCACACAGCACCATTTTGGATCACTGTTGATCCACCCAAACCACTTATTTAAACATATAAACATAACTATTTTAGCTTGTCAGGTGCCGACAGTTTGTTATTTGTCTTTTTAATTGGACAAAAAAAAATTCTAAATGCATCTCCTCCTAGACCGTTCGAGCCACTTTCCGTAGCTGACAAATCTGGGAAATTTTCCATTGACTAAACATAGGGTTAAACTGTTAAATTTTAAAAACTGAGAACCTCATAAACACATAAACAGACCACACTCAAGGAGGTTATAAGTCTGTGAAAGAACGTACCATATTTGAGCCCTAGGCTCTAAAAGGGGTTAAACATTTACCACTGACTTATAATAGCCCATGAAAATAAATTCGAAAAGGTAACAGAAAGATTACATTTCATAGAGAAAAGGGGGTTTGTTTGATTACTACTGACAGCTACCTAGCAACCAAACTATTTACCCTAGCAACTACATTTTTTAACTACATTTTAAACGTAAAGTGACATTATATCACTAACTGTATAGTAATTGTTTAATATAGCAACCAATTTTGTCATATCACCATCTTAGTTAAGGAAAACAATACACATGCGGTTGGTGTATACTTCTCACTTTAGCATGCAGATATTTGTATAATCTCAGTGACTCCTCATATCAACACAAAAAAAAATTGGATTTGGAATTTATATAAATACTTAAAAATGCCACTTTTACAAGGCAAGTTTGTGCACAAACTTTAGCCCTTTAATTGTTACTGTTCTATAAAGTCTTGAAAGAGAAAGAGTTTTAATTTCCCGTAGTTATGGGATCATGAGTGAAAAAGACAAAAGTTATTTTAGACTTGGGGTGGAGGAGGAGAGTACTTTGCCCTAGGATGGGATAGGATGCCACTCCTCGCTCATGGCAGAGACATGAGCTAGATGAGCTAAAACTATCCTCACATTGGTGCCAAATTGTTTCCTAATATATAACTTTTTAGTGGGACCTTTTTGTATTGTTTATTAGATTAATCTCAGAATTTTTTTTTTTTTTAAAAGAAATACATTTAAATGTATCTTGTAAATTGTATGTGTCATTTGTGTGCACTTTCTGTATATGAGGAGTTTGGTTATTTAGTGTCTTACCAACCCCCCCCCCCCAAAAAAAAAAAATATATATATTAGGGGTGTAACGGTACGCTAAAATCGTATTCGGTTCGGTACAGTGTCTTGGAGAGCTCGGTTCGGTTCATTCGGTTCGGTACAAAAAAATAAAAACTTACATAATCTTTATTTTGAAAAGCTGCCAATACACAATAGAATTCTTGCATAAAATAAATAAAAGTGACACATTTGGGTGATATTTTAAATAAATTGCACTCTTTATAAAGAAAAACACATTTTATTAAATAAAAAATGAAATACTGCAACTAGTTAGGACCTGAAAACTTTTAACACTAGCAACACCTTCAGCTTGTATATCAACAAAACTAACTATTCAAGTTTTAGTCTAAAAAGATTAACCTATCCACATTTTCTGAAGAGAGCACAGATCTGGTTGCAGTGACAATATCTCCAGCAGTAGAAAATGTTAGATGTGTTGCCTGCGCGATCTCCGTGGAACAATGTCGGCATACAACTTTAAATTTATCCACTCGTCTATCCCCTAGTGATGTGTCGTTCAAGAACGATTCGTTCTTTTTGAACGAATCTTTAATGTGACTCCGTATGAACGAGTCGTGTTGGAGAGGGATTCGTTCATTGGCGCATGCGCATCATTCTTGTGGTTTTCCGAGCGTAACCCGTTCATCATCAATGACAGAAGACCGAAAAGACCCGAATGACTCGAAAGATGAACTAATCTTTTCTGTTTCCGGCTCATGGCCACTCCGTAATGTTAACCAATGCAGCATGAGCCGGAAAGAGAAAAGACCGAAAGGACCCGGACTCGCTAAAAGAACGAATCTTTTCGGGTTCCGGCTCATGGCCACTCCGTAATGTTAACCAATGCATCATGAGCCGGAAAGAGAAAAGACTGAAAGGACCCGGACTCGCTAAAAGAACGAATCTTTTCGGATCCCGGCACTATAGCGGTCACGTGACAAAAGTGCTAAAGAAGCCAGTCCGGACTGAGTGCACGGACTGCACACGTTAACATCAGAGTGAAGTAATTTTGTGTCGAACAAAAGAGATTTAAATCTAAAGAAGACAGATCAGAGTTTGGGTAAACCAGACTAAAAGACCCAGGTAGGCTTTAGTAATATATTTATATTCATTTTAAATTTAGCATTATAGTTTTGTCTTATTTGTAGTGTGATTCGCGTTTGTGTATAAAACGCTAGTAGATGTGGAAGTACACACAACATTTATTGATATTTTAGTAAAATGAACGAAATTACTCGAAAAAAGATCCGTTCATTTTACTGAACGAGACTCAAAGAACCGAATCCGTAAAATGATCCGAACTTCCCATCACTACTATCCCCGTTACGTATTTTAACAGAGAAGCCAAAGGCGATTTTCCGCACGGACGCTATTGAGTGTCGCACAGTACAGCTGCACGTCCCTCAATAGCGTCCGTGCGGAAACTCGCCTAGGAACATGGTTCCGCTGCGCATAATATCGCGCTAATAATACATTTATATTATTTAATACAAATACCGAATACCGAAACGGTACGCAAGTGTCCCGAACCGAACAGGCCGTACCGAAACGGTTCAATACATACCGTGAACCGTTACACCCCTAATATATATATATATACAGCGCAAAGAAGGTGCTGAGTAGTGGGTAATCGTTTTATAATCATTCCATTATAATTCCATAATCATTCGAAGACGAAACAGCATTATGCCATTTTCCAACTAATTACTGTCAATAAAGTCAAGCTTTTAAAAAAAAAAGAATTCTTTACATATAGAATCTGGAAAAAAATTTCATGTTGGTATGAATTTGAGAGGCTTTATGACAGTTTGGAACAGAACATTTAGATTTTCTTCAATATTTATAAATAAAAACCCACTGTATCTTTACAAGGAAACCAAGATAACAAACAGTTTGCATCCTTAGATGACAGAAAGGTCACTCAAGACTTGAGATGACAGACCAAGTAACATCTGAGCGTGATCACTGATTGAATGGTCATGCATTTGACAGCTTCTCTTCTGCGTCCTCCCTCACTCTGCAGTCCACCGCACACAGACACAACGTGCCCTACTCCTGCGACCTTGGGCTTCCTTTTTGGACTGCCGATATTGACATTTCCCCCCACCATCCTGTGGCCCTTCCTCTCATTTGTCATGATTATTGCTGAATTCTCAGCTGTCATTTGTGGCTGTAGATCAATGGCTGCCCACTCCCCCTGTGTCGTATTGGCAGAGCAAACAGCTCTCTCTCTCTCTCCATGTCCATTAGGCTTGTCTGACTCCAGTAGGTCACATAAGAAGTGTACTCACTTTCTCTGCCCAAGGAAGTGTTTTATGATCATTCCATAAATGTTAGGAGAAACCTTGATCCGCAAGAATAGTACAATTCTTGTTTTCATTAGAGCTGTGTTTTGCTTTCCTCACTAAAACAGTGTGTGTGTGTGGTGTGAGGTTATGTCAGTGTGTGTGAGCTGGAGATAAGGCCTTGCTTGTCATTAGAATCAGTCACATTCGCTCTGCTGGAATCACCTTGTCTGTGTACTTGCAAGTGGTAACAGCACAATGCTTTAAAGAAGACAGACCCCATCATTTTCTCATTAGCAGCAGTTTCCATAGCCATAGCTGTTTAAGTATGCTGCGCCAGCAATATGAAGAAAAAAAACACTTCATGAGTCTTCACATCATTATTTAATCATTTATAATGACAAGTCTTCTGAAGAGCTCGTTTTCAAGATGGGAATGTTTAGTGAGCCTTGGAATCTCAGAAAGTTTGTATTTGGTGAAAATTACCTCATAATTCAGTTATCTAGAAAGTACATTAGGACTCTGATGATCATTTTAATGGAGCATAAGTTATGCCAGGCCTAACTGTGGTTATGAATAAGTGGTTATGGATCATAGCTTGTGAGACAGATGAATTTCGATAGGGTGCATCCCAACTTAAATAAATATATGAAAACATAGATACCATTCATCTACTTTTTGCCTCAGCCCAGATTAAGATGCAATCAGTCTAGCCAAGGAGAATGAGCTGTCTCTGGATGATTTAACCAGCTCTTCCTGGGAAATGCCTCGTGTTTAAATGCCAGCTGATGTCAGTGATTCAGTGTTCCCAGAAGAGACACAACCAGCAATCAAGATCACTCCCATGAATCCACCTGCAGACAATCAGTCATCCAATCAGAACACTTCTCCAATCCTTCTCCATCTTTCAAAAGGCTCTTCCAGGCACTTCCCCAGATGTCAGATCTACAGTTCATGCACCCTGACTCTCAATGACAGCTCCTGGCCCGTGTTTTGTTTTGCCTGTTGCACTGTTCTGTTCATGGGGTAATTATACACTTTTTATTAGTGCCTGGCACAGAAAGGCAAATGTATACCTCCAACCAAGCCAGTGTTTCTCATTCCCCACTTTGGACAAAGGAGAATATACAAGCCCCACCTGCTTTTATCGCCCCTACAAAATGATGACCAAGCCTGATTTTTAAAAATGTTTTTTTTTTTTATCTAAATACCTTAGCTAGTCTACAATTTATATGGGTATAAATAGGCTAGCTAGATCAATTTTAAACCAGCTCAAAAATATGTGTGACTTCTCTGTCCCTGAAATGCTCACCAACTTTTAAGATATTTGTGCATTTTGTAGATGGAATCACTGATAAAGCGGCTACTTCATTTTGTTTTGTTTCACTGAAATATATTCAGACGTCAAACACCCGCTCTGTGGATCCAGTTCCCAGCTCTGTTTACAAAGAGGATTACAATTCCTCATTTATGTGAGTTTCATTTATTTAATTTGCAGTGGAGTGAAACGTTCACAACAATTGAATTTAGAAGGAAAAAAAAAGATTAATTGCCCTGTGGTGGACAGGGGACTTGTCCAGGGTGTTCCTCCGCCTGAGAACCCTGTGACCCCAAAGGGAATTAAAAAACGAGTTAGATGATGATAGATTTAATAATTGATTAAATATTTAAATCCCGTTGACCTCGAAATATTGATGCAATGACGCTCCATGCCGTTTACGGTACAACAGCACCAGATGGGCCACAATCTCCACAATTACAATTAATGAATAACAATTTCTGTGATAGACTGGCAGAGCCCCATGACCCTAAAGGGGAATAAGGAGGTTGGAAAATGAATGATTGAATGAATTACAATTTTTCTCCACAATCTCCATGGTGTTTGTCAACGATCTCTCAGTGATCAGCCACTAACAGTATTTTGATTACTTTGCTGTTGTTCTTTCTGCTCTTCTTCTTCTTTCCTGTTTCCTGTAAAATGTGGGATGAGTGCCACTGAGTGGCTCTTTTACTTTCTACTCACGTCTTCAAAAGAGCTAGATTTCATTGGTTGTTCACCTTGCAAAAAAAAAAAAAAAACAATCGGATATGGCAGAGTCAAACTCTTTTTCGTTGGCACCCCTAGTTCGGTCAAATCTTTGAGCTCCCGTTCGTGCATGGTTTTTGATCAAGGTGAGTTCTCGCACGGAACTTCATTTTAAAAATTCAGATAGGTGTGTAGAGACGTATGTTTGTATAATAAATTTCGGGAGGAGGAGCCAAGGCATGACACCAGTGCAATCCAAATGTCATCCAAAACACACTTATATATTCCTATTTTATAACACACTCACTGAGGGGGTCTGCAATCCAATGGTCCACATCAACACAGGTCTAGGTAGTGAACTTGTGAAATAGACATGGTAAAGGTAAGTAGGAAGACCCACCAATAGCAGGATTCAAGATTATATGGAACAGGTAAAGAAAACAAAAACAGGCAACAGAAAGAAAGGCTCCCAAAAATTTTAATATAATTTATTGAGTTGCCGCACGTTGGCACAGTGGGTAGCACTGTGGCCTTCCAGTTAGAAGGTCCCTGAAGAAGTTTGGATGTTCTCCATTTGTTGCATTTCCCCCACAATCCTCAACACATGCCGTTAAGTTAATTGGATAACTGAAAATTCCCCTTAGGAGTGAATGTGTGTGTTGCACACCGATGGACTGGCGATCTGTCCAGTAAATTGATGCCTTGACTCCATTTGTCCAATGGCGCATGGGAGTTCCTACAGCGGAACTCTAGACTAGGTCAGTGGGCATCTCCCAAACCCCTTTGGTGATCCCCGGTGGCTCTGGCGGCATCTATCCGCTGCTCCTGGGAGAGGGAAATAGTCTGTGTCTCCCACACTGATCAGGTGACTTCACGTTCATCGGCTGCGTCATGTTTTAATGCGCAATGAATAGCATCTAGCAACACTGATCAGCCCTGCACACTTCGCAAACATTTCCTAGGCAGGAATGCAACCACTTTGAAACCATGCTGCTAAATGAAAAAAGAAAATGAGCAGAAGCTTCTTTATTGCAAAACAGGATGTCTTTATCCCACGCTGTTAAGGCAAGTTTTATTTTGAGTATGTTACCAAGGCCTGGTGCATAAAAAGAGCACATATTCAGCTCAGGTACAATCAACACATCAGCCCTTCAGCAGTGGCGTCTGATGAATTAGTCTGGAGTGCCTTTCACCCAAGGTCAAGGCTGTGTAGACAAGCGTTATTGAATTTATTCCACCAATTCATGTAAATGCCTAAGGAAGCTCGGCTATATAATTGTAAAGCTGTCCCCTGCTGTAATGAGCTCTCCTGCGGGATCAGAAAATAGAAAATGACACTCGTTTGCATCCTCCTTTCATCACGGAACGTCAAAGAAAAGGACAAGGGGTAAGGAGGATGCAAGAGCAGCACAGTGGCAGTGCCTGTCTCATCAGCTAATTCTCAACATCCACTTAAAAGTCCACAAGGACCGGACAGGCTGATGAATCCGGCATAATGGAGCGAACCGACTGGGACTGCGTTGAAAGCTACGCACGCCCTTGCCTTTCTTCTTGACGTTGCGCTCAGTTATTTAGTTTTTCTTGACACGCACCCACACCTACGCTCTTTGCAGTAGGATTGCCGCCTGTTTTTGCAGTCTACCTTTTCCCGCCGTTTTCCCTCTCACTGTTTCGGCTCGGCTGAGCAGGGTTGACAGGCGGATTCCTTTGCTTTTCGCCGTATTAAAGCCACTTTCCCGCCCTGACAGCCTGTTCTATTCTGCCACCTTATAGCTCGGGCTTCACACTTCTCTGGGCAGCCACTGCATCTTGACAGACCACTGTCACTTCCCATCATCCTCTCTGTATATTCCGCTCTCCCCCCTCCCCGGCACGCAGCCCCACTTTCCTACCAGTGCAATTATTTTTTTTGACAAGCCATCCATCAGCCTTAACTTTAAAAGCACTTTCCGCTGATATCCATTGTTAAAGCCCCTGCCTTTTTCCCCCCAAGCTTTCCAGAGAGCTCGCATGAGAGAATATGATATCAGACATCCAACCTACCAAACCATGTAAATTTACTTTGTTCTCGGCTATGTTTCCAATTTCACGTCCAATTTTTCGGTACATTATGCGGAGTTGTTGTGCGTAATATGATGTTGTCAAATCCCATTAAAGTTCACCGTTTTGCATTGCTTTAAAAACAGGTTACAATTTGTATTCCATAAAATTAGGAAGAAGAGCGATGCAAAGTCAAGCTGAATCTTATTAAAATTATCTGTTCAATTGTGACGTCTGTGGAGAGAGTCATTTAGAGGCATTAGCGCAGGCACATATGAATATGTCAACGAGGCCAGTAACGGCAGCCAAAGCGAAGGCGCCACATCTCTGCGAGTCAATAAAGCTCTTTTGCTGGTGACACAAATGTGATGATAATCTAAGGAAATGAACGAGGAACCTTCCTGTTTGAGGAGGAATTCTGCTGTGCTGCTGAATAATTTGGAGCATCTCCAATTGGCCTACATCTCCGCATCATGTGAGGAAAACAGGGCACATCGTGTTGGCATCCTCCAACTCTGTCTGTCTGGTGTGCCCAAATTGCTTGAATCACATGAGCGTAGCAAACTATTTGCCTTACGCTGCTGTAATGACGTTGTCACCAATTTGAACACTGAACCCATTAGAACAATATGCAGCAAAACGCATTCAGGGCTGTCACATTGAAAGCACACATGCTACCCGGCTAAACTAAATACAAATTACCGGAGAATCCTACGCAAACATGCTGATGATTCATCACTGAATACTCAGCTTTCTACTGAGGGCTATACAACACAAACATTGGCCCGAGCAGAGCTAGTATTCATGGCCTCATTGGTCTGGAAGTGACAGATATGCAGAGCTGTAAATTGAATAATCTCATAATTGCATGGCTAACTGATAAACTCATGCAGGGGACTCATGTTCAATACTATAAACAATAATTGCAACATTGTTCTTCATATGAAGACCGAAGAGAGAAGATCAGCCATTCACATTGCTAGCTTCATCTTTCATAGACAAATTAGGGTTCCACTTGCCAGTATTGGCAACTCTAAAGACCTCTACACTCATATTTAAATTTTAGATCCAAAGTTTTGTGCGAGAACACGCCTTAATCGAAAACCATGGGCGCCACTGGAAGCGCACACATCAAGTGGAACCAACAAAAAGTTCTCTGGCATTTCAGTTTTTTGGAGAACAATTAATGAAAGCTGGTGGTGCTCATCCCATATTTTCACAGCGACTTCACAGCAAAGAAAACATGAAAGAAGCAAAAAGTTTATCAGATCAGTTCAAACCCACAATGCTACACTGTACTTACTGGGCCATGGAAAGCCATAATGATTCTTTCACATCTACTGCCTTTTTCAGAATGGCAAAACGGGAATGCAGAGTGCTAGAAAAATTTTCCTAATCTTCACTAAAACTAAACATCTCCCTCCTCAATCTCTTTGCCAAGTCACATCCTGGCTCGGAAGCCGCCCCCACCCCCTCACCCACTCTTTGACCATCTAAATAATCCCGCCCACTCTTTCCAGCTAAAATATGCAGGCGAATCGGAAGAATAGTGATTTCATGAATACTGAATTCATACAGGTAAAGCATTCTAACTATATTCAGAACACTCAGACGTTGGTAATGATTTTCGGTATAATTTTATTTTACTGTGCATTTTTTTAAATTGACGGTAAAGGTGTGTAGTTTTGAAAATGGTCTTTTGTTTAACAAAGCCAAGCCTAATGGTGGATGAAATGAGGCTTCTAATTGGCCGAAATTACTTCAGCACTGTAATCTACTGCCACTTTTTGTCATTTTTTGCTCATGTGTGGACGTGATTTTTTTTGTACACAGCGAGGAAAAAATAAACTTGTTCACTTTGATTTGTGATTTTAATTTAAGCTTTGGATTGTCAAAATCCTCACAAATATGATTTGATTAATAACAATTTATCTGACTCAGATGTGCAGAGATGTTTTCACTTCTCAGCAGCTGCTTTCAGTTAGGAGAACAAGTCCAAGATTGTTTGACAGCCTGTCACAAGACCTAGCCGTTTTGTAAACTTTTCTGACTTCAAAAATGCCAAACACACAAGGTTCAAAAATCTCAGTCCTCACGAAAAAGTCTACAAAACACCTAATGAAGCATGATAAAGAGCTTTCCATTAAAAGTAGGTGGAAGTCATTTAGCATGTTGATATTGTTGGCTATCAATCTTAGTGTATTTACATAAAGTTAAATGAAACAATTGAAATGTATATGTAGATGTTTGTTGATTAGTAATTGATACAATTTTGTTTTGAATTAAAGTAACAATACTCATTGTGCCATATTCTACCATAAAGCATATCATGCCACATGCTAGCTACTAGCACAATAACTGGGTGTTTTCATGAGTAAACAATTGGAGTGAAACAGCATCCTTCTTGTATCATTTAAGCCTGTGTCAAGTTCAGGCAGGCATTAGTTTTTTAATCCCTAGAGATATTTACAATAATACATTTGAACAATAAAACTGTAACACGTAGAAAACGTAATTTTTTTAATTAACCCTCCGATTAACCTTAGGGTCAATATGACACCATTTAGATTCAGATTGAATGTTTTTCCTAATTTAACCGGGAGAACTTGGTAAACATAAAATTAACATGATAACATTTTTTTTCAATGGCCTGTACACATTTTGTTACATTGGTTTTCCATGGGGTCAGTTTGACCCCAGGGTCTTTTAGCTGTATAAAACAAGAAATATTAAAAATGTACACATATTTGTTTTGGGTGACACTGAGGTCATTATAATATGCTCTATAAGTTCATATGTAAAGTATAAATTCATACACACAACTATGCCTGTAGTATTGCGATAACCACTGACAGATGACATGACGTGGGGGGAGGGGAAACCCTAATTCTTGCAAAAACGTTGATATTTGCCATTTTTTGTGGGAGGAGACAACAAAAATCACATGGTTCACAGGGTAGGTGCCAGGTTACAAAAGCTTTCTAAACTATTTCTCTTTAAACTCTTTTAATTGAAAATGGCCACCAAGCAAAGGTCTTTTGTCAATAAGATTTTGTCACAGGTTTAGTGGCTTAGAGGAAAATGTGTCTGAGACAGAGGATAATCTTGAGGCAGACCCTGATTGTGAGGAATCCTCTTCAGATGAGAATGAGACTCCTAGTGTTGACCCCCTGTTGTCTCAACCCCTAGCAGACACATCACCTTCCAAAAATGAAAAAAAAATTATGGTCCCACTCCCCACTTGAATGACAGGGTAGACTTAGTGCTGCTAATGTCATTAAAAAGGTTCCAAGGCCGACCACATATGCTGCCAGTAATGTCCAAGACATACACAAAATCAATATTTCAGCTTATCATTACACCATCAATTGGGGAGGGTCTATGGAGACTGCTGGGAAAACTTGGCTGTGACTGATTTGCGGCCTTGTTTGGTTTTCTATTTTGGGCAGGAGTTTACAAAATGACCCCTAACATACCTATGTTCTAGTTTTTGCTAAGAGAAATTGTTATTATTTTCATATGTTAAAAAACAGCAATAAAATATTAGCAAAAAAGAGAATACTAAATATACTTTTCCCAGTTTCGGTTAAACAGTGAGTTTTCATGCGGACTTTTAAATTTGTCTAGAGTAATGCAATAGTTAATATGTATGTATAAGGGGCAGGGAGTGTGAGAGGGTGTATTTCAGTGAAAAAAAAAAGGTGTTTGTGAATTTTCGGGTAACAGGAAGGTTAAGCAAAAGACAACTACAGCAATATTGAGAGAGCAGATAGAGTGTGTTTGATAATGATAGCGCGTATTCCCCATGACAAGCATTCCCCAGATGAATTCCCATGATGCAGAAGTACAATTAAAACTAACCCCACCATGAGCGAATATCAAATTAAACTGGGATCTGTATAAATCATCATTATCTAGTTTTCTAATGAGTCCAGCAATTAGATATGACTAATGCGACATGCACCTAAACTTTCATTATAGTCCACATAACAAAGAATTCATCTTAGCGTAGTGTCTCCTCAGCCTGGTTCATTTTGACTGCCCAGCAAATTAAGAAGGAGCGACAGCTGTTATAGTAGAGGAGCATTTCTTTTGTGCACCGCAAGTTTCTCAGTGTGTATAATCTGTCTTCAGCAGGCTCCGCTCTACCTTCTAACCTTTAAAGAAGAACAGCGTTTTAAGTCTTAACCAGCCGTGAATATCCACGGATATCTTTGAGCCTGCTGTGGTCCTGCAGTGTAAAGCATTCCTCTACAGTGAGCTTTTGATGCAAATACAGAAGAGGAGCGGTTTGCTTGCATGTTTACCCAGGATCACACTCACATACACACACCTGGCCATCACTGAGCCTCTGACAGCTCAAGCAGGAGCTCAGTGTCAACATATGCTTATCAATGATCCAGATGGCTTCTCTACGTCTGCCGCCTGACAACTTCGCTCCTCTATTATCAAACAGTAGTAATTAACCATAATCAAGTAGGTGTTAATTAAGCATAATGAAACAATTTCTACCCAGCCCGAGCCTACTATCAGCGACTTAGGGCTAATTATAAGCAGGGAGCACTCTGGGTATTCTCCAGGCAGAGGACCGCTCGGGCTGCAGTGTTTGCTCAGCTGATGATGACTGTTTTGTCGGTGAGTTTGGCAGATTTAAGCCTGGAAAACTCCTGATTTGCCAGCCTGTCACAGCTGTTGAGGAGGAACAAAAGCCAGTGCCGCGCCGATGACAGCGTTTCAGGGCTTTGTCATTCGCTGTGAAAGGACGGCCATTAATCAGAGTGACCCCTGCTTCAGCCAGCCCTGCACAACACCTGCAGCCTGGCCGCGTTTCAGGGGAAATTAAAGCTGTAAATTTCACCACACCACGTGTTGTATTGGGTGCTGCAGACTCCACCTCTGCAAAATGCCAAAAACTCACTTAAAGAGATAATGTACGAGCATTTAGTTCCATCAACCAAACTCAAAGAGAATTTATGATTGGATTTGTTGTTTGTTATTAAATAATTAGATCAACTGGGTCTTAACTATTAAAGCAATTTGTTACTGGTTATATGAAGATGCAACAAATATCTTCCAAAAGGCCTAAAGCAGGAAGTTTCTAATGGCCTGTAGCCCCTGGAATCTGCTCACTCCTTTCTCCCTCCTTCTATCAAAACCACTCCAATTATGACCTTGTTTAAACAGAATCAAGCCCTATTGATAGGTTTTTTTTTTGTTTGTTTGTTTTTTTGCAAAAGCTTGTTTATATTTTCTTCAACCATAATTATATGTGAAAAAACCTTCAGATAATTAAAGGTTGAGAAAACGAAACATTATTTTTTTTAAAGCCTGAGTGAGTAACTGGACACCCAATCCCCCCACCCCCTGCAGTCTGGACATAACATATCTGTGACTGACGGCGATACCAAAGTGTAAAATGTGTTCTGACTGAATATAACATCAGCGATAACCTGCAGCCAATGAGAGAGCAGAATCCAAGGCAGCTGGAAGATTTTGGATGAGGTGCAAAGTTATAAACAACATCAACAATTTTTTTGTTTAAAAAGGGTCTTCTTCGCACTCAATTTGGACCCCAAAAAAAAAACAAAACAAAATCATTGTAATCCTAATCTTTCACATGTGACCTTGCATTGTTTACCCGTCCCCTCTCTGGGTGTTTGGTTGTGAAACACCGCCTGTGGAAAGAGTTCTCTGAAATTCTTCCTAAAGTCATGCAGTAATCTTTCAAGCACTGTGAATACAACAGTGACTGAATGCTGTCTGAGAGGATCGTGCAGTGTGACAAGATTTGTCACGTGACTACTTTGAAAATCGTGCTGTTGGAACATGAAGATCTTTGCTAGAATCTGACAGGGCCCGTCTACTCCCATCAAAACCAATAAAATTGCACCAGAGTACATAGAGACGGCCGGCGGCCACGCTACTCACTGCGCAAGTTCTTCCGGTCATATTTATATTGCTGCTGCGAAGTGGAGATGTAAGAGGTTAAATATTTTAATAAACACTTTATTAACAGAATAGTGTTAATTAAAATGTTACTTTGTAAATGCTGCTCACAGTGAACAAACCCCCTCCTCCTTTTTTCTTACTCTCTCTCTCTCACCGCTGACAAGGTAATCATAGTAACGCGATAGGAACAAACTTTTCCAGATTTGCTAAACTGATTTGTGGTTTTCCTCTAAAGCTAGACTTGAAGCCGCACGGGTCATTGAGTGCACTTTCAAATTGAAGTGTCACCATGATAAAAAGATTCAGATAAAGTTTGTCACACTAAAATTTACCCCAAAGCAATTATTGTCCAGGAATTGCCGTGATTCTTATTTAAACAATCTCAATTTGCCTTGTAGCTCAGGAACATGGAACTATTTTTCTGGTTAGTCACAGAGTTGTGGGTAAACGACACTACAACTGCTGTTTCATCATTCCAGTCATGTATTCTGCCAGATATTAATGATAACTTTATTATGTTTACATTGGCAAGTGACTATGGCATAAACGTGACAATCCACTTTCAGCCATTATACACATGGTGGGGTGGCTCTTTGGCCTCTGTCTCGCAACGGAGATCTGTATAATCTCAGGCTCAGGTCAGGTTCAGACTCATACTTAAAAAAAATCTGATTGAATTCTCTCAAAGGTTTAGGTCTGATGACAGTTCTACTTTGCATTGGTTCTAGGAAAGGGACGCGGCCTAGTTTCAAAGTGATATCTATAGATACTTTAACAGCATACAATTTCAAACTTGGGTATCTAGCTTTTAGCTGTAGCTACTCTATTGCACAGGAACAAAGCATCTCAGCATTAAACACCTTTACATATTCACACAAAATGTCTTGAAATAATACAAAGTACCATTGCATTAACATGTCAAATTCTCATTGTGGTGCGTTAGAAGCCCTTGCACTAAGACTGGCAGCTTCATCAGAATGAGAGCAAGAAAAATGTCAGTTTGCATCGCGTTTAAACCACAAAATCTCAACTCAAAGACAGGCCATGCCGTGATCGTTTGGGACAGTGCTTTGTAATTCTATCTCAGATAAAATCTCGTCCAAACAGACAGGAGATGACACTCCTGTTATTATTTGCCTGATAAAGGAACATGGTCTTCCTCCCCTCCTCATCAAATGGTGAAATAATTGCGTTTCCCCCCGAGGCTAGCGTCAGGAGCTTCTGTAGTTTCTCACAGTGTCAACCTTCTGCAAGGCAGAGACGCTATCTCACGCCGAGATGGGATGAATTAGAAAAATCAATGCTTCGACTCTTATTTGACAAAGCCGGAGATAGAGCAAGGCCGCACCATGACAGGGTGCGACTGCCAGCACAGATTCATCAGGAAACAAATAGGACAGCAGAAATAATTGGTTCATGTGCACTTTTTAATGACTACAGCTTGTGAAAATAAGAGAAAGGATGATGGAATAAAGCCTTTGAAATAAGAACTCATGGTTTTCTCTCTGTGTTAACAGCAAATACTGTCAGCACACCTGTGCATGCGTGGAACATCTTCATCAGGTGTATTGTTTACTTCACACTCCGTATTGACACGTCGGCACCTTGTAAGTGAAACTGGCCCCTCTTCGTCATCTATTGTGACATGTGGCGACACTGAAATTTTTCGCTCCAGTGCTTGAGTGACCGAGCACAGTTTTCCTGCTCTTCATCATGCCCTTCATCAGAGGGCTAAACTCACACAGACCTCATGTCACTGGGCATGAGATGAGCTGCTGACAGCGTGTAAATGTAAATGAGTGGCCTGCAATCGGCCTCAGCTCTTGCTTACATGCATCCACTCCCGTTTTAAAACAGCTCCCTCAGCCAAATGGGCCAATTAAAAGGGGTCAGAGGTGGGAACGAGGGGCTTTATGTACACTCAGTCATTTCTGCAGGAAGATGCATCAGGAGTAAATCAGTGTGAGGCCAAGGACCTAATTATGGGGATTGTGTTCCTTGCTTGGCTCTCAACTGGGTTCAGAATGCTTTCCATCAACACCAAATCATCCACACTTAGCTGGGAAACTATTCACTCAGTGTTTAAAACTACAGCGGTGGACGCCAGAGCTGTGAGTTATGCTCCTCAATGACTTGTGTGAAAGGAGCTATAGGACCGCTAAGCAAATGTGGCAGCACCACTAACTCTTCACTTCTTGGTGGTGTTTCAGGAAATCGGTGGGGTTTAAAACACTCAATTTTTGAGAACCGAAGAAACTGAATGCTTTGCTGACTCCTTAAAACGTCAAATTGATCATCATGAAAAAATCACTGTTTCACCTAAAACTGGAAAAGTATATATTTTTTTGTTATTTTATTAGTTTGTACTTTTTATTGGTATATATTATTGTTATTTATAACATTTGAATTTTTTTTAGCAAAGAATGGAACATAATTATATTATGTTTCAATCTAATTGTAAATTACCCAATAAGTAAACCAATGTAGGCTCGCCAATCAGTCACATAAATGTTTTTCCAGCTGTCCCCATAATCCCTATGTACCGGTATGTCATTTTCAATTAATGATGTAATGGAAAGCTGAAATGTTAATTTTATGTCTTGAATACGGCTGACAGCATATCTGGTGGGCCCTGGAACCAATTAAATAACATTAGAATCACTAAGTCTACACTGTCATTCAAGTGGGGAGTAGGACCATAATAATTTACCACTTTTGAAAGGTAATATGTCGGCTGGTGGTTGAGAGATGTCTATCAAGTTTATCAAGTCTGAAGCAAAAACACACATACATTTCACCTAATTTGAATTGATCTTTAGGCTGAGGATTAGTATTTTGCAGAACAATCAATAAAATGACACAAAAAAGTTAGTTTGAATTTGAGAAAATAAAAGATTTTTTTTAATGCTCAAACAGACGGAGAATTACACACTCGCTTATCAATGGGGTATCATGTATGAAGAACTGCAGCGAGAACCTTTATAAAGAAGTTTAAAGAGACCAACACAGTGGAGAAAAAGTGAAAGATTTCAACTGTTTAGAAAGAAAACCAGTGATGGAGGTTTCTAAAGACTCAAGAACAAGTGCCAAAACGCTAGTGAAGGCCTTCAAGTCTTGAAATGATTTCTCAACAAAGACAGTCACTATAGCCTTGCACGGAATTCCACTGGCAGGTTGCAGAGAAGAAAGTCCCCACGTTTGAAGAAAAGACACCATCAAACCATAAGGTTAACCTGCAGAAAAAACTGGACTTCTCTCACATGAGGCAAGACCACTTTTTGATTATTTGAGATAGTGCTTATGTTTGTAGAAAGAAGGGAGAGGCATTCAACCCCAAGAACACCACCCCATGGTTAAATATGGTGGTGGGAAGATAATGCTGTGGGAATGTTTGCCTTCGCTACTAGGAATCTCATCATGGTAGAAGGAAACATGAAAAAGAAAAGAAGATCTTGAAAGACATCTTGGTTTGGATCAATTTGTCTTTCAGCATGACAACCACACCTCTGGTAAAGAAATAAGACTTGGCCCAGAGTTGAATCTGTGGGGCACTCTAAAGACTTTGTGACAAGAGTTTGGAGCCAATCTGGAGGATTCATTTATTTTGATCTGTATATTAAAAACACTACAACAATCTTCCAAAGTAAACTATTATGTTTATGAATATTGTTTACTTGGGAAGTGCATTTTAAAAGTGTAGCATGGTGGAAGTGGAAGGTCCTGAGGGTGTGATTCAGTCATGATGCATACAGCTGTTTACTATAAGCTCTGTGAAGACACAGGAAGTGAATGTGCACCGTTAGATGAAGACAGTCGAGTGTCACTGCCATGGATCCAGAGGAAAGGCCATCACTGCTCTGGATGTGTATTGACTGAGAGCTGGAGCAAGTGGCCTGGACTCAGTCACCTTGGCCGAGGCTCAATGTCAGGCTGGCCCTGGCCATCAGTCTTTCCCTCTGCTCAAGGTTTTATTTAAAGCCAAACAAATATCAGGCACGAATGTCACTGCAAGGACGCAGAGTCTTCCCCTCATCTCAACTAATCAGTGTCCAGGTTGAAAATGGCCCTTTCACCTGCCCTCCCCTCCAAATCTATCTTCAGCCGTCCAGCCCTATGACAACAGCAGTGGAAAGCACCCCCCAGTGCAGATTTACTGTCACCTCGCTCCACTGATGCTGCTCCTGCACTATTCATCCACATTACCTGTCAGCTTTCTTTCCAGGCAAGCACACTGAACACATTTTACCTGGGTCCTAATGTTAAATATTCTGGAATTTCATGCTGTCCGATGATCAGAGATACTGTTGCATTTAGTGTGGTGGTGGTGGTGGTGGGGGGGGGTTCCCCTCTCGTTTTATGGATAGGAATTATAATTTTTTAACAAGGAACCTAGAATGACTTCATCGCACTCATCAATTACTGATGCTTTCCACTGAAGAATGATCCCTAGCCTTTACATAATGCATTATATGTTACATTATTTTAATTTGGTTGTTTATGACCCATTTATAGCTCTCGAAAATACTAACACAAGTTGTGTATTTGGCAGTTCTCAACAATTTTATGGCAAATGTTCTATTCCCATAGAATGGGAGGTCGATTGGGGAACGAAGGAAGAAAAGAAGAAAGGAAGGAACAAACGAAGGAATGAAGGAAGGAGGGAGGAAAACTATGTATAAAACTAGAGACAACTTCCTGCTTTATGTTACTCGCATATTCTCTGTAATAAGTGGTTGATTGGAGAAGGAAGGAATGAACGAACTAAGAAAGGAAGGAACAAACAAATGAACAAAGAAGCAAGCAAGGAAAGAAGGAAGGAATGAAGAAATGATGAAAGGAAGGAAACTATAAAATTAGAGACAACTTCCTGTTTTATGTTATCTGCATATACTAAGGGAGAAAGGGATGAAGGAAGGAAGGAAGGTAGCAATGGATGAAGGAATGAATTAAGGAAGGGAAGAACAAAGAAAGAAAGTAAGTAAGGAAGGAACAAGGGAACGAATCATACAACTAGAGACCCTGTTTATGTTACATGCATATTTGGTGGTTGATTGGGGAAGGAAGGAAGGAGTTTTTTTTTTAATGTATTAATTTCTTTAATTCATGATATACATCATGTTATGTATCATATCACATGCATATTCATTATACCCCCAAAACCCATCCGATTTTATATTTAGATATCCTCCTTGCTTTAACGATGCTGTGATTGGTTAATTAATGGTGGTAAACTAATCTGCCTTTAGTTTACCACCAGCAGTAGATAGAGACGTTCAGATAACATTCTGTTGCCTCTCTTTTATAGAGAAGAGATCTGAACCACGATCTCGAAACGGTCCAAATAAATCTTTATCCCAGCTATAAACAGCTCCATTTCAATCGATATACACTCAGCTTCCCCCTGTCTCGAAAACGCCTGCAATAAAGCCCTAGCAGGCACGTGTGACCATAAAAGTATGTAAAATAAATTAGGAGAGCATAATGAGAGGCTCTAGCGATTCTCCCATAAATATAACATAACAACCACAACTAAAATGTCATGGAATCAAATAAATCAATTTCACCAGGACAGGCCTGTCTTTATGTTCACTGCGCAGAGCCATGTTTATAGGCCTTTTATTGGAGGATCTCATTTTTTGGGCCAGCGAGGGGATGGTGAGCAGAGGTACAAACACAGGTTGTACACATCACAGGTTTAATATGTTTTCCCTGTGATTCATCATGGCGACACTGACACCTGAGGCCAGGCCTGCCGCCATATTTCCCTTAAATGGCTTCTCTGGGACCCTGGATGAAGGTGATTGCTTAGAGAAGGACTTGCGTTTGGATTAATTCACTCTGGATGTGAAATGAGGGAGTAAAACCTCCTGCAAAATGAGATGATTGAATCCAGATATAAAGATCTGATGGATGGCATTTGGATTAACCACTGGGTTTGAGCAATAGTCTGTATTTAAGAATGATGTAGCAGATATGTTATTACAGAAAAGAACATCTTTAATCTCTGCCTAAGATCTGTTTGCAATAAATACTAGCTCTTCAGCAAGAATATTAGTTCTGCTCAGAAGCAAATTCCAATTTCCTGTAAAAATGTATAATCTCTACAACACTCTGCCTAGCGAGAGTCTTCAGTTGTTAATGTTAAATATGAATAGCTGTATATTAATTGTTAAACATTATAATAATAATACTATTTAAAAACATTATAAAACTCCAGAGGCTACAACCAACAACCTGATCAACTCGATGCAGCGGAAATGTCATTCATTTTCCAACCCGTTTATTTTATTTTTTTGGGGTCACGGGGGTCTGTCGGTGCCTATCTCCAGCACAAATTAGGCAAGAGGCGGGGGTATACCCTGGACAGGTCGCCAGTCACAAGGCAAGCAATGGAAATGTTTTGCAGCAAAATACAGACTAGTAACCGGACCCCTTTCTGTGCACTTACAGAGTGGCCTTTTATTAAGGGAAGTCTAAGGGATACCTTGATATGCCACACCTATGAGGAGCAAAAGAGAATTGTTCACTAACATAGATTTACACCGATTTGTGAAAAATATGGGTAATGGTTCTTATTAGAGCACAGATAGTGCGCAGGACCCTATTGGTATTGCTCGGCGTATTACTCTTTTGTGGCTATCGGTGCATTTTTAAGGGACTAAACGTGCTTAAAAAAAGTCACTGAAATTTGTGCACATGTCAGAACTGGTGAAAATTTAAATCTGATTGGGGTTTGAAAAGTGGGTTTTGTAAAATGGTTCTACAGCGCCACCTAAAGCCTTTCAGCTTGTCATAGGTGAATGAAATTCAGAACATGTGTAGGGTATCAAAAATTAAATATTGGTAGTATGGAATGTGACAGGAAGTCAGGTAGTTTGCAAAAACCTTGCAATATGATCACTTTAGCTTTTGATGTGCTTTAACAAACTCCTCCTAGAGATTTTATCTGTTATTCTCCCAACCAGCCAGTTTTGTCTTAAGGCATACAGGATGTTCAATGTGATAGGATTTATGTGACTGTGCTTTTGAGTAGTGTCTACGTCCTACGCTAAGTCATCTTAAAGGTTTTAATTACTCTGATTTTGGCTTAAAAATGCCCAACGCTATTAAAGACCTCCATATCAGTTCCATACCTCCACATAGTTCCATAGCAGCAGTGAGCAGCACACCAAAAGCCCTACCATCCCAGTGCATAGGCCGCACTTTAGACACTGTAAGTGCAGTGTGAGCAGTGCGAGTGTGAGAGTTACGAGATCACTAACGTATGACACAGCCAATCCACAAAGTTCCTTAAATAAATGTATAATTGATTTGATCTGTTCATCTCCAAATGTTAAATTGAGATTTTAAAGTGCTTTTTGTTACTTTGTTAAATTACTACGCTGCTATTTCAGACTGAATTTGAAGGACATGTTTGAAATTTGCATCACTTATGCAAAAAGCTTAAAAAAAAGGCAATTGGAGCGAGTTCCGAAACCAACAGGAAGTCAGTAATTTTTAATATAGTTTTAAAATTGTGTACATTTCCAGACCTTGTAATTTAACACACTCTCCCAAGAGATTTTATCTGTTCATCTCCAAGCTTCATCAGTCTTACCTGAAGGTATAGGGGACTTTTTTGACTTTGTAAAACCATGTGTGCTTGGCAGCCATCGTAAGACAGACTAGTGGTGTGAGAGCCCGTTGATTGCTGCTTGCACCATTATTGTGAGTTTCGGAAATGTCGGAAAACCGAAAGTGCTGAATTTGTTTGCTAAGCATTTCTGACATTTCCGTTGGAAATAAAACTATGTTTAAACTATTAAAGAAGTCAAGATCTCTTGCAATGAGTGTGAGAGCTTTTTGTCATGAAATGGTGAGGTCAAGGTGCAAGGCCCAAATGGTCAAACTTTATTCATAAAGCACCACAGCACAACATTTCTGTCGTCCAGAGGTATAACATTTCCATACCATACAGTAGTATAAAACTGTCTGAAATCACAGTCATAAAAGTGTATCATTTGTCACTATACAGAACAAATTACATCACAAGTGTGTATCCCTAATCTATAAGTGAATTTAAATTATTATTGCTAGCAGTAGTACAAGTTGTATTGTTTGGGGTTTTTAAATGGTGGTTGATTCAAAGTTTTGACACATTTCCCACATTATCCATAATTTGTGAATATTCCACGTCTGAAAGACATTTATGTGATACAATATTTGTACCTTAATGCCACTTTGATGGTCAACAGTTTCTTTTATAATGTATATTTCAAACTAATTAACATGTTCTTTTTGACGCATTTAGCAATGTCTCAAAATGTTCCGCTATGCTGTGTGTTTTTTTCTGATGGCTCTGAGCCTGGTCTCAGTATTTTTGGCATCTCCAGTCTCAAAATATCAACTTTCCTCTGGACAAGACGCCAAGTGTTGCTCACCAGCCCAAGGGGAAGAGAAGGCCTTGTTTTCAGAGTGGGTTCTCCTTCAGGAGCCACAGCCTCATCAATCACACTGAGCTTATTAGCTTGTCCTCCTGCTGAAGGGAGCCATTTTAGAGGGCAGCTATTAGAATAATTGTATCCCTGTGTTTTATGTTAGGTTCTGTTGTTTTATAACATATGAGCAGTTCTAATGAGGTCAAGTGTGTCTACCGTGAAAATAACCAGCAAAGTGGACATGAGTGTGATTGAACTCATGCGATCATGGTTCGGAATCATTTCAGATGACTCATGAAAGTTATTGTTAATCCATAGAAGTCCTCCATACTGTTTTGCTTAGATTTAACCTTTAGCATGTGTTAATATTTGATGGATTATATTTATATAACAGAAATCAAATGCCCTTTACTCATTGCATCCATCCTTAAGAACATTTTCTGAATTGGGTCGAAAGCACAATTAAATATGTATAGAACCCAGCGGATAATTTAAAAAAGAATCGATAAATAATGGTTCCTTTGACTGCAAAGCGCTGTATTAGAGCATGGGTTTGAGATCTGCCTCTAGAGGTGGCTTGTTTAAGAAACAATTAAGCTGGTATACAAAGCCATTTGCAGGCAGTCTCGCTTCCTCAACTCCCTAACTGGAGAAGCTTTCAGGGCTGATTTATCACTCTGTCGCCTTCAGAAGGCAACATAATTAATAGGAGCATGGACTTCTAATTTCAATGACTTCCACAGCAAGTGGATTTCATTTGATTTATGATGGCCGGCAAGTTTGCATTTTATCAGTACATTCAGTCATTATTTATGCTGATGACCAATTTCAATGGGTCAGTATCATCTAACTCACTACTAATCAAAGAGAATTAGGGTTCACTGCATTATTCAACAGCTACTAATTTATCTTCAGAACAAGGCGAAGGAATAGATGATGATTAAACCTCCACAGTTTAAAGGCATGATTGCTATTGAAGAACCTCAAATGATACTCTCATGGAAACTCAACTTCCAGCAAGTCACGAAAACATACAGCCAGAGAGCACTTGGCTTCAAATGCACTCAATGACATTTTCATAACTAGAACTAATTGCCTTTTAAACTCAGATGTGGAACACAAAGTCTTTTTCCCAGCACCACGTTAGAAGCTTGGAGGAAACCAAACATCGTCCACTCCACCAAAACAAATCATTAAGCTTAGTGAGCGTCTGGGAATGAAATTAAGTCAATGCACACCAACAGAGAAAAACTTATTACCACACGAATAAAAACAATGTAAGGAACACACTATACTAATGACAGGGAGCAATAGGATGAATATATTGTGCATGGCTAGACATAGTTTAATGATGCTTTCCACACAGTCACTCATATCTGGTGTAACATTAGCCTGATTAAAGAACTGCATAAGCGCCCATCCCTTGCATGTTTGCTTACATCGACTGGCTGTCAAGCAGCTCATTTTCAGCATCAGTTTGAAAGCTTTCCCTGTTTTCAAATGAAATGTGCTTTTCCCTTGACATTTTAATGAAATTGGTACAAATAAATACAAAATAATCTTAAACAATGATGTGCCATGATGAGCACCTCATCACATTTTACACTATTTTATGACAAGGTAACATAGCGAGAGGATTTATTAGCTGTGTACTTTTAAGTCACTCCACTTGCATCCCTCTGTGTTGTCAAAAACAAAATATATTTGACAAATAATATTTATATCTGATAATTAGAAATCTGATTACAGGGAAATGTATTTCATTCAATCATTCATTTTCCAAACCGCTTTCTCCCTTTCGGCGCTAAAGGGGTCTGCTAGTATCTCCAGGTAACATCGGGCGAAAGGCTACACATTTTGACCAATAGGTGGCACTGATGCCAATTTTGTCGTTAGCAATAAGAACTGATGTCTCACACCAAGTTTGGTGCCAATATGTCAAATGGTTATGTCCTGCGTCGTAAAATAGTGGGTAATGCGCAGGACACATAACCGAGATTGCGCGGGGCTGACAGAGGTGCAAATCCTAAGTCTGGCTCATGAAGCGTTTTGAAAAAGTAAGTTTTTACCATAACACCAGTTTCACACCGCAAGCGTAAGCATAATGTAAGTGACCCATATTTTTTTGGCGCCCATGTTAATGAATGAGAGCTTTTACACCGCCCGCAGTGGTGGCACGTCAGTAGCACAGGAGCGTCAGTGCAGCGATCGTTTCGGCACCTGGTCTATTTTTTACGCTCCGCTTATGTATAAAATAAAACAATATTTATACCCGAACTTACAAAACAAGGTTAATTATGACGTTACAAATGACGCATATATTTATTATTACTATATTATTATTATTATCTTTCATTGTAAGTACAGTTTTCATGCTGACCTCATAGTGACACTTGTAAACAAATAGAACTGTCACAGGTGGGTGGGTCAGAGTTAAACCACCAAGACCCCATCATGGACCACACTCGTCTCATTGTCGAAGTAGAGAAATATCTGATCATTTATGATCATCAACGGCTGACAGTTGCACTAAATATACCGGACACGCGCGCACAACCAACAGTGCCAATGTGAAAGCGAAATGGCACACTCTTCTCCGGCCTCATGCTAGGGGGATAACAATGTCTGGGCTAATAATAACTAATAAATAATAAGGCAAGCTCGCCTTAATACTTAGATTGCATTTCAGATAACATATCTAATCTTAAAAATCACTGTAGGATATAGTTATTAAAATAAGACACTGGAGTTATAGGCCTTTACAACTCAAGAAAAGGAACACTTCTATAAACAAGTTATCGATACGCTTCAAAAACACTTTAAATCAGTTTTAAATCGAAGAATTATGTATAGATTACCAATAATGTGCTATAACAAATGTTAAAGTCAAGGTGTCGTAAAAGAAATAACGTTTATAAAGTGGAAAGTGCTGTTCTGTAGCACAAGTTAGAGAAACCCTGTGACGCGTTCTCAGAAGTGTCTCTCCATCTGTCTGCACTCATGAAGATATTCATGAAATATCTTGACAAAGTTAACTTTCATTCGTGGTGACGTAATGTTTTCTGCCATCTGTTCCACCTCCTCCGACACATAGCCTCACTCAAGGTAAGGTTTCAAATTTGTGCACATGTTACGTGTTTTGCTTGTGTTTTATTCTGTTTTATTATCGTTTATGATACGAACGTCACCCTGGAACTAATTTCATATCTTGGGGTACAGTGGTATATATATATATATATATATATATATATATATATATATATATATATATATATATATATATATATATATATATATATATATATATATATATATATATATATATATATATTCATTTTTCGCGTCTGAACTGGTCTGAAAAGCAGCAGCAATGCACTTAAATTTCACCCTACAGGAGAATATATAGGAAATATCCTCTGTGGTATTGCACATAAATCTCCAGCAGTATATAATGAGCTGCAACAGCTATATTTCTGTCACTCTGCATCTGAATGAGTACAATTTACAGTAAAGAGATGAAAAATGCTGTCTGTGAGCATTTGACAACACGTCCAGCACTGATGATAGGACTCCATTTGTAACCTATTCCCTTTTGTTGATTTGCTGTTTGATAAATTGCATTTACCAAAGCGGCGCAGGCTAAACGCTCCTGACAACTTTTATTGATTTGCATGGGATATATGCATGTAATCCTGTTTGAAGGTAAACTGTGGTGCAAGCAAAATCAAGTCGCCAAGAGAAAATTGCAGGTACTGCATGGGGAGGTGAAATGGGGAGACAGAGAGAGAGAGAGAGAGAGAGAGAGAGAGAGAGGTGTGGGCCGCCCACTGGAAACTAAGAAGTTGTATTAAGATATATTGGTTGCAGATTTCTTCAGGGCTTGGGCATTATTCATAGCAGAGGTTGTTTATACAAAAAGACAGCGTCAATCGTGATAGAGCTCCAACAGCAGGGCCAGTGGCCAGTTAACGTGAGGCAGCAGTACCTCGATTTGGCAGATCCTTGATGAATGAGCTCGTCAGGTAAAGGATAGAATGAAGATTTTTTCCAAACCGTTCACATTTCCATCTCACTCTCCACGAAACATTGGTTCATTATGACCTGCTGCTGAATACAGAGATCATTTGTGCTTATTCCATATCAGCTGCAAACACAGGAAGACAAATGCGCTCCGGATGAAGATTACAGCACACTGAATCCAAGAGCGATTCATATTGCTTGGGGCTGATGGTGATGTATTTCCATAAAACATTTCAGCTTTGTGTGGTGGAAGATATAGTGGTCTAGCAAAGATTGTGGCTGTACAAATGAGGGAACTGTCGGTCGCCAGCTCGTGTTTGCGTAAGAGAAGCCGACAGTGACTTAAAAACCTTATAAGATTGTTTATTCAGCGTTTCGCACAGCACTCTCATACTTTACTCGCTCTTATTAAATGGAAACTAGAGAATCACCTTCAAGTTTATTAATGGTGGTCCTCTGGATGAAAGATGCCCACAAAAATTCCCAACATCTGTTTGCTGCGCTCACTTCTCAGCGGGGCTGCACCTATTCCTCATGCTTAATGATGCTCATCCACTCTGCAAGTTTTACGGACAAATGTGTATTTGGCCACATTCATCATTCTGAATGAGTGTTCTTGATGAGGCATCTGCTGGCCTGCTCCACTCCTTCTACTGCACTTTAACAAATGACATCACTCTCCATATACTTTTCATTTGAGGGAACTGTGGTGATGCAAACGGACACAAAACAGGACGTGTATGTAAATACTTGTGGTAGTATGCACAAACAGAAATAAAATGTGCTCAGAAATACATACTGAACTAAACATAACATATCATTGAAATAAAACCATAACTTAAACTAAATCAAACCAAACTGGACCAATCAAAAAAACTCTGAACCCAAATTAAACATTATATATATGAACGACAAACAACATAAACCATTAAATTATATAAGCTCATCATAAGTCCATCCACAAACTTTTTTTTACCAAACCACGTGAGACAAAAAACATAAACATTATAAAATACAAATTGCAAAATAAATTTCAACTTTATTAATAAAAATAACTGCAATCGATTGGAGACCTATCCAGTGTGTTCCCCCTGCCGCTCACCCAATGTGCACTGGAGATTCCCCGTGACCCCAAAAGGGAATAAGCGGGTTGGAAAATGAATGAATAATTAGAAGAAACAAGGAAATGAAAAAATTAAACACTGCCAATAACCCTCAATAAAACTACTACAGTACTTTTGCCATGCAAAAAAATTTTAATGAAAAAATAAATAAAAAACACAAATCGTAAACCAATCAAACATTAAATCCTAAACCGGTTAAAGTTAAACCAACACCAGTAATGTCATTCAGTGCTTAATTTGCCCACAAGGAAGTCCTGGAGTACCATGAGTGTACTGTTCTAGCAGGGTCAACGGAAGAGAAAATATACACGATTTCATGGTCACAACCAGTTTTTGGAACATTGTTCCTGTTTTGGCAAATTTTAAGGCTTAAAAACAAGTCACTCTTGGAGCTTCCAAAACTGTTTCAGTCAATTTTCTGGTTTAATGAATTTAGTTTTGACATATTTTAGGCATTTAAACAGTCCTAGAGCCTACTGTGAATTTTCGGGTTAAATACACTAATTTAGCCAATTTATGGGTAAAAATGTTAATCCTGGAGGGGTTTTTTAAGTTAAATTACAGAAAATACTGAAGTGAATTTGTTTGTAGTGAAGTCCCTTGTTTGTATTTTAATTTAATACATTTTAGGTTTGACACTTTGCAGACGGTCCCTAAGTGATCCTGTCTCAGTCTGCTACACATACACAGCAAGTATTTCAGTGAATGTGGAGGAAGACATATTTTTACAAAAATAGCATTGCAGCTTGAACATAACACATAATAAAAAGGGGTGTGATGTGTCTATTAAAAGAGATTTATAGTAGCCGTTTATACTTTGAAACAGCACTGTGCATGGCACTAATGCACTAATGGGCCACTGTAGCTTAGTCATGTCATGTCAAGACAAGACAACAAACAAACAAAATTAAAAGACACAGTTAAATTAACCTAAACTCGCATGCATAAACCAGACATCTGAAATATGAACACTGCCTATAGTGTCTTTTTTCCTTTGAGTTGCGACACAAGAGTTGCAGACAGCAATGCATCCCTATAGACGCACATGAAAGGCCTGTGTCTGTGTCTATATGAGGAGAGAGAGAATGTCAACACGAACAAACACATTAGTCATACATCACATCTCAAAAGATGAGTCCAATAAACTGCGGCTGCGTTTGATCTCCAGCTGGTTCTTAGTTCAGACAGTGAATGGCTCAAACAGGCCCATTTTACAAACACCAAGGCACGTTGTCTGCTTTTCCACCACTATGAGAATCAGTGCTCTCACATCAGCACATGGATAAGATGAAAATAGAAAATAAGTCCTAAATATGGTTATTACAGTTAAAACCAGCATCAGAAGCAGAAAGTGCAGCAGTTACACCTTTCAGGCATCTGACATTTAGAAAGTGCTGTTAGAGAGACAGACCCTATCAACACTTGACCTGCGAATCACTTTTTTGCTTAACAGTAATTTCTGTTAAATATGAGCATCAGTTATGCTTTACAATGCCAAATGTACATCTTTTCAACATGTTATTTCTTGAGGGATAGTTAAATGCACTTTATGTGCATTGATAAAAAAAATTATCCTAAAGTGAAAAGATTAATGTATGGGTGGATGGATGTGTAGGTTGGTGGTTGGATAAGTGAGTTGGTGAATGGATTGACGGTAGGTAGGTGGGTGGATGCATGTGTACGAGGGTTTGGTGGACAGGTGGTTAGATAGTTTGATGGATGGATGGAATGTTGAGTAGGTTGGTGGTTGAGTGAATGATTTGGTAGGTGGGTGGATGGACAAGCGGGTGAGTGGGTGCTTGGTGGAGATATGAGTAGGAAGGTGGAAGAATGAGGTAGTGTCTAAATGTAAGTATGGATGAATGATTGGTGGGCAGGTGGTTGGATGGATGGAGGTAGGAAGGGGGTGGGTAGGTGCATGGATGGATGGATGGATGAATGGAGGGCTGGATGGATGGTTGCCGGGATGGATGATAATTGAGTGAGTTGTTAGATGAGTGCTGGGTGGATAGGTTGGTGGATGTTTAGTGGATGGATGGGTGGGTTGTTTGATGGATGAATGGATGGATGGATGGATGGATGGATGGATGGGAAAGAGGTAGGGTGAGGCGGTGGATATATGGGTAGGATGGAGGAAGAATGAGTGAGTATCTACATGTAAGTATGGATGGATGATGGGTTAGTAGGTGGTTTGATGGATGGATGGAAGTAGGGAGAGCCTGGATGGATGGAGGGATGGATGGATGGGTGGGTAGGTTTCTAGAGATATGGGTAGGATGGAGGAAGAATGAGTGAGTATCTACATGTAAGCATGGATGGATGATGGGTTAGTAGGTGGTTTGATGGATGATGGAGTGGATGGAAGTAGGGGGTGGCTGGATGGATGGAGGTATGGATGGATGGGTGGGTAGGTTTCTGGAGATATGGGTAGGATGGAGGAAGAATGAGTGAGTATCTACATGTAAGCATGGATGGATGATGGGTTAGTAGGTGGTTTGATGGATGGATGGAAGTAGGGGGTGGCTGGATGGATGGAGGTATGGATGGATGGGTGGGTAGGTTTCTGGAGATATGGGTAGGATGGAGGAAGAATGAGTGAGTATCTACATGTAAGCATGGATGGATGATGGGTTAGTAGGTGGTTTGATGGATGGATGGAAGTAGGGGGAGGCTGGATGGATGGAGGGATGGATGGATGGGTGGGTAGGTTTCTGGAGATATGGGTAGGATGGAGGAAGAATGAGTGAGTATCTACATGTACGTATGGATGGATGATGGGTTAGTAGGTGGTTTGATGGATGGATGTATTCAGGGATGGATGGGAAAGTGGGAGGGTAGGTTTCTGGAGATATGGGTAGGATGGAGAACGAATAAGTGAGTATCTACAATTAAGGATTGATGATGGTTGGCTAGGTGGTTTGATGGATGGATGGAGGGAGGTGGAGGTGGCTGGATGAATAGATGGATAGATAGAAGAATAGTTATATACAAATTGATATACCAACAGACAGAGAGACAACAAAATGGATAGAAGGCTAGACACTATAGAAGAGAGACAGACGGCTGAATGGATGAAAAAGATACAGACATATAAACACAAACAAACAAATTAAAATTTAGCTTAATGCAGCTTCCAGTCCTAATTTACCTCAGTATGTCAGTCGTGGGGTATTTTCCCAAACTAGCACACCCCTGTGTGAGAGTGTTGGCCTGATTCTGGTGCATTTTTACATTTCGTTGGTCTCCCAAGAACTACAGGCCAAACAGAGCAAGCTTCGTACTTGATTGTTTTATTTTAATCAAAAGCTGTTGATTCATGCGTCTGTGAGCCCGGCTCATTTAACATAAGCATCTAGTTAACAAGCAGCAGAAACAGCAATAGGAAGAAATCATCTCCTCAAAGCGAAAATCAAGCCCAGTGTGAAATCGGCCTTGAGTAGAACACCCCCCCCCCCTTCCGGAGGTTAACACACGCCATAGGTCCACAGTTGTTTATTATAACATACATACACACACCCACACACACACACACATGCCCACACCACTCCAAGGGCATGTCAGGACTGACTGAGGTTTAAAGGAAATAAAATCAAATAAAGTGAGGTGTTTATTATTCCCAGGCCATACGACGTGATTGTGGCTGTTCGTTACAGTTTTATAATGTGTCATTTCTGCCTTAAAGGGACAGTTCACAGATTTTGACATGGGTGCCACACATATTTTGGGAGTCCCAAACCAAAATAAAATTTACAAGCTGAACCTAGCTTGTCATTATGAACTTTCATTTTATATTTTAGAGGCTTATTTGCTTTGACACAAACAAGAGAGTTCCTGAAGATACTCTGGGGCTTAAATGTGTTTTTTAAATGTCATTTTTACTCTGTTCCGTTGATAAAATTGTATCAGAAGACATGGACTTTAAACGCAAGTTAATTGATATTTTGTTACCAAACAAACACTTTAACAACTTTTACAAAGAATAATACAATTTGTTATTAAAAATATACTGTATTAATAATAATCAACTCAAACTCAAACTCCATGCTGCCACCACTAATCCAAAGTTGCCTTATGATTTATATAAGGAATTGTATTAACCAATATATAACCTGGGTGGCACAGTGGCGCAGTAGCACTGTGGCCTACCAGCTACAAGGTTGCCAGTTTGAGGCTTGCTGGTCACCTTCCTGGAAGGAGTTCCCTCAAAAATATGCGGTTAGGTTAATTGAGTGATCTAAAATTCCTCTTAGGTATTGAGTGATTGTGTGTATTGCTCTGCGATGGACTGGCGACCTCTTGCCCAATGTGAACTGGACACCCCAGCAGACCCCTGTGACCCCGAAAGGGAATAAGCAGGCAGGAAAATAAATGAATGAATAATATATAACCATATAAAAAAAACATAATATGACACAAAATGAGACAAGACAGATCGATTTCAATGGAATGAAAGTTTTCCCTCCATTTTGAATTTATGAAAAAAATTACTTTGCAAACTCCTCTTCTAAAGGTTGACTGATTTTCCTGAAATTTGGTTCACATCATCTTCTCACTTTGCTGGCTAAAAGTTATGAAATTAAAGTCAATAATTCCAGACATTTTGCAATAGGTTTGCGCATCATTTCAATGCATTGCTTGCAAAATGCGTGTAAGGCTAAAAACTTGGTAATGCTTAACTGTATTGGCACCAAACTTGGTGTACTTTGTAACGACCATGATTTGAGGTTGTGTGTAAAATTTCAGGAAAGTGGATTTTCAAGTTATTGGGGTTTTTTTGTGAAATATGTTGGTTTTAAATAAAAATTAGTTATGACAAGGTAATTCAATTGAAAATGTGAGAAAATGCCAGATCGTCTTTCAATTTCATTTGAAAGACCCCAAATTGGTGCCTTCAGTGCCATCTAGAAGAAGGGATAACCTTTGGAAGTACAAGACCTGAGAGATGGCTAGTTTTTTGGGGGGGG
>SRMA01025198.1:0-92291 GCA_007224835.1 Danionella cerebrum | reverse complement strand
TTCTTCTTTTCCTTCCGGCTGTTCCCAGTTTAGGGGTCGCCACAGCGAATCATCCTTTTCCACCTAACTCTGTCCTCAGTATCCTCTACTCTTACACCAACTACCTTCATGTCCTCTTTCAGCACATCCATATATCTTGTCTTTAGTCTTCCTCTTGACCTCTTGCCTGGCATCTCCATCTCCAACATCCTTCTACCAATATAACCACTATCCCTCCTCTGCATGTCCAAACCATCTCAATCTGGCCTCTCTGACTTTGTCTCCAAAACAACCAACCTGAGCTGTCCCTCTGATGTGCTCGTTCCTAATCTTGTCCATCCTTGTCTCTCCTAAACTGAACCTCAACATCCTCATCTCCGCTACTTCCATCTCTGTCTCTTGTCTCTTCCTCACTGCCACAGTCTCCAACCATACATCATAGCTGCTCTCACTACTGTTCTGTACACCATTCCTTTGATTCTTGCTGACACTCTTCTGTCACACAACACCCCTGACACTTTTCTCCACCCACACCCAAATACCTAAACTCCTGCACCTTCTTGACCTCAGCCTCCTGTAACCTCACTGTTCTATTTCCCTCTCTCTCGTTCAAACACATGTATTCTGTCTTGCTGCGACTGACTTTCATTCCTCTTCTTTCTAGAGCTGACCTCCAACTTTCCAGGTTTTCCTCCACCTGCTCTCTGCTCTCACTACAAATCACAATGTCATCTGCAAACATCATTGTCCACGGAGATTCCTGTCTGACCTCATCTGTCAACCTGTCCATCACCATAGCAAATAAGAAGGGACTCAAAGCTGATCCTTGATGTAGCCCCACCTCCACTTTGAACTCCTTTGTCTGACCTACAGCACATCTCACTGCTGTCTTACTTCTCTCATACATATCCTGAAATACTCTGACGTACTTCTCTGACACTCCTGACATCCTCATACAGGACTATAGCTCCTCTCTTGGCACCCTGTCATACGCTTTTTCTAAATCCACAAAGACGCAGTGCAGCTCCTTCTGACCATCTCTGTACTTCTCCATTAACATTCTCAGAGCAAAAATTGCATCAGTAGTGCTCTTCCTGGGCATGAAGCCATACTGCTGTTCACAAATATCCACTTCTCTTCTTAGCCTAGCTTCCACTACTCTTTCCCAAAGTTTCATTGTGTGGCTCATCAACTTTATACCTCTGTAGTTGTTACAACTCTGCACATCACCCTTGTTCTTAAAGATTGGTACTAGGACACTTCTCCTCCATTCCTCAGGCATCTTCTCACTCTCTAAAATCCTGTTGAATAACCTAGACAGAAAACTCCACTGCTGTCTCTCCTAGACACTTCCACACCTCCACTGGTATGTCATCTAGACCAACAGCCTTTCCACTCTTCATTCTCCCCAGGGCCTTCCTCACCTCATCTTTTTGAATCTTTTCAACTTCCTGCTCTACAATATTCACATCTTCCTCCCTTCTTTCCCTTTCATACTCCTCATTTATCAACTCCTCAAAATACTCCTTCCATCTTCTCAGCACACTCTCCTCACTTTTTAGCACCTTTCCATCTCTATCTTTAATCACCCTTATCTGTTGCACATCCTTCCCATCTCTGTCTCTCTGTCTCGCTAATCTATACAATTCCTTCTCGCCTTCCCTCGTGTCTAACCTGGCATACAACTCATCATATGCTTTCTGTTTGGCCTTTGCCACCTCCCTCTTCACTTTGCGCTGTGATTCCTTGTAGTCCTGTCTACTTTCTTCAGTCCTTTCAATGTCCCACTTCTTTTTAGCTAGCCTCTTCCTCTGGATGATGTCTTGTACTTCCTCATTCCACCACCATGTTTCTTTATCTTCTTTCCTCCTTCCCGCTGACCCACCTAGCACCTTTCTTCCTGTCTCCCTGATCACTTCTGCTGTAGTTTCCCAGTCATCTGGAAGCTCTTCCTGGCCACCCAAAGCCTGTCTCAGCTTCTGTCTGAATTCCTCACAATATTCTTCCTTTTCAACTTCCACCACTTGGTCTTCTTTTCAATCTTTCCTCTTCTTTTCTTCCTGACCACCAGAAACATCCTACACATCACCATCCGGTGCTGTCTGGCTACACTCTCTCCTACCACTACTTTACAGTCTCTGATCTCTCTCAGATTGGCTCATCTACATAGGATGTAGTCTACCTGCGTACTCCTCCCTCCACTCTTGTAGGTAACTCTATGTTCCTCCCTCTTCTGGAAATAAGTATTAACTACAGCCATTTCTATCCTCTTGGCAAAGTCCACCATCATCTGTCCTTCTAGGTTCCTTTCCTTAACACCGAACCTGCCCATCACCTCCTCATCACCTCTGTTGCCCTCGCCAACATGCCCGTTGAAATCTACTCCCACTACTACTCTCTCTCCTCTGGGAACACTCTCAATCACCTCATCCAACTCACTCCAAAATCTCTCCTTCTCTTCCAACTTACAGCCTACTTGTGGAGCATAACCACTCACTACATTCAACATCACCCCTTCAATTTCTAACTTCAAACTGATCACTCTGTCTGACACTCTTTTCTCCTCTAAAACATTCCTCACAAACTCCTCCTTCAGGATCACTCCTACCCCATTTCTCTTCCTATTCACACCATGATAAAACAGTTTGTATCCCCCTCCAATACTACGCGCTTTGCTACCCTTCCACCTGGTCTCCTGCACGCACAGAATATCTACCTTCCTTCTCTCCATCATGTCCGCCAGCTCTCTACCCTTCCCTGTAATTGTACCAACGTTAAGAGTCCCTATTCTCAGATCTATACTCCTGCCTTTCCTCTTCTCTTTCTGTTGACGAATCCTTCTCCCTCCTCTCCTTCTTCGACAAACAGTAGTCCAATTTCCACCGGCACCCTGTAAGTCAACAGCACCGGAGGCGGTCGTTGTTAACCCGGGCCTCGACCGATGCGGTATGGAAATCGATTTGGTGACTCGCATATTTGGTTTTTGGCATTTTTTTACGCCGGATGCCCTTCTGACGCAACCCTCTCTATTTATCCGGGCTTGGGACCGGCACAGAAGTCACTGGCTTGCAACCCCTGTGGCTAGATTAGTCTATAAAAAAGGTTATTTATCTAATTTAACCATTTTTATTAACTCATTGAAAATGGAACCGCTCACCCAAGTTTAAAACTACATCATGTGTGTCTTTGTTATCAACGCTTCATGAGTTTTACTTAATTGCTTTCAAAAAATCATTGCGATTGATGGAAATGTTATCATTTACATTTTCTACTATTACATTACATTTTTGTCAGATGTGACAAAAAAAGTTCTTTAAAGATAATAAAGTCTAATTTAAAGGTTTTATTTAGGTCTCTGGAAATGATCCGTGGAAAATTTGTTTAAAGCCATCAGTTTCTGGCTCCAACTGACACAAATTTGTTTTTACAACCTGGGGGGAAACGTTTTCTTGTTAATATCATCTTGTCCTCCCACTTCAGTTTGTGTGTTTTTTTTTTTATGAAGCTGCAGTGTGCTAAACTGTATCCATTTTTAGCCCTGTATTTCATAAAAAAAAAAATACTACTCAGCATTTTATGCCTTAGCCTTTTTTTTCCTTTGTTTGGGGAATTTTTAGGCATGGGGGATTAGTGAGAGTAACTCTTATGAAGGGACAAGCAAGGTTAGGGTTCAACTCCAGCCGTGCTTTTGTACATACGTCATGCTCACCAGCCACTTTACCACAACAGCTTTTCTGAAATCTCACTTTTTTTGTCAAATAAACAAAATTACTTGAGTCTAACGTAGGTGGAAGCTAAGCAACCTCAGTAATGTTGTCGTTTTAGCTCCTTTCCTTTAACAATGTAAATATTTAAAGTCGCTGTTTTAATGTGAATATTTTCCGAGAGCACTTTATATAATGTGTGGTTACTGTCGTTTGCTAATACAGCTCTGCTCTGAACACAGGTTTGGCGGAATGATCTTCGTGGCCGGAGGATCCTTTGCCCAGACTGTAAGTGGACTGCAGTGATTGAATGAGAGACACGTTCTGAATGATAACTGCTGCTTTGAGAGTATGTTTTGTAAGAATTAATTTTGATAGTTTTGATTATCCATTTAAAGGCCTATAATCCAAATTGAAACTCGCACAAATCTTCGGAAGGCTTTTCAGCGAGCTAAGCTAACAGTTACTCTTCAATAAATGTAGTTTCACTGTAGCAAAGCTAAGCTAAAAGGTGATTAATGGTAAAAGTAGTTCACTACATAGACACTATTTTTATTATCAACCAATTTCAGAGCAAAAAAATCTAATAAAAAATGTGCAATTATTTATTTGCCAACTGTTCTACAATAATTTGGCTGACTATAATGATAAAAACTGATCAAATGTGGACACAGTAAATACACTGACAAGAATTCATATGAATAATTTTTAGAATGTTCTCTCACATTCATCAGGTTGATTAAATAATCTAAAGTCCCCTTAGGAGTGAACGAATGTGTGTATTACTCTGCGAATTTTAAACTGCTGCTGCCTTTCAACACACAATACCAGGTCAAAAAGAACATCTCTTTGGCATTGACAGTAAGCGTTTCTTAATCTCTGTTGTTTTTGCACTGTTATAATAATAAATATAACTGCAAGCAGTAATGCTGACAATAATTATGATTACATTCACCGTTAATGCTGTTAATTATAATGAAAGGTGTCAGACATAGCAGTAATGTGAGTTTCAGGGGTTTGAAAACATTTCAAAAGTAAATGTTATGCGTTTCTTTGAGTAACTTTGTCTTCTTTCTTTGAGTAACTTTGCTATGTTTTTTTGAAACTGTGCCACTTGTACACACTTTTTTATTAAACAACGAGATCTTAAAGTAAATAAATCGTGTTAAAATCTGTTAAGCTAATGGGACTAAAAGCAAAACAAATATCCAGAATGCAGCAGTTTCCCGTTAACTGAAACCTGTTTCTTGCGTATGTCACTCAACGGAGCGACAGCGGGGCCAGCCAGTCACACTTCAGCCAAAAACTATCTTCAGCCAATAGATGAACTTCGATTGTCTGAAGGAAAGAAGCAGCCGCTTAGTCTCATTGAGCCGCTGAGGATGCCAAATACAGAGGAGGAGCGGCAACTCTCTCACCTTTCTCTACATCACACATATTTTGAGCAGAAAAGAAGGAGAACGACCAATGAAAGTTGGCTCTTTTGATGGTATGAATAGGACTTAAAAGAGCCTCATGGTGGCGCTCATCCAACATTTCATAGGGACTTTGTACAGGAAACATGAAAAAATGGCTCTCCACAAATCCTCTCTTTTCTACATGTTTTTATCAAACAGCTCCCTGTGATCAGCTACCAACAGTATAAACCGCTCGGCATCCAGGAGTTTTTCCTCTGTCGTCGTCTTCTTTTTCTTTCCAGTTTCCCCTTGTGGTGCGGTGCTCCTCTGTTGTACCGCAAACACCATCTTCAGGCAGGGAGTGTCATTGCATCAGCATTTCCTCAACCTGAACTAAGTGCATCCTGCTGAGAAACCCTCTAAATGTTTGTGCAAATTGTTCGCATCGGTGTGGGTAGAGGCCTTAATTCTGCTCTTTAATTGTTCTACTTTTGAAAAGAAAAATGACAACCATGGACTAACGAGGAGTTGCAGACTCCAGTGTCCAGTGAGAGAATGACGGTGTGACGGGAAATGAAAAAGTAGCTTTGCATTTGCTATGGTGTCACCAAGTTGAAGTAGAATGACAGCAAAGGGAGATGTCTTGAGTGACGTGTCGTAAACAAACCCACTCATAGCAGTAGATGGATATTGGTGGAAACACAAAGATAGACAGCAATCAAGAATTCCATTTGTACTTGTATTGCTTTCTCCACACGTGAGAAGGGGTCAGGGGAATCCTCATGTGTTGTGGTGTGGTGTGTATTCTGCGAGTTTAATTTGCTTCTAAATGTGTGCGTGCAGTTGCTCATCAACGCTTGGGTCTTATCATCAGTGCAGCCCTGGTTCTTCTGGTCACTGTGGTTCTGCTGGTTTGGATATTTTTGTTCTTGTGCAGGAGAAGCAAATCAGGTTAGTGTAAAAAACTTTATTTGTTCATTTTCTTTTTTTGTTTTAATGCAAACCTCATGAACTCTCAGTGATTCTCGAGAGGGTGGAGAGCTGATCTAGTGTTGCACAACTTGAGTCTCAAGTCAACAGACTGTTCTCCCAAATAAGCTTAGCAATATAGTAGTTAGAACCCAAGTTCTTTCTTCAAATATGATGCATGTCAGTCAAGATTTAACCCTTAGAAGTCTGGAGTCTTTTTTTGTTTTTTTTTTTTCTTTGTGCAACTTTACAACATGCTCTTAATAAATTATCTTTAAAACATATATAATAGAGATAAAAGATAGATATAATCTTTTTACAACCCCAGCTTCTTTTTTCTAAATATTTTGCATTACATTACACAATAATTTCACAACCCTGAATTTGTACAAAAAGTAAAATTTGTCTTTTTTTTTTTACTGCAAAAATCTCACAAATGAACAAAAACAAACCGTTTTATAACAAAAATGTAAAGTGTTGTGTTTGACAAAAATAACAATTTTGGAAATGTTTTGGAACACCACCACCCCCCATTCTCTCCTAAACCTCAAACACTGTTCCAAGCTCCTTTTGTTCCATTGTGCTTTGTCTTGTGCAGGGATTTTGAGAAAAAAGAGCCCTTATGACAGGTTTTCAGGTGAAAGGGTTATCCCTTCTATTCACCACTAGATGGCACTAACCATCATTGTGGCTGGGGTGACTTTAGGGGCCTCTCTGTCACACGGCCAATTTACTAACACACGTAACAGTCCTATGAAAAGAGTGAACACCGGGCATTTTCGTGAATTTATAAAACCTGCCCGGACTGGATGTAAAATGTGGACATGTCCGAGCAAAAAAGGATGCTTGGTCACCCTAACGTAATTCAAAACAGACGCGGAAATGGCCACACGCACCATTGTGGGTAGGGACATCTAAGGGTGATCCTCACTCCCTTTCTCAGTGACTACATTGAAAGAATTTCCCTGACGCTCCTGCTTCCAAATGCATGATGGTGGAAGCCCTGTGTGTAAGTCCTCTCAGGTATAAATGTCTTCCACTGCAATCCCATGAACTTAAAAAAAAAAAAAAGATTTTTCTCTCACTGCTACTGTGCCACAATGAGGCGATGGAATTCTGCAACCAAACAGTGTATTGAAAAAGAAAAATGTATGAAATGTGACACAATCTAGGGGTTTCAAGCCATTGACTTCTGTGCCGGTCCCAAGCCCGGATAAATAGAGAGGGTTGCGTCAGGAAGTGCATCCAGCGTAAAACATGCCAAAAACCAAACATACGAGTCATCAAATCAAATTTCATACCGGATCGGTCGAGGCTCGGGTTAACAACGACCGCCTCCGGTGCTGTTGACTTACAGGTGGAAATTGGACTACTGTTGGTCGAAGAAGGAGAGGAGGGAGAAGGATTCGTAGAAGATGAAATGTGACACACACGAGGCATTGAGGATAACAAATCTGCAGGCTATGTGTTGAATCATAAAGTTGGCCACTAAGTACAGGATGCTTAACCGTTCACTGTTTTCTCTCCGCAGCGTCCACTCACCTTAATCTTCCAGTCCTTCTTGTGTCCTCATCTTGCTCCTCTGTTCATCTCGCCACTGTAAGTGCTCTGGCATCTACCCTGCAGCTTGAGCTTGGGCTAGATGTTCGGTTTGCACAGTGGGCACAGCGAAACCCCTCTCAAGCGACACTGTCAGAGCTTGGGCCTGTCCCTTGGCTTCATGGGCAAATTCGCAGCGTCAGAGCAGCTGGAGGAACCGTACTGATCATCTGGAGCCCTGAAGCACAGGGGCTCTACAAGAGATGGATCAAGAAAGGGGGAAATGGTGGAGGACACGACGGGGAACACAATGATGAAGATGAACAAAGAGAAGGAGCAAGCTGGTCCTCCAAGTTTCCTGCAGGGTTCAGAACAGTGCTGTCACATCTCTGGGGGCTTTTGTGAGTGTGCTTTTGCTCAATATAATATATATATATTATACCAAGTTTTTATTAGGGGACCAAAGGTGCGTAGAACCCTACTGTAATTGAGTATTATTGGTTTTCATACAAAAGTGCATATTTGATGGTCTTACCGTGCCCCAAAAATCGTGGGATTCGAAAAGTAAGTGTTAAAAAGTGTACACAAAAGAAATTCGGCAGGCACGTGTAGCATACCAAGACAAAGACAAACATAAGTATTATAGATTGCATTTCCAAAATATTTACAGGAAGTCGGTTATTTTCCAAAAACCTCAAAATCCTTTTGTTCGTATCATATTTTGACAAACGCATGAAGATAGCATTTTCAAGCCATCAGAGGGTGGCTAATCAGAGGCGTTTTCACGCCATCAGAAGGTGGCTGATCAGAGTTTCCTGTCTGGAGGCGCTATGAAAATGTAGGTTGAGCGCCACCAAGCTATTTTTTATGCCCTACTAACCTCAGCAAGAGTCAGCTATAATTGGTAGTTTTCTAAATAACCAATCTGATATGACAATCCGACACTTTTTTAATTACCACCACATGTTCCGTTAGATGTATGTACTCCTGTTTTTGATCGAGACGCGTTCACTAGGGGTGTAACAGTTCACGGGAATGTTTTGAAACATTTCGGTTGTAGCCTGTTCGTTTCGGTACACTTGGATACCGTTTCGGTATATTTTTTTAAATTAAATAACATAAATTTATTATTAGCGAGATATTAAGCGCAGCGGAACATTGTTCCTAGGCGAGTTTCCGCACGGACGCTATTGAGTGACGCACAGTAGAGCTGCACGAGTAATGGCAACAGCGAAGAAAGCCAGAGCTTGAAGACCCTCCCACCTCACTACGGTCTCGTGTTTGGGAACACTTTGGCTTCTCTGTTAAAATACATAACGGGGATAGACGAGTGGATAAATTTAAAGTTGTATGCCGACATTGTTCCACGGAGATCAACACATCTAACATTTTCTACTGCTGGAGATATTGTCACTGCAACCAGATCTGTGCTCTCTTCAGAAAATGTGGATGGGTTAATCTTTTTAGCCAAAAACTTAAACTTGAATAGTTAGTTTTGTTGATATACAAGCTGAAGCTGTTGCTAGTGTTAAAAGTTTTCAGGTCCTAACTAGTTGCAGTATTTCATTTTTTATTTAATAAAATGTGTATTTCTTTATAAAGAGTGCAATTTATTTAAAATATCACCCAAATGTATCACTTTTATTTATTTTATGCAAGAATTCTATTGTGTATTGGCAGCTTTTCAAAATAAAGATTATGTAAGTTCTTATTGTTTTTTACCGAACCGAATGAACCGAACCTACAAGACACTGTACCGAACCGAATACGATTTTAGCGTACCGTTACACCCCTAGCGTTCACGTATTAAACTCAAATCTGTGTTTAGAGGCTTTAAGACACAAGGAAAAGTTTGCAATTTTGGCTGAATTATTTCTTTTACTTGCTTCCTTTCATAGATGGAGGACATATGTTGTAGAAGATGTTGATGTAGATGGCACCTCATCGACTTCATCAGCAGTGTGTGCCGTGTTCATGGCTGCTCTATCTTCCCTCTGGTCTTGTGTTCTTCAGGACCGGAACAGGCCAGGTTTCGGCATAGTTCAGGTCCACAACTGGCAGGCAATTCCCAAGCTACTGCAGTGTGTTCGCCAGTACCGGCTGCCACAGGACTGTACCCCTCTGATCCAGGATCTGATTTTGAGTTCTGTATCTGATCTGAGAAAATTTGAATCTGAATCAAACTGTCTTGAGTCTGAATCCAAATCCGGTGCTTGTTCCTGTTTTGGACCTGGAATCCAGTTCAAATCTGGATCTTGTTCCAGATCAGCAAGTTTCTCATATGGATTGATCCGGAAAACTTTGGTGATTTCAGAATCAAGGCGTTTCCGGAAGAGTTTACAACAGAAACTCTTTTACCTGCTAAAGACTCAGCAGGAATCAAAGCAGAGGAAGAACAGAAAAGACGTTTCAGAGAGAACAAAAGACCCAGCCGCCGATGAACACACAGCACTTAAATCATTCGGAGTGAACTGAACTGGTTGCGAGAAGGAACAGCCATTGGAGAAGAAGAACTTTGCTTTGTCTCCTAAACAACTGACTGGTTTGTGTCACAACCCCTAATGTCTAGGAGTATATTCAGCTCTGGGGTGATATATTGAAAACAAAACTCCAGCCCGGTTTGAGTGAAATAATAGCTCAACTGTGTTCAATCAACTGATAATTTATCAATTTAAATTATAAGTCATATGATTAAAAGACATAACCTCATGTGGTCATTTGGAATAAATTTGGGGTGGTCAGGGGAGGAAGGTGAGATCATGCCTCATTTGGTATTATGGGGAAAAAAAATTTAATTAATTAATTAATTTTCCATAACGGCTAATTCCTTTTCGGGGTCTCCAGCTCACTTCGGGCGAATGGTGGGGGTCACACACATCCACAAAGTTTTGAGAGATAAACTGCATTTTTGCAAATGGAAAGAAAGTATTAATTCAAAAGTAAGCATTTTTTTTTTTTTTATTTGAGCACCATTATATTGTAAATGCTACTTTTCCTTTTCAAAACAGACATTTGCAACATTTTGATCTGTGTTTCAGTCAACCTTTTCATTTGTGACTCAGTGCATCTGTAATCTGACCCCGTTTTCACAGTGAGGAGGGGTTAAGGGAATGGGTTTGCACAACAGGCCCCACCCACAAAGTGACATCATGTTCACAAGCGGCAGCAGAACTTGATCTTTTTATTGTCCCACTCAAAGAAATCAAGTTTTCAACATTTACTCACATGGACAAAATTGTTGGTAAAGGACAAACCCACAATTCTCACTGTAATCACTTGAAACTTCTTGAAAAACTGTTCTTTTGTTGATTTTTAAAAAAAATAATTATGTTAATCAACAATTCAAAAGTGATGGCTGATATTGATTTTTAATTTTCAATACATTTTTATTTATTGTTACTTTTGTAAGTTTCGAGTGATTCGAGTGGGTTTGTTCTTCTTTAACTGAGGGGTACCAACAATTTTGTCCACGTGTGTATATTCTTAGTGTGCTACATATAAAGGTCATTTGAAGGGCAGTGATGTACAAAAACATTACTTGAAGAGGTTTATCCAAGGCCTTATAATGTATGGATATTTCAAATGTATTTTTCTCATGAAGCATATGAAATACCTGTCACTTCTTCATCACAATCCCAGACTTAGTTACTAAGGAGCTGCTGCCTCCTAATGGATTAAGACTTATATTTTTATTATGGATTGCAATTGATGAATTACAAATTGGACTGGCTTTTGCTTTCCTCTTTTTTCTCAAACAAATTCTGAAACACGGTTATTACCAAATGAGTTGAACAAATCTATTTCATTTATTCACAAAGCGTCCTAAAAGGTTTTGTTTACACTTCAAAAATACACTCAACTGATTTTCAAGAGAAGCCAAGCCGCAAAGCTCTGAAGGAACCTCTTGTTTCTTCTTCCAGGGCTTTTTGATGAATCATTTGTGTTAATTGTATTGAGTTGAGGCGGTTGTTTTGACTGCTTGTACTTACCTCTGATTGGTCCATGCGATCACTCTTTAGCCCCTTAAAAGACGTCTGGTTCATTTCTTCAGATCCAGGGAGGAGAAAAGCTGAAGCCTGGGTACTGCCTAGATATGAATTGAAAAATTTTAAGCCCAGCAACCGTACGGGCAACTCCTTACTGCTGCTTAGCTTCTGGTGGTTATCTCCTCAAATGAACTACTGAACTTCTGCTATGCGCAATCTTAAATTTGTAGATAGTCTTGCAAACCAATATGTGATTGTCTTTTTTGGCTATTTTTTTGGAAAGTTTCTCATTCCGAAATCATGCTTCTCAAATAAAATGGCTTGGTTAAATATATATAGGCAAAATTAATGCAAATCCATCAGTCATTTGAAAGGTTTATCAGTCTTTTATCATGATTTTTCATTGGCAGAATGGGGTAAAAGATATATACATGTGTACTTTTTTTATTTGGTGAAAAAGTGGATAAAAAACATTATGCATAGTTTTTGTAGTATAATTCACAAATTAACTTTACTAGAAAATGTGTGAAATGCTAGCATTTTGTTTTCTTTGAATTTCTGAACTTGCTGCATTTTAAGATCCCATGACTTGCTTGATTTCACAAGATTTCAATGCTTGATTTTAATGTGCAAGCGTCTTGCACTTACAATGTTTGGATATTATTGGTGCACATGCGACCAGATAAATTTGACTACTTTGTTGAGCTTTTCTTGAATTTGCTTAGTACCCTCCAGGTGTGCTTTTCAAAGGTTGTTTTGCTTGACTGTAGAAATAACATGCTGCAATGCAGTTAAGCAGGTTATTTTTTTATCATAGCGTGAGTCTTGGTGTGTAATGGTTCCTGACCCGGTGATAACGCACATGTTGATAGTGAAAGTTATGCAAAACTGCAGCAGTAACCTCTAATCATGCAAACACCACCCCAAACAATACTCCATATTCTAGGCTTGCTATCAGAGAGAAAGCATGCTGGTTACAGAAAACAACACTTGCTTTTACAAAGGAAGATCTATCACAGGTTATTTTTCATAAATTATGCATTTTTTCCACTCATACTCAGTGGTTGGGTAAAACCTTTTTTTTGTCCAACAACAGTCCAGTGTGACGCGCTACAACAAAACAAACAAGCAGTGCAGCGAAAATGACCCATAAAAAGATAATTTCATTTTCACAACGAATGCGAGGTAAATGTTTTTGTTTTTTTTACCTCAGTGGAAGGAGCACGTGTCTCATTTGTGCAACAAGAGACATTTCACGATGTGCCACAAAAGCTACCAACTATTCACAGAACAGCTCACTGAATGCAGAAAAAGCAGAGAGTTGTGGAGATGCGTGAGATGCACATCTGCAAGATTCATTCAGGGTACAACACACTGGTAAACCACACGCAATGCCAGGCTTCCCAGTAACTGAAAGAAACAGATACCAGATTTGGTGTCCAGTTCATGTTTAGTTTAATGTGTTTAATGTAAAAATTATTTATGTTAAAATGTTAACAATGTCGAAGGATATGTTGATAGGCAGCGATCTCCTCTCGCAGGAGTGAGCCTCTTGTCCATGGGTCTCCAACACACCTCCACTGACCGGGCCAGCAGAGTTCGCACCTATGTTGGGGTCTTCATCAAAGCATGAGCAAGAGAAAACCCCCTGACGGTTGGGCAATAAATGCTACATTACACATATTTAAAAGAGGTGTCTCTAGCTATTGAGCAGACAAATGTCTAGGTTACTTTCATAACCCCCGTTGCCTGAAGGAGGGAACGCAGACGTTAATGTCGAAGTGTCGACTGTGGGAAATCCCACCTGGGATTGGGTGGAGCCGAATCTATAACGGGCAATTGATTTGTGAGTGTGACTGATTAAGGCTTTAATCAGCCGCTCTATAAAAGCAGAGCGCAGCTCTACACTCATCCTGCTTCTTCTGAGGAGCCGAACCTACTTACCTCTCGGCACCTCAGATTCAGCTGACTCAAGGTGCATGGCCAGGGAACGTCTGCGTTCCCTCCTTTAGGGAACGGGGGTTACGAAAGTTACCTAGATGTTCCCTATCAGTCGAAACGCAGACATTAATGTCGAAGTGTCGTCTGTGGGAACCCCATGCAACGCGCCATGCACCGAGTCCATCCAGTCAGGCCGACTCTAAGCTGTGAAGGTTAGGTATTAGTCAAGACGCCTGACTGGGAACTCCTTCTGCCCCTTAGCCTGGACAAAGTCTATTACGGGGTGCGTTGCGCTCCGCTAATGAGCAGGGCAACCAGAAGGAGTGCATCCCTGATGTGGAACAGGGATGCGCGGAGACCTGGTAAGGGCTACCCACGAGAGAAGCGTTCGGCCGGCTGTAAAAAGGGGGCAGAATCAAAGGTCATCGTTCCCCGCCCAGGTAGGGGAGGGAACGGAGAGGGGTTATACAAACTTCTAATAGAATACACAGACCGGGCCACCCAGGCTTGGGGAGCCCTAAGTCCGGACCCGAGTTCTGTAGGGATCAGGCCAAAAGGCAAAACCTTACTACAGAACCTAGCAGAGCTGACTGCTTCGCTCGGTCAGATGTCGCGTGGGGGGAGGATAAAGTTCACCGAACCACCGTGGGGAGTCGTGAATAAAAGGTTCCCTCCCGTAGGACTAGGAACCTACATGCGCAGCACATCCTTGATCCGAGGGTCCTAATGGTGCTTAGGCCTCGGACCAGAGCCCTCATCGGTATAGGAGTTGGTGATGAGGGAACGGATGTTCGACAGACCCATGGGGGTGTGCACCCATGGGTATTGCCCCCAACTGTGCAAACGGGTAGCTGCCACCACTCAGCACCGCAGAAGGCACAGCGCCGACGTCTAGGCAGTAGTGCCTGACGAAGGTAAGGAGTTTCGACTAGCCCGCAGCTCTACATATGTCGGCGGCGAGTGAGACCCCCTAGGCCAGAACCCACAAGGCGGCTACGCCGTGGGTGGAATGGGCCCTCAGCTTCGTTAGAGGGCAGGGTACATCACTCGCTTGGTAAGACAGCTGGATAGCCTCCACAATCCAATGAGCTAGCCGCTGCTTGGACACAGCGTACCCCTTACGCTGGCCGCCAAAACATATGAAGAGCTGCTGAGAGTTTCGGAACTCCCGGGTTCTGTCCAGGTAGAGCTGGAGGGCTCGGACTGGACAGAGTGTACCCTGGGCTGGGTCTGCCTCCTCCCGGGGCAGGGCCTGCAATGTCACCATCTGGTCCTGGAAGGGGACCTACGGGACCTTGGGGGTGAATCCGGGCCTGGGCCTGATTCTCACCAGGGAGTCCTCAGGGCTGAATTCCAGGCAGGTTTCGTCGGCGGACAAGGCCTGGAGATATCCGACCCTCTTAATAGACGCCAATGCTAGAAGCAGGGCTGTCTTTAAAGAGAGAGCCTTGATGTCTGAAGAGACCAAAGGCTCAAAAGGGGGCATCCTCAGTCCATTCAGGACGGTGGAGAGGTCCCAAGAGGGTACTGAGGGGGGCCTAGATGGACGCAGCCGTCTGGCCCCTAGGAGAAATCTCAGCATCAGTTCGTGGCTGCCGACAGATTTCCCTTCGACCCGAAGGTGGAAGAAGGAGATCGCCACAATGTAGACCTTAAGGGACAAAGGGGACAGTCCCTGATCGAACCCCTTCTGGAGAAAGATCAGCACAACACCGATAGGGCAAGTCCTTGGATCTTCCCAATGGGAAGAGCACCATCTGACGAACCGACCCCACTTCCCCGCGTAGCACACTTTAGTAGAGGGCGCTAACACGTGCTCGAGAGTCCTCATCACCGCAAGTGGAAGGGGCTGGGGGTCCACCGAGGCCGGATATGCCATACTTGTAGGGCCCATAGGTCCGGCCGCGGGTGCCTGTATCTCCCCCCCCCCCTGAGTTAAGAGATCTGGTCTCAGCGGGATCGGCCAAGGAGGGACTGTCACAAGCGACGAGAGTTCTCTGAACCATGTTGTGTTGGGCCAAATAGGCGCAAAAAGAAGCAGTCCTCCCTGACCTTGCACAAAACGTGCGTAAGTAAGCTCACTGGGGGAACGCGTATTGGTGCGTCTTCCTGGGCCAGCTGTGTGCCAGAGCATCTGTCCCGAGAGGAGCCAGGGACAGGGAATAGAAAGCTGGCAGTGAGTGTTCTCCTGGGAGGCAAACAGATCTATGTGTGCCTCCCCAAATATATCCCATATCTGCCTCCCCGAACATATCCTATATATGGCGACTCTAACCAGGGGGTTGGAGACGCCATTCCCCTGTGGCAGGTTTGAACCTCAACAGCAAGTTCGCGATCTTGTTCAAAGCGCCGGGGATATGAACGGCCCTGAGCGACAAGAGTCTGCTCTGACTCCACAGGAGCAGGCGTTGGGCGAGGTAGTGCAGGTGGCGGGAGCGTACGCCCCTTGGGAGCTGATGTATGCAACCGCCGTTGTGCTGTCCGTCCTGACCAGCACGTGACATCGCTGAAGGAGGGGGCGAAAGCGCCGCAGAGCGAATATCACTGCAATTTGCTCGAGACGGTTGATGTGCCATCGAGATATGCGTCGGGTCCAGGAGCCGGACGCTCGATGGGAACCGCACATGGCGCCCCAACCAAGAAGAACTGTGGTCACAACCAGCGTCCGGAGTTCCCCCTTACCCAGTACTGGTAGGCTTGGGCCTTCGAAGCAGAACCTTAGAAGGGTCTGTGTCGTGGGGCCATTGCCCCGTGAAAGTACGTGTCCTTCAGGTCGATGGTGGCGAACCAATCCCCAGGACGAACGCAGGGCAGAGCTGCGGATCGTCGACATCTGGAATCGGAGCTTGGCCAGGCCTCGATTCCGACGTCTCAGATCCAGGATTGGTCGCAACCCGCCAGATTTTGGGTACCAGAAAGTATCGGCTGAAACAGCCACTTTCTGCATCGGCTGGAGGGACCGGCTCGACTGCGCTCTTGCTCAAGAGGGCAGTGATCTCCTCTCGCAGGAATGAGGCGCCTGACCGCGGAACCAGGGTCTTTAGGACACCTCGAAACCTGGGGGTTTTCATGAACTGAATCGTGTAACCCTGTCGGATTGTCCGGAGGACCCAGCGACCGACCTTGGGAAGCATCCGCCAGGCTCCCAGGTATGTGGTCAGGGGTGCTACGACGGACATGCCGATGAAAATACTGGCGGGGCCGCACGGATGCACGCTTAGTGGCGGAATCACCAGGGCGGGGCCCTGGGTGCAGGTGGGTGGTACTGCGGGGGCTGTTCCCGCCATGTCCACCGACCGGGCCAACGGAGCTCGTGCCTGTGTTGGGGTCTTCGTCAGTACATGAGGAAGAGGTACCCCCATCTGAAGAACGAGTCCGTTATACTCGGGACAGACGCTAGATCTTTCTACACGTGAGGTGCTGCCCCTCCGAAGGGCGGCAGCGAGGGGGAGTCGGGTCAATGGAACAGACCCTGAAAGATCTCGCATCCTCCCGAGTTGTCATCCTCAGGGGCGCTTCTTACGAGAAGCGCTTCTTACGAGAAGCCCTCGTCAGCTTCCGAGAACCCTCTGAGGATGACTGCACCTCCCGCCCTGCAGGGGTCCTTCTTGGGCTCTTGACCGGAGGTTTAGACCATGGTGGGGGGCGCTCTCTCTCTCTGACATCGGGCAGGCAGAGAGGGCTCCATGCCGAGCGACATAGTCCGTGCTTGTTATGGTGCGGGACCATCAGCTCGCCATGGCGACGCCAAAGAGGCCATCTGGGAAAAGGAGTCCAGGAACCGCGTACGGTCCTCGGACAAACCACAGATGGCGTTCCTGGACCACAGTGTGGACATCGTGCAGCCAGTGCGCTGCCGATTTCGTAATCCAAAGGGCGAAATCTGAAGCAAAGCACAAGTCTTGAACAGACTGGTGGCTGCCACCACTCTGGTACATGTCAAAGAGGACTTTGGCCAGAAGACCTACAAATCGTCATGACATGTAGGCTGCAGCAGCTTAACCCGCAACCGAATAAGCCTTCGTCATCAGGGCTGACTAAACACTTTCCGGTTTTGGAAGGAACACTTCTGACAAAACGAACAAGCTGCAGCATTTGCGGGGCGGATGAGCCGGGACAGCTGCAATGCTTGTGGAATTGCTGAGTATTCCTTAGCTGCTGCAAGCACCAGAGTGTTGAAGGGGGAGGAGCTTCTAACCCTCACAGACGGTGGAGTCTGTCAGACTTTAGTGAGCTCTTCATGCATCTCCGGGGAGAGAGGAACTGACAGAGCGCGGGGAAGAATCCCAGTGCTTGCCATGAACCCATCAACCCACCGCTATGGCGCTGTATCAGGGGCGGAGCCCTAGAGACAGTCGCCTAGGCGGTTTAGAGCGCATTGCTGCAGCTTCTGACCTTGATTCGGCTGCAGCCTGGGACACAGAAGGCAGGGCCCCTTCCGATGCTGCGGTGGGAGCAGATCGTCTGTAGGATCATACGAGAAAACGAGCAATGCGGAGTGCATGCCTGACGCGAGGAATCGCCTGACGTCACTAGCCCCGCGCCGTCAGCTAAGGCCTCGGAGGAACTATCTGGCTCGCGGGAGCGCCGGGAGCCGGAGCTTCGGTGTCCTTTAGAGCAACACGGAACTGGGAACGGTGCTTTTCTCGTGACCGTCTTCCGACGACACCCATCGCAGCCAGGAGAAGTACAGTTTTTGTCCATCATCGGGAAAAACGGACTTAACAGGACAAAATGTGCGGATACTGACAGGCTCTAGCTGGGAATCAGAGGTGCAGCGATCAGATGGGGTAGCTTTCTAGGCTAGCGCAGCACATCAAGGGCAGAGGTAAGCAACCTTTGATATTTCAGCGTGTTATGAGCGTCGAAATAGAGAGCTACCACCTCGCTCCGAGGAAGAAAGCAGGATAAGTGTAGAGCTGCGCTCTGCTCTCATAGAGCGGCTGATTAAAGCCTTAATCAGTCACACTCGCAAATCAATTGCCTGTTACAGATTCGGCTCCACCCAATCCCAGGTGGGATTTCCCACAGTCGACACTTCGACATTAATGTCTGCATTTCGGCTGATAGTGAACCAGATCTGTCAATCTTCAACCAGCGCCACTGAATTTGCTGTTTGTTGCTTTTGATTGGACCTTCGACTTCAAGCTACTGTGACGCAAATTGCATTTCACTGTAACATTTTTATCTTTACCCTCAATATACCAGAAATGAGCTAATAACCACTTTGAAAAACTTGTTTTTCTCTCACTGATCTCCACGATGATGTTGAGTTAGTGTTCACCATGCAGACCATGTGTTTTCTTCTTCTACTGTTCTTCGGATGGCAATTCACCAAACGCTTTCTCCTTAACGGCTAGCATTTAATGTACACAGTAACAGAGTAATTTCAAAGATTACGAGTTAGAGTATTACTATCAAATGTATGTTCATATGCATTTTAAATGACATACCCATAAAGTCCACCCTAGAAATAAAAGAAAGGTCTTACTTATTGCAAACATTATATCCCACAAATACATAAACATGTATGACTCATAAACATATATTCTAAATGTTTTCATTTATTTTCTACATGCGTCTTCATGTTTATGTGTGGAGGCACACTTTACTGACCAGCTGCTAGTGTTGAACACCAATGAATAGAACAAAAGGAGTAGTTCATGACCTGTTTTAGACATTTTTAGACCTGTTTTAGACATTTAGGTTACTCTTAGGTTAACACTTTTTAAATGTTTTCAGCTTACTTACCCTTAAACTTTCCAGGGTATGTCACATAACCTGATTTCTAGAATTCATTCATGGTGGGCGGAGCATCTAGGCATTTATAACACCCAGCCATGAAGTTCCCATAAGATCAGTTTCCCTCACTTTATCCCACAACGGGAGACATTGGTAAGATTTTTTATTTTTTTTCGAAGTTACTTGAAGAAATAATTGAATTGTTGAATACGGCTGGAGTCAATCGTGTAAATGTTTTTGTATTTCCAGAGTTCTATGCTTTTCTCTTTCACGAGGGACTGAGCGTATTAGAGACTGTCATGAGTGTCTGTGCTCGTGTTCTCCTGTTGCTGTTCTCTGTGTGGCAACACACACTGGAGGGAATAGAACACAGTGTGCAATATCATCATCATCAGCTTATCTGCTCTCAGGTACATATATGTTATAATACAGTTATATTACAGGGGTCTGTAAATCTCACTTTTTCAGATGTTTGAGGAAAATATGTTTCTGAACAGTCATAACTTAAGGACACAATACACATATTGTGTACCCAATATTTTAAGTGTCCGCAGCGGTCCCCAACCTTTTTTGTGCCACAGGCCGACTTAATGTCAGACACTATTTTCAGGAACCAGCCTTTGAGGTGTGGTAGATAAATATATCAAAATAATATAATACGAGCTGCGTGTAAACTGTGGTATTTTCTAAACATAATGTGAATCCACTCTACGTGTCTGCTACTACATAGCGACAACATCATAACATGAGTAACGTCCTCTCTGCCCACAACACTTTTTGGTTGTTATGGTTATGTTTAAACGTGCCTTAAAAAATAATTTGGTTATCATACAGAGTGGGCTTGCTGCGTGGGAATCTCCTGTCTAGATAATTCCGTATTTTAAGTATGAATCCTGATATTGTCTGTTAAATGCAGCTTTCTTTTTCTTGGAAGTTGTACGCTCTTCCTCAATCTCCTCGCTGGGATTTTCCCTATCGAAAATTTCAAAAGACATTTGCTTTTAACTCTTATAGCTAGCACCTGGGCTTCAGTTCAGCTGTAACCTATGATGTGCCCAAGGAGAGCTCCTTGACCTTTGTCAAGAGTGTCAAAGACACTGTAAGAGAATCAGGTCATTTTTCAAAATAAAACATTGAAAGTAATAAAATGGCAGTAATTTATTCTTTTATTCTATAAATTATTTATTCTTTCTGTGCAGCCCAGTACTAAATGACCCACAGAACAGTTCGCGGATCTAAAACAGTTTACACATATATGGGCATGGTATATGTTTTTGACATTTTTATGCTATTCATTTACGTTTTAAAGCCTTTTATTTTTTAATTAACATCATTTACATTTTAGTTCATACATTTTACTTCATAAGATTTTCAGCAACACCTTGATTTGCGAACTGTTAATTGTACAAATCACAAATAAATCAGCTGAAGATTAGACAAGGTCAAGCTGAGACTACTTTTTTCTCTTAGATTCTGTCAGAAATGTCATAAGAACCAGATTCATTTATTCGATTCAGAAGAAATTTGTGTATTTATTAAAATGTGAATTTTTAAATATGCTCTATATTATATTATTGATTTTCAAAAAATTACAACACTGCAATTAAATTATTTATGTCATTAATATTATTATTTATGCATTTTCCCTTTTGTAATAAATAATGGTATTATAGATTGTATATTTCCTCTATAAATGTTACTTCTTCTGTTAGAAAGACACCTTTAAAAAACAAAACTACTGCAACAAAACTAACTTAATAAATAGCAATATTTGTTTTTATCCACCAAGCTGCCTTTGTCAAAAATACAAGCTATATTTAAAATATTAAAACAGACCTGCTGTGAAATTCTATATGAAAAAGCAATACAACAAACAGAAATATGCCTTGTAAATTGCCGTAAATTGTTTCATGTATGGTTTCATTGAATATACGTAACACCAAATGTGCAGATAAGCTGTAACATTTTCACCTACGTAAATATAGAACAGGAGGTCATGCCGTGGATTTCATATGGAACGCATTGATCAAAAACATCATCATGAGATGATGATGATGATGATGGTGATGATGATGATGATGATGATGATGATGATGATGATGATGATGAAGTGTATGTCTTTTTTTGGTGATGGGCAAGACAATTTTATTTGTCTAGCACATTTTCGTACACATTGGAATTCAAAGTGCTTTACAGAACAATAAAACAGATAGAAGAAAAAAAGCACGGAATAAAAGTAATTCTAAGTAGTTCTGTGGTGATTCTAATTCATTTGAATCCATTGATCTAAAAGCGCTGTTTTTTTTCCTGTCCTGCTTAAAAGCCACCACATTGGAGGGTAGGTGCTTTGTTAGATAGTTTTGTTATCTCCAGTAGAGTGAACATATGATGTGGTGTTTACTCCTCTGGATATAATTTATGTAATTATTTATTGATTTATTTATTTTTGGCATGGACCAGTTCGCATTAATTACATCAGGCCAGGAGGGTGTTAAATGAAAAAGGGGAAGTGAATGAGAGATGTAGTTAAGGGGGAAAGATTCGAGAGTGGGAAGGATACCTACCTGATCATACCATATCAGTGTGTAGTACAGTTTGGACATAACTACACACATCTTATACAAATATAAATAAATATACATACACACAGTTAATGATCTACAATGAGGCCATTTATAATACAGATGATAGATCACCAATGGGAGCGGACAGAATCTTACGCTTCAAATTACGATCTGATCTGAACAGAGATACACAGACAAATGTATTTTTAAGTATATTTGCTAAAAGTTTGCCACAATGTTAGCATGTTTAAGCTTTTCCAGCCTTAGCCGTTTTTTCTGGAATTTAGTTTTTTTATTAATTATGTTGTTCAGTTCAGATTTTTGTTTTCTTAAATCTTTCAGGGTGCTTTCTTGGGGATTGTCTCCATAGTCAAAAGAGAATGAACTTTTATTTCTAATTCCTGCTCTTTCCTAATGATGATGATGAAAATTAGATTATCTTGCCACACATTTCTGCCTTTGCAGTCTCCCATAAAACGCACACTGAGATTCCTGAGGTGTCGTTGATTTTTTATGAACGTTGCCCATTCTCTTTTAAAGTACTTTATAAAGTCCTGGTCTTTAAATAGCGATGTGTTAAGTCTCCAGCTCATGCTTGGTTGCGATATAGTTTTGGTCAGTGACTGGTGCATGGACCTGATTTTTGTCCACCTTGAGAACCACTGCTTTGTTCCCAAAAGCAGTGACTCTAGTTTTCTCTTTATTTAACTAAAAAAAGTTTGTGTTCATCCAGTTCATAATCTTATCAAGGCTGTTCATCGATGGGTTGTTCATCTGCGTACCAGGCAGGTACCTGGTATCTTCTTGTGTTTTGACCCAGTGGTAGCATGTACAGGCAGAACAAAAGGAAAGCAAGAATTGAGCCTTAGTGGGCTCCATGTGAAACTGGTGTTCACTTTGACATGTGCTGTCAACATTCGTCTTTTTCAGCAGCGATTGCTGTCTTTAGAGCCTTTGGAAAGCCATTTACAACCTCTAGGGGGTCTGTATCTCTATACCTAAACACTGTTTTGAAAAAGGCCTCTTTTCCTTCAATTTGCATGAAATGAGACCTGGTGACTGGGGGATGTTGTTCCCAAGCCTGCTCTGGAAGAACTCATCTCATTATCAAACTTGATTGACAGATTTAGAGAAAGATTAACAGACGCGGTTGTTAATCTTTCTACAGTTGCAGAGAGGGTGTGTGCATTGTTAAAGTTGTTGATGAATGTTTTGGAGAGATGTTTTGTCTAGCAGCACCCGGTTCAGTGTTAAGCACACAAAGATTCTCTTTGTAGATACTTTAGTGCACCACAAGTTTAGATTTCCTCAATTTTCACTCTGAGTTTTTGCACAATATTTTCACACTTTGAAGTTTTTTTGAGTATCTCCAAGGTGCTTTCTGCCCACTTTCTTCTTGACTCTCCCAGGAGCACTATCATCTATAACACACTTAACCTTGGAAGTTAAGAAGAGCATCAGCATATCCTGCAGAGATGTTTAAGAGTCTCTTTCTGACAGATATAACTTCTTTGTGGGAAACATCTATGTGTTAAAGAATATGCAGAAGTGACCAGATGCAACATCTTTAACAAAAGTAGAATTACTGTTTAGACCAGGTATCTCAAAGCCAGAAGCCAAAACACGGAGACAAGGTTCCCGCCGATGTTACATCTATTAACTTCATCAATCATCAATCTGTTTCAGTTTAAGACTTGAGGTTTTTGTCAGTGATTTCCTGACAGCTCAAATCCACCATGTCATCATCAGTGATTAAATCTTTCTATATTGTTATCATTGAACTGTGATCCTTCAATGCTTTTACTACCATTTCACTAGATGTGGAAGTTTTTGAATTCACATCAACTGTTGCATTTCATGCGCTCCTTGCAGGACGCTTTTGCACATTGTGTACGTTGACTACTGGGCAGATTGATTCTATGTGACCATGCTTCCCACAGATAAAACATTTCATGCTAATTAAGATTCTGTAATCTTTACCTAGAACCGTCAATTTAACAAACCCCTTTCAAATTCAGCACTCAGTATCATCAAAGCCCAGAGGGCCTGGCCTGTTTTGGCCATAACAAGCAAAAATAGACTTAAAATAAACCTTTAATAACATTACTTAATTCGAAAAGTAAGACAGAGGTAGAACACATTTTGAAAAGACAAGCCATACTCTCTACTAGCTGATTGACCATTTCAGTTTCCTTCAAGTCTTTATATATTCTTGACCAAGTGTGTCTCACATGCCCAAAATGCGGGGATCTCCCCCATGGCGCTGATTGCAGAATGATTTGTTCTGCTTTACTGGTGTATTTTATATACATATATACATATATACATATATTTATATATAAAGTTGTGTCTGTGTGTGTATATATATAACAAAACCACTTGAAAATGAGAACATTTTAATGCTACCTGAAGTTCCAGTCCAGACATGTTTGTACATGTAATACAGTTAGTGGGAATTTTCTAACAGACCCCAGTACAAACAGGCATGTTTAAGCAGTGAAGTCAGAAGTATCAATACTGAAATATAGTATCCTTCAAACGATCTGGAAGTGAGTTTATTAAATATTTTTAGGTATTTTAATAAACTGAATGCAGATCAGAAGGCTGTTTGTGTGTCTTCAGGTATCTTACAGTGTGAAAGTGCCTTAACAGAGGAAAAAATCCAGATGTTTCTACAGCTTAAATGTTGTCCAGATGTGGGAAATGTTTTTGTTTAAACTTAGAAAGAAGTTAGTCGGGATTAGACCGACTGAATGGGAGCGAATCCCTGTAAGAGCGACTGACCGAACACATTAACGGGCAAATTAAATTGCAGGCGTAGGTGATTGATTAGCAATCGCAAGTAGCCTAGACGTTCCCTTTCAGTCGGTCCCGGAGACGTTAGTCGGGATTAGACAGACTGAATGGGAACCTCTGTAAAGGGCCATGCCCGAAGTCCATCCAAACTAGCCGGCACTAAATGACAAAAAGAGAGGTTAGTATAAGGCCGTAGTACCTGAATGGAAACTCCTTCTGCCGCTGCCTGTAAATATCATTGACGGGGAAGTTGTCCAACACTGAGAGCTTAGCTGTCCTCGGTTGAGTTGCTGATGACCAGAAGGAGGCACCCCTCGACCCGCAGGGAGGAGTGGCGGAGATCGCGTCGAGGCCCGAAGGGCTACCAGTGGGTCATCATTCTGCTAGACAAAATCGGAAAGTCATCGTTACTCACCAAGGCAGGGTGTGTAATGGGATGGGTTCATACTAGAAACCTGTAAGGGAGCTGTATAGAACAACATAGAAAGGGAGCGCCGAAGGGGGACTCCCAGATCTGGACCCTAGTTCTGCAGGGGCCAAGCTGGGGCAAAGCCTCCACTACAGAACCTAGCAGAGCTGACTGCTCCGCTCAGTCAGATGCTGGAGGGGGGAGGACAGGAGAGCCGCCCGAAGGGGGGGGGAGCTCAATAAGATGTATCGTATTTTTCGGCTCATAAGACGCACCGGCACATAAGACGCACCCAATTTTAAAAGAGGAAGAAAAAAAAAGATTCTGAACCAAATACTTTTGTAAAATATTTTATATCAACTGTGTAAAAGTTAACAGCCAAACATGTAACATGAACAGACAGTAAACAGTAAAAGTAACAAAAAAAAGGCTGTAATGTTTTTCTTTGCCCCCACTCATCACTCTAAAGTCCACCATTCATTATCACCATCACTGTTCCAATGTAACATTGCCCCACATTAGTAATACCGTAATAGCCAGTAACATTGTCACTACATTACTAATAATAGCTAGTAACATTGTCACTACATTACTAATAATAGCCAGTAACATTGTCACTACATTATTAATAATAGCCAGTAACATTGTCACTACATTACTAATAATAGCCAGTAACATTGTCACTACATTACTAATAATAGCCAGTAACATTGTCACCACATTACTAATAATAGCCAGTAACATTGTCACTACATTACTAATAATAGCTAGTAACATTGTCACTACATTACTAATAATAGCTAGTAACATTGTCACTACATTACTAATAATAGCTAGTAACATTGTCACTACATTACTAATAATAGCTAGTAACATTGTCACTACATTACTAATAATAGCCAGTAACATTGTCACTACATTACTAATAATAGCTAGCAAGATTGCCCCCACATTAGTAATAATACAGTGTTTCTCAAACTTTTTTAGTCGAGCCCCCCTTTAAACCTTTAATAGAATTTGGGCACCCCCCAGATGTAAAATAATAATTATTTAATAATTAATTAATAATTATTTCAATGTAAAATAAATGTAACTACTCCTTAATGTTAAATAACTCATTATTTATAGCTTATTCAAGTGACAATTCGGTTGCATGGTGTTAAGATATGATCCTTATGCGCTCTTACCTGGTTAGCAACACTACCTAATTGCAGAGCACGTACGTTTGTTATCTCGTATGTACATGTGTGAGATGTACCGTTGAGAGATGATTTGAGTTTGAGTTTATTAAAGAAGAGCTTCAGTCATTGAGAGCGTTTTGTTTTCCTCACGCGAGGAAAGAGAGAGAGAGCGCACGGCAGCAGTTCCGCTCGTGAGTACGGATGCGGAAGCACCGCTGCGGCTACCGTAGCCAAGGCATTGTGGGAAATGTAGTTTTTTTCTCGTTTTCGTTACGACCGCGCTATGGCAGAGATGGGCGATGACGTCAGCGCGCAGCGCTGGGTGTACAAATATGACCGCGGCTTCGGCCTAGCTCTGAAACTCTTTTACGTTTAATGTGTGAGAAACGGCAGCTCTGTAGCTCGTGAGTATGGATGCGGAAGCACTGCTGCGGCTACTGTAGCTAAAGGCATTGTGGGAAATGCAGTTTTTTTTTCCTCGTTTTCGTTACGACCGCGCTATGGCAGAGATGGGCGATGACGTCAGCGCGCAGCGCTGGGTGTACAAATATGACCGCGGCTTCGGCCTAGCTCCGGGGCTCTTTTACGTTTAATGTGTGAGAAACGGCAACAGTTTTGCTCGTGAGTACGGATGCGGAAGCACCACTGCGGCTACCGTAGCCAAGGCATTGTGGGAAATGTAGTTTTTTCTCGTTTTCGTTACGACCGCGCTATGGCAGAGATGGGCGATGACGTCAGCGCGCAGCGCTGGGTAAACAAATATGGCCGCGGCTTCGGCCTAGCTCCGGAGCTCTTACGCCTCTCATACGGCCGTGACCGGACTTCGCGGCGCTCTGCATTCGGTCGATAAGACGCACCCACTTTTCCCCCTCAGTTTTGGGGAAGAAAAAGTGCGTCTTATGAGCCGAAAAATACGGTACTTCTCCGGTGAGGAGAGTACTACAAGCTTACACCTGCTCCGTTCCTTAAGAGTGACTGCCACCACTCAGGACCGCAGAGGGAACAGGGCCAATGTCCAAGTTGTAAAACCTGACGAAAGTGTTAGGTGTAGACCAGCCCGCAGCTCTACATATGTCGGCGAGTGAGGCCCCTCTGGCCAACGCCCACGAAGCAGCGATGCCGCGAGTGGAGTTGGCCCTCAGATGGACCTCAAACGCCTCGTAAGCAAGGCGAATAGCCTCCACTAGCCAGCGGGCAAGCCGTTGCTCGGAGACCGTCGAACCCCGACGCTGGCCTCCGAAACATACGAAGAGCTGCTGGGAGCAACGAAGCTCCCGGGTTCTGTCCAGGTAGATCCGAAGGGCTCTTACTGGACATAACGAACCCTGTGCTGGGTCTGCCTCCTCCCGGGGCAGAGCTTGCAAGGTCACCACCTGGTCCCGGAAGGGGATGAATGGGACCTTGGGGATAAATCCAGGCCTGGGCCTGATGTTAACAAAGGAATCGCCAGGGCCGTATTCCAGGCAGGATTCGTCGGCGGACAGTGCCTGGAGATCTCCCACCCTCTTAATTGAGGCCAGAGCAAGCAAAAGTACGGTCTTCAGTGAGAGGATACGCAACTCTGCAGAGTGCAGTGGCTCAAAAGGAGACATCCACAGCCCAGAGAGGGCGACGGAGAGGTCCCAAGAGGGAACAGAGGGGGGTCTAGGCGGCCTGAGACCCGAAGGTGGAAGGCAGAAATAGCGGCGGCGTAGACCTTGAGGGACAAAGGGGACAGCCCCGATCGAACCTCTCCTGGAGAAAGGTCAACACGACTCTGATTGGGCACGTCCTGGGGTCTTCCTGGTCGGAAGAGCACCAATCGACGAACCGACCCCATTTGCCAGTGTAGAGGGGGCTATTGCATGGTCCAATGTTCTCACCACGGAGGGTGGTAGAGGCTCAGAGTCCACCGTGGACAGATATGCCATACGTGTAGAGCCCAGAGGTCTGGCCGTGGGTGCCTGTATCCAAGTCAGGAGATCTGGACTCTGAGGGCTTGGCCACGGGGGGGAGGGGAGCTTAGGGGGGGGGGGGTGCGGGCTGTCAACAGAGCAGAAAGGTCTGGGAACCTGGCTCGGCCAGAGGGGCGCGACTAGGAGTAGTTCTCGCTCGTCATCCCTGACCTTGCATAGTAACTGTGCTAGAAGGCTCACAGGGGAAAACGCGTAAAAGCGTTTTTTCATGGGCCAGCAGTGGGCCAGCGCGTCTGTCCCGAGAGGAGCCAGGGACACGGAGTAAAAAAGCCGACAATAGGTGTTCTGGCGGAAGGCAAACAGGTCTACCTGGGCCTCGCCGGAGATTCTCCTGCCGTGGGGTTGAACCTGGACAGCGAATCCGCGATCCTGTTGCACTCCCGGGGGATGTAGCTGGCTTTGAGTGACAGAAGTCTGCTCTGACTCCAGAGGAGCAGCTGTTGGGCGAAGTTGTGCAGGCCACGGAAGCATACACCTCCCTGGTGTTTGATGTACGCTACTACCGCAGTGCTGTCTGTCCTGACCAGCATGTGCCGACCCCGGAGAAGCGGGCCGAATCGCCGCAGTGCCAGGGTGACTGCAACTAGCTCGAGACGGTTGATGTGCCAGCGAGAAACCCGTCCGTTCCAGGAACCGGACTCTCGGTAGGAACCTAACGAGCTGGAGGAACTCGTTAGAGGCACTCCGGATCGCAGGAAGCACACCGAGTTCCAGACCTTCAGGTAAGGGAGCGCGCCTGTTGTGGACAGGCGGAGAGCTCCCTGACACTATGCCCAACTCAGAACTCGCAAGAGAAGCCATAGCTGCAGTGGTTGCATACGCAGGAGCCTGAGTTGATTAACTGGGGCTGCGGCTGCTATATGCCCCAGGAGCCTCTGAAATAACTTCAGTCTGACCACTGGTCGAGAGGACACCGCCAACAGGGCGCCCAGCAAGGCCCGGGCGCGTTCTACTGACAAGCGCGCCCACATACTCTCTGAGTTCAGCTCCATCCCGAGAATGACTCTCACCGATGTTAGGCGGCTCTTTTCCCAGTTGACCTTCAGACAAAGGCGGTTTAAGTACGAGAGCACCTTCCCCCGATGTCGGATCAACTGGTCCCTGGACGAGGCTATGAGGAGCCAGTCGTCGAGGTGATCCAGGATCCGAATGCCTGCCCAGCAGAGCGGGGCTAGCGCGGCCCTGGCAACCTTCGTGAAGGTGCGAGAGGGTAGGACCTTGTACTGGTATGCATGGCCTTCGAAACAGAACCTTAGGAAGGGTCTGTGTCTCGGTACCACTTTTACCTGAAAGTACACGTCCTTCAGGTCTATTCTTGCGAACCAATCTCCAGGACGGATGCATGGTAGAAGATCCTAAGATCCAAGATTGGTCGCAGCCATCCCGAAGGACGGCAGCAAGGAGTGTGTGGTGGACTCCCCCCCTCCAGGGGAGCTGGGTTAGTGACATGACCCAGAAAGACGCTCATGACCTCCCGAGTCACCAACCTCAGGGGCGCTTCTTACTAGAAGCTCTCGTCTGCCGTCGAGAACCCTCCGAGATTGATTGCGCTTTCGTCGTGCAGGGGTCTTCCTCAGACCAGAGGGTGAAGGCGTAGGCCGTGACGAAGGACGCTCTCTTTGGCGGCGCACAGGCGGAGAGGGATCCGGCACGGAAGCGGCAGGAGCCCTCCTAGAAGCATAGCTCCAACCAAAGATGGCGCTCCTGTACCACAAGGAACCCAGGAACCAATCATCCTGGGCACGCTAGACGTCTATGGGTGGTGCGAGGAATCACCTGACACCGCTCGACCCAAAACATCCGGTGAGGTCACAGCCGGCTCGCCCTGAGTCGTAAGAGTGCCAGAAGCCGAAGCTCCGGCGTCCTCTTCCTCGAAGAAAGACTTTCTGTAATGCAGCGTGCGGCCTGGCAGAGCGTTGCAATGCACACACTCACGCCTCACGAAAGCTGCACAGGCGTATTGGAACCCCAAACACTCAACACATCTATCGTGACCGTCTTTCGACGAGATAAAACCACCGCAGTCAGGAGTAATGCACGTTTTGCTCATCGTGTCGTGAAAAATGGACAGGATATATGAGAAAACGGCGAAAACACTGGACAGGCTTGCTCAAAAGATCTGAGGTGCGGTGGTATGGTGGCTTTCTATCTGGGCTAGCAGAGGAACAACACCGGGAATGCCGAGGTAAGCAACCTGCTAATCTTTCAAGCTTTAGCGTCAAAGTGAGAGAGAGAGTCACACTCAGTCAGCTCTGAAGGAAAATTGTATTTTGAGGCGTATGTCACCCCGGCTTTATACCCGGCTGATTGCTAATCAATCACCTACGCCTGCAAATTAATTTGCCCGTTAATGTGTTCGGTCAGTCGCACTCATGGGGATTCACTTCCATTCAGTCGGTTTAATCCCAACTAACATTTCCAGGACCGACTGAAAGGGAACGTCCAGGTTACTTGCGTAACCCCACGTTCCCTGAATAGGGAACGGAGACGTTAGTCGGGATTAGACCGACTGAATGGGAGCTGATCTCCATGGGAGAACGGACCGAATCATCTAACGGGTAAATTGATTTGCAGGCGTGAGTGATTGATTAGCAATCAGCTGGGCATAAGACCGGGCGTAACGCTTCATTATGGGATTTTCCGAGGAGCCACCGCGGACAGATATGCCATACGAGTAGGGCCCAGAGGTCTGGCCGCGGGTGCCTGTATCCCCCCCTTGAGTCAGATCCGGACTCAGGGGGATCGGCCAAGGGGGGGCTGTCACGAGCGCAGAGAGGTATGGAGACTATACTCTGTTTGGCCAGAAGAGGGCGAAAAGAGTAGCTCGCGCTCGTCCCCCCCCTGACCTTGCACAGAGGTTGAGCTAGGAGGCTTCACTGGGGAAAACGCACATTAGTTCCTGGGCCAGCAGTGAGCCAGCGCATCTGTCCCGAGAGGAGCCAGGGACAGGGAATAGGAGCCGGCAATGGATATTCTCACGGGAGGCAGCAGGTACCTGGGCCTCGCCGAAGATGTCCCAAATCTGCTAAACAGCCAGAGGATGGAGTCGCCAATCTCCTGTCGAGGGGTGGAATCTAGACGGCGGAAGCGCGATCCTGTTACACTCTGCAGGGATATGAAGGCTCGAGCAACGGAAGTCTGCTCTAACTCCAGAGGAGCAGCTGTTGGGCGAGGTAGTGCAGGAAGCGGGAGCGTACACCGCCCTGGTGGTTGATGTACACTACGACCGCAGTGCTGTCTGTCCTGACCAGCACATGCCAATCCCGGAGGATCAGACAGAAGCGCTGGAGCGCTAAGATCACTGCTACTAGCTCGAGATGTTTGATGTGCCAGCGAGAAACCAGTCCGTTCCAGAAACCGGACTCTCGGTGGGAACCGTACACGGCGCCCCAACCGGTCTTGGAGGCGACGGTGGTGACCACTACGCGACCGGAGATGCACGCTAGGGGCATTCCAGCTCGCAGGAATCACACCGCTTTCCAGACCTTCAGGTGAGGGAGCGCGTCTGTCACGGACAGACGAAGAGCTCCCCGACGCCATGCCCAAGTTGGAACTTGCGAGAGAAGCCATAGCTAAAGTGGCCGCATATGCAGGAGCCCGAGTGGAATCACTGAGACTGCCGCTGCCATATGCCCCATGAGCCTCTGAAGTAACTTCAGTCTGACCACTTGTCGAGAGGACACCGCCGATAAGGCAGCCAGCAAGGCCCGGACGCGAACTACCGACAGGTCCGCCCGCATGCTCTCGGAGTTCAGCTCCATGCTGAGAAAAAAAGATGACTCTCACTCGGTTTAAGTGCTCGAGCACCTTGCCTCGGTGTCGGATCAACTGGTCCCTGGACGAGGCTATGAATAGCCAGTTGTCGAGGTAGTCCAGGATCCGAATGCCTGCCCGGTGGAGCGGGGCAAGAGCGGCCCGGGCAACCTTATGAAGGTGTGCGGGGAGAGGGCAAGACCGAAGGGTAGGACCTTGTACTGGTATGCATGGCCCTCGAAACAGAACCTGGGGTCTGTGTCTCTGAACCACTTCTACCTGAAGTACGCGTCCTTCAGTTCGATTATCTCGAACCAATCTTCAGGACGGATGCAGCGGACCGTCAACATCCGAAACCAAAACTTGGTCAGGTTTCGGTTCAGACGCCTCAGGTCCAAGATTGGTCGCAGCCCGCCTGATTTTTGGGGACCAGGAAGCAGGGGCTGTAAAACCCACGTTCCATTTCGGCTGGAGGGACCGGCTCGACTGCTCCTTTTGTCAAAAAAGGGCGTCAATCTCCTCTCGCAGGAATGAGGCGCCTGTCCGGGGTACAGGAGTGTGCACTACGCCTCGAAACCTGGGGGCTTTCACGAACTGAATCGTGTAGCCCTGCCGAATTGTCTGGACCACCAACTGTGAGACCCCGGGAAGCTTCCGCCAGGCTCCCAGATAAGCAGACAGGGGTAACGGTCGGGACGTGCTGATGGTCGCCAAGGCGGGGCCGCCGTGAGGCGGGCCTGAGGGCGGAATCCCCAAGGACGAACCCTGGGAAATGGTCAGATGAGGGAGGGGGAGCTGAGCCCCCGCGCTCTATGCTATGGCCAGTGGAACACGCACCCAAGTCGGGGTCTTCATCGATTCCACTATTCTCAGAAAGTGAATGAATCTGTCTTTGACACAATAGGTGGAGGAGTGTGTGGTGGACCCCCCCCCCCCCAAGGGGAGCTGGGTCGGATACCTCGGATACTCCGAGGTTGACTGCGTCTTCCGTCATGCAGGGGTCTTCCTCGGACCAGAGGTCGAAGGAGCAGACCGTGCCGGAGGACGCTCTCTTTGGCGGCGAACAGGCGGAGAGGGGTCCGGCGCAGAAGCAACGGAACGCTGTCGCTTCCGGCGCGGGACCATGAGCTCACCCAGACCCAATGCAAAATTGTCCACGGCGACGCCAAAGAGGCCATCTGGTGAGACAGGTGCATCCAGAAACCTGTTACGGTCTTCGGGAAGCATAGTCGCCTGCTCCAACCAGAGATGGCGTTCCTGGAGGACCACAAGTGTGGACATCGTGCGACCAATATTCAGCGCAGCTGATTTAGTAGCACGGAGCGCTAAATCCGTGGCCGTGCGCAAGTCCCTTAAGGACTGCTGGTCACCACCCCCTTGGTGCATGTCACGGAGGACCTTGGCCTGAAAGACCTGTAAGGTCGCCATAGCATGCAACGATGCAGCAGCTTGACCCGCAGCTGAGTAAGCTTTCGACATCAGGGCTGACGAAAATTTACCAGCTTTGGAGGGAACAGACGGACGAGACCGCCAGGCGGCAGCGCTGCGGGGGCGCAAGTGCACCGCAACAGCCTGCTCCACCCGGGGAATTGAAGAATATCCCCTAGCTGCTGCATCATCCAAGGCGGTGAAGGGGGAGGAGCTGGAAGCCCTGGCAGACAGGGGAGCCTGCCAGAATTTAGTGAGCTCCTCGTGCACCTCCGGGAAGAAAGGAACTTCAGGAGCGCGGGGGGCCATGCCCTGGCGCTTGCCTAAGAACCAATCATCCAATTGCGACGGCCCTGAGCTGGAAGGCTTGCGCCTCCTGCCCAATAGCGGCCGCGGCCTTGGAGAGCACCGCAAATGCATCGGGCTCCGGCTCTGCCGCGACCTCGGATGGTGGCAGCGGTGAGCTGGAGGAAACCGAAGACCGCGCCCCTTCCGATGCTGCGAGGGAGAGCAGATCGTCAGCAAGATCACACGAGGGCCCAGGCAACGCCGAAGCGCTATCCGAGTCCCCCGCGGACCAGACGGGGAGCACACTCGGGCTTTGGGGACGGTGCGAGGGATCACCTGACACCGGTCGACCCAAAGCCGTAGGTGAGATTTTTTGGGACAGTCCCCTCGGAGTCGAAGGCTCACCGAGAGCCGAAGCTCCGGTGTCCTCCTCCTCGAAGCCTATACCTCAGTGTGCGCACCGGGAGAGCGTTGCAATGCACACACTCTCGCCGCACAAGAGCATTGCAGGCGTGTTGGAAGCCCAAACACTCCACGCATTTCTCGTGACCATCCTTCGACGAGATAAACCCAATGCAGCCAGGAATACAGCACGTTTTGCTCTTCGTGTCGTGAAAAATGGACAGGATGTGAACAAACGGCTAAACACAACACTGGACAGGCTATTGCCGGAAGAGAAAGAGGCGCAGCTTCAGCGGCTTGCTATTCTGGGCTAGCAGAGGACTATGCTGAAATGCAGAGGTAAGCAACCTTCAATCTCAACTAGCGTTTAGCGTCAAAGTTTAGAGAGGAGAGTCACACTCAGTCCGCTCCGAAGGAAAATCGCATACTGAAGCGTGCGTTATGCCCGGTCTTATGCCTGGCTGATTGCTAATCAATCACTCACGCCTGCAAATCTATTTGCCCATTAGATGATTCGGTCCCTTCTCCCATGGAGATCAGCTCCCATTCAATCAGTCGGTCTAATCCCGACTAACGTCTCCAGGACCGACTGAAAGGGAACCATGGTTACTAACTAGAGCTCGCACATCTGACTGAACAAGTGATGCCAAAGAAATTTTTACCTGCCAAATCCATAACGCGAACAACCAATGAAAGCTGGCTCTTTTGATGACATGAGTAGAATGTAAAAGAGGGGTCTGATGCAGATTCTCTTTGTACACCGATTTCACTTATTGCTTCTCTTCCTCCTGCTCTGGTAGAATTCTGTTTTGCTACGTCACTCCATTCTCTCATGTGCTTGTGTTTATTTTCTGTTGCTTATTTGTCTGTCTCACTTCCAAGTACTTTATCTCTTCCGTGTCTCACTTCACTCGTTCTACTTGATTCTTTAACAAGTGTCTTTTTGTCTCTTTAGGCGATAACTCACTGTGAGTTTAGATCGGGTAAGAAAGCAAAGCCTTTTTTTGAGTTAATGCTTCTGTTGAAAGGCCTAGTCTGTAAAAATTATATCGTTTTAGGAGATCCTTTCTGTCTTTGTGAGGCTGATGAGCATGTCCGTATGAGCAATCTGGATGTTGCTGTGGTTCAGTGTCAGAACAAGAAAACTTTGACTCAGTGCCTGAAGTTCCTCATCAATGTGACAGTCACAGGTACGATTCTATTTCTTAGCAACACCAAAGCCTGATCGTATCGAAAAGATGCACTGAAAATTTCTAATATTTAAAGATTAGCAAGTAAACGGAGCCACAGATAGTGGCTGTCCACTAAGGTTGAACTGTACCCAAACACTAAATCTTAAACACATCTCAATCACTTTCAGAGTTAGATGATGGAAGCACAGAAGAGGAAATCGCTTCTGAAGAGGGAAACTATGGGTCTCCTCATCCAGATGAAGAAGAAGAGCATGTTTCTGCTCTTCCTAATGAAGGAACGAAGAACAAGACAAGCTCTGCACAAGTGTGTGTGTGCTACTCATTTCCATCTCAGAGTTTCTCCAGAGTTCTGAGCTTCACCGTCAGCTCTGAAATACAGGTTTGTCTATCTGCTCGATAGTGTCTATATACACAGGCTAAGAATAGATTAAAAGAAACACAGCAAACTTTTTTAAACGTTAAAAACAAACCAATAAAAAAAATGTGTTAATTTGTTAATATTTAAAGTAAATCGTTTTATAAATTAGTTGCTCCCTGCTACATATTTCATTAAAATGGCTGCTTATCAGGACAAAGAAAGAGGGTAACACTAAATAATACTTTTCATTAGTTAAAACATAGCTAAGCAAGCAGTTACACGTAGTAAGGAGAGGCAGGTGAGGCGACGGTTTTGCTGTATCTCAGTTTTCAAATTAGGGCTGCAGATATTGAATATTTATTGATAATCCACCACCATAGTGAATTTGAATAATTGATTCATTTTCTGAGCAAAATGCAACAGATAGGTAAAAAAATGTGTAAAAATCACGGATAACCTATGTGTTGCTAAAAACTTTATTGCGTTCAACTTAAACTTTATTGTATTGTAACTTTATTGCATTATGTATTGTGTTTATTCAAACACATTTTTATATTTGTGCATTTGTTTGAATGTATGTGTTTGTTGCAGGTGCGGTTGAGGTTCATTGTTCAGATCCCCAGAACACATTTTGGAAGTCCAGTCTTTGTTTATTCACCAAACATAAACCACACCCAACAACTGACCGTTCCTTCAGAAGATGAATGTTAGTACAGACATCTAAACTTACACAGAACTCCACCAAGCATTTTTCATTAGCAGTATTTCTAATGTGAAGGGACTTTTGAACGTTTGCTCGTTTTTTATTAAACAAGCTTGTGCTTAAATCATCTGTAACCACCCATTTTTCTTTTCATTTTTGCATTTGGCAGATGCTTTTATCCGAAGTGATTTATTTCAAGGAATAAACACATTCTTGCATTTATGATTTTTTTACAGTTATATTGCTGCAAAATTTGGCTCTTTAAAATAGTGTCACATGAAATATGAAATGATGTCATTTTTAGACTCAAATTTATCTGATGACACATTGTGGTTTTACCATTGTTTAATGGAAGGAATTCCTTTTCTTCCAGTTTGCTCCTGGGGGTTCAATGCCAGCTTTTGCAGAGGTGAGTTTATATGTGTTTAGTTGACAAATTATATTTGATATGAGTATCCAATCGTCATCCTGTATTCCAGCTTAAAAGGCTTCATTTCCCAGCATCCCTTGGTTGACATAGATATGTACAGTGAGGGAAATAAGTATTTGAACACCCTGCTATTTTGCAAGTTCTCCCAAGTAGAAATCATGGAGGGGTCTGACATTTGCAGCGTAGGTGCACGTCTACTGTGAGAGACATGATCTAAAAAGAAAAATCCAAATCTAAAAAGAAAAATCCAGAAATCACGATGTATGATTTATTTAACTATTTATCTGTATGGTACAGCGGGAAATAAGTATTTGAACATCTTAGAAAATCAATTTTAATACTTGGTACAGTAGCCTTTGTTTGTGATTACAGAGATCAAATGCTTCCTGTAGTTTTCCACCAGGTTCGCACACATTGCACGAGGGATTTTGGCCCACTGTTTGGCTCACTCATTGAGGTTTCTGGGCTGTCGCTGAGACACACAGAGTTTGAGCTCCCTCCAAGGGTTTTCAACTGGGTTTAGGTCTGGAGACTAGCTAGGCCATGCCAGAACCTTGATATGCTTCTAACGAAGCCACTCCTTTGTTCTCCTGGCTGTGTTCTTCAGGTCATTGTCGTGTTGGAAGACCCAGCCTCGAACCTTCTTCAGTGCTCTTACTGAGGGAAGGAGGTTGTTCCCCAAAATCTCGCAATACATGGCCCTGGTCATCCTCTCCTTAATACAGTGCAGTCGCCCTGTCCCATGTGCAGAGAAACATTCCCAAAGCTCCCCCATGCTTCACAGTAGGGATGGTGTTCTTGGGATGGTACTCATCATTCTTCTTCCTCCAAACACGCTTAGTGGAATTATGTTTATAATACAAAAGAATTCTATTTTGGTCTCATTTGACCATGTGACTCCTCTGGATCATCCAAATGGTCATTACCAAACTTAAGACAGACCTGGACATGTGCTGCTTTAAGCAAGGGAACCTTGGTAACGGTGGTCCCAGCTCTTTTCAGGGCATTGACCAGCTCCTCCCGTGTAGTTCTGGGCTGAATCCTCAACTTTCTTAGGATCATTGAGACCCCACGAGGTGAGATCTTGCGTGGAGCCCCAGTCCGAGGAAGATTGACAGTCACGTTTAGCTACTTCCATTTTCTAATGACCGCTCCAACAGTGGACCCCGTTTCACCAAGTTGCTTGGCAATTTCCCCGTAGCCTTTTCCATCCATGTGGAGGTGAACAATTTTATCTCTGGTGTCTTTGGACAGCTCTTTGTTCTTGTCCATGGTGGTACTTGGAGTCTTACTGATTGTCCGAGGTGGACAGGTGTCTTTATGTAGCTAACGATCTCAACCAGGTGCATCTAATTTAGGATAATAAATGGGGTGGAGGTGGATTTTTTTAAGGTGGACTAACAGGTCTTTGAGGGTCAGAATTCTAGCTGACAGATAGGTGTTCAAATACTTTTTTCCCGTTGTATCATACAAATAAATAGTTTTAAAAAATCATACATTGTGATTTTTCTTTTTAGATCATGTCTCTCACAGTGGATGCACCTTAGCTGAAAATTTCAGACCCCTCCATGATTTCTAAGTGCAAAATTTAATAAGTGCACTCCCACTTAGAAATCATGGAGGGGTCTGAAATTTTCAGCGAAGGTGCATCCACTGTGAGAGACAAGATCTAAAAAGAAAAATCCAGAAATAACAATGTATGATTTTTTTTAACTATTAAACTTGCAAAATAGCAGGGTGTTCAAATACTTATTTCCCTCACTGTAACGTGGTTCCCTACATTGGGTCTTTGTTGTGGCGCAAGACAGTTTTATTAAGCTATTTTACAAATAAAATAAACTCAATAACTCTCATAAAACACAAAGTTCAAGCAGTTGAACATAATTGAATTCAATTAAAGTTTATCAAAACAACATAAATAGCCAGTCCCTCAAAGCAAAATAGAAAGAGTCAATATTCTTTTCCCCTGCGACTCCCAGTGTCTCCCATTTGCAAACCTCTCACCTGTACTCTGTGTAATCACCAGACTTAGTTCTCTTTCCTGAGGTGTTTCCCTTCCGGTGTTGTCAATCTCCATCATTGCCTTGAGTTCTGTGTTATTCTTCCATGCTGGAACCCTGCCGGATCTCTCTTCCCATCTCCTGTCTGATGGTTATTGTTCACTTCATATTGGAGTGCTCACCTTGAGAAGCTATATCACAGAGACTTTGTGATACTGGCGATTTGGAAATCCTTTTCCTGTTTACATGGAACTCCCCATTACTGCATAATCACCTGGAAACTAACCTGTGAATTACCCTTACACTTTTTACTTGTCCTGTCCTGCTTAAAAGGCATCACATGGGAGGGTTGAGCTGGACGCTGGACGTGCTTCGTTTGAGCTGGGCAGTTCTGTTATCTCCAGGGGAGTGAGCACCTGGTATGGTGTTTCCTTCTCATGGAAGCTTGGAATTTATGTAATTATTTATTTATTTAGTTTTCCCATTGACCAGTTTGCATGAATTACATCAGGACAGGAGGGAGTCAAATCCTTTTTACAGTCACCACAGTGATAAATGGACACATTTCTTCACAATTAAAGTCTTCGTGGGGCTGGCACGGTGGCGCAAGGGGGTAGCACTACGGCCTTCCAGTTAGAAAGTTACAGGTTCGAGGCTCACCATTGAACTTTCTGGAAAAAGTTTGCATGTTCTCCCTGTGCTTGGGTGAGTTTCCTTCGGGCACTCGGGTTTCCCCCACAATCCCAAAACATGCGGTTAGGTTAATTAATAATCAAAATATGAATAATCCCCTTAGGTTTGAATGTTTCCCTGCTATGGATTGGGGACCTGTCAAGGGTGCACCCCCCCCCCCTTGCCCCATGTTCCCCATCACCCCGAAAGGGAATAAGGGAAATAAGGTTGGAAAATAAATGAATAAAAAAAGTTTTTTTAAGACAGCAAGATATGAGGGTAGAGAGGGGGGGGAGGTAGGGTAATGACGACGTGCTTATGTGTTTGGCACACTGTCCGCTATACCACGGGCCAGACCGTTTATAAAATTCTCTCAATAATGATGACATTTTTAACCAACCACATTTCAAATAGTCTTTTGTAGGCCATAAAATGTTCCTAGAAAAAACTTTATTTTTCAACTATATTTCTCTAATTAAACTGGTCACGGTATATTTTCCTCCTAGTGGCTCCTAAACTCAGATTGAGGCCAGCTCCTGAGATTGGAGGATTTATTCTGTTTGTGGGAGATGCCGATCACTGGGTCACTGAGCAGTTTTCCGTCTGCAGGAGATACGACTCAAATGGAGGATGTCTGGGTATCCAGTGGGTATGCAATTATCAAGTATTTATCTTTTACCATGGAAAAATAAACATAATTGTATTTAAGCATAAATTAAATATTCAGCATCTTTATGCTAAATGTAATTCACTTAAAATAAATCTTTATGAACATGATTTAAACGGACAGCATTGTGTTTCGCTTAGAAGTGACCATCTCCGTAGTGGTTGAAATATCTTATACATAATTTTGAATTAAACATATGTGTCGTATTATTTGGTGCCATTGATGAGAATTTGCTGATTTTTTTGCAACGTTTTTGTGGCACTAATAATACAAGTATGGGCATTCCTCGCTCTCACAACACCTCCGCTAGCTTCTCCTAACCACTGTAATCTGAACGGGCCATGAGTAAAGCACCGTTAATGGCAGCAGGAAAATATCGGCTGCTGACTGCAGCGGTCCCACCGCTTCCCTTGACCTTACCCCCTCCTGCAATGTTTTTCCTATATTATGTCTATATGTGCTTGATTGCAATAGCTTTTTAACCTTCTCCACACTACCCTCTGAAGGACAGTGCAGAAAAGGCTCTTTTTTGAGCCACCTTACCCAATGTATACCCATTTCTCTGTTTCTGTCTCAAATGCTACCTCTCAACACTGACGTGTCCTCACCTTGTCTATGTTTGTGGCCCGAGGGGTCTTATTTCACTGCATGTAACATTGTATGTGATAAATAAAGGTTTTTTTTCCTTCATTTCAGCACGGTGGAGCAGTGGGTAGCACTGTGGCCTCACAGTTAGAAGGTTGTCTGTTTGAGGCTCGCCGGGGACCTTTCTGGAAGGAGTTTGCATGTTCTCCCTGTGCTTATGTGGGTTTCCTCCGGGTACTCCAGTTTCCCCTACAATCCCAAAAACATGCGGTTAGGTTAATTGAATAATCTAAATTCCCCTTAAGTGTGAATGTGAGTGAATGCTGCCCTGCGATGGACTGGCGACCTGTCCAGGGTGTACCCGCACCTCTCGCCCAATGTGAGCTGGAGCGCCAGCAGACCCTCGTGACCCCAAAAGGGAATAAGCGGTCACTTTTTTTTGTTACATAATCTATAACGAGTAGTTACTTTAGTGTTGTCACACAAAAATATAAAAGAAAATACAATCATATTTTACAAATATACTCACTTTTGTGAGATGATTTTTATAATGGACAGTAAACAAAGTAGATAATTTAGTGGACAACAGCTTTTTGCAAGACATTGAACTTGAATATTTAATCATTCTTATTAATTAATCTCTTTTCACAGACTAACACCAGTCATGAATATGTGGTGTTGCTGCACTCTATCGCCCCCTGCCTGTGTTTCGAGGTAAGGGTTCTTTTTTGATGCATCATTTTATGTGAATCAAACTCTCATAAAACTCTGCAGAGAGTGAGCACAGTATTGCTACTTTTGTGATGCAGTAAATATAATAAAGGATGAGTTTAGATATCATATTTTAGGTACTGATCTGAAATCATAGACAAAGCTACTTATAGAACAAAATCGTCAAATGAGAAATTATGTTTTAAATATTGTACGGATCATGTCCGTACAGATGAAAGAAGTGTGAATGTTGTAAAGTTTTGTGGGATTTTAGTTCCTATTAATTGTTTTTATTTTGCTTTGACATAGATCTGGGGGAGATTTCCTCGGACAGAGTTTTGTCCATTTCGAAATGAAACAGGTAACGTCTCTGCTGGGTATATTTTGGGACTGATATCCTGAATGTTTGCTTGTGTATATCACTGTGACATCACATGTAAAATATAAACTGCACGTGTTCCTATTAATTATATATTTTAACATATTTTGATAATGAGTTATCTCTCTCTCTTTCTCTCTCACTCAGGGATCTTGAGCTCAATTGTGGAAATATCTTTGTCTGAAGCACCTTCTTCTCTCCCTCCTCCCTCTTCTTCATCCTCTCCTCTTCTTTGGTGGACGATCAAATCTCTCTGTCGTCTTGAGGCTCAGCTCTGGCTTTGTGAGAAACATTCAACAGATAAAGAGTGTACAAAAGTGAAGAAGCGTGTCCAGATCCGCCAGAATCACAGCTGGGCTTACATTCGAGACAAACACTGGGTGAGACACACGATGCTCCTGAGTTCTTCAGAACATTTGTTGGTGTATATATAATTTTATGTTCCATGTAAAATGTAGCTGGACTTTTCGTTGATCTTTTATGGTTACTATTTTAATCGTAATTTCACGCCTCTCTGTGGTGTGTTTCAGGAGTTGATGGGGGGGTTTGACCAGCAGCGTCACTCTTCTCTGTGCATTCAGGTATGTTATCCCACTCTCACTCTTGATTTTAGTCGTGTCTGATGCAGGGCTTGGCAGTTAATGTCTATGTATAACATTCTGTATCTTTTACAGAATATCTGTAAATATACGGTGGTGGTCTGTTTTTTAGACATGGAAATACCAAATACAGCATTATTCTGTAAAATGCTTTGCATTCCAGGACACTGCACGCATATCATTATAAGTGATATCACTTTATATCGCAATCTACGAGATTGGTCCAAGTGGGGTTTGAAGTGTTCATGATGCCTAATGTGACGATCATTATCTGCTGTTGGTGTAGTAAATTACAAATCAAGACATTAAATTAAGCTTCAAGAACATTATATTTTTGAAAATTTTAATTTGGTTGGGTAAGAATTTGCATATTCTGTGAGGCACCAAACGGGCGACATTGCAATACAGAAAACAATCGAATGAATAATCTAAATTGAACCTGTGATGATCGTAAACCGTCTTAAGAGTGGATAAAGATGGACAATTGTTTGTCTGAGTATTGATACGATAGTTAATGTTGTTTTCCATTTGCTTCTCTATAGCTTCATTGTTAAACTTTAACAAAATCCTGATCTAATCCCAATCCCGATCTAATCAACTCTTCACCAAGTGCAGAATAAACGCTTTATGGTATTCCTTGTACAAAAACAATATATTGCTGTAAATAATACTGTTAAATTCAGTTAAATAACAGTAGGGTACTGCATTTAGAAATTACAGTACTGTAAAAACACATTATGTGGCTGGCAACCAAGCTGCCAGTATTTTTACTGAAAATTTACAACAAAACGTTTTACAGTGCACTCAGTTGTGTGCATCACTTTTGTGTGCGTTTCCTTCCAGGGTTTTTTGTGAAATGGAATATTGCAAAATGTGCATAAAAATACAGTGGTATCTCAGAGATACGAATGCTTCGAGTTACGAAATGTTCGAGATATGAAAGGTTTTGCAGGAATCGAGATACAAACAATAACAAACATTTTATTTATTTAATAACAAACACTGCTCTATTTTCCACTTGTTTGTGTGACGTTGCGCTGTGCTTCCGTGCCCTTGCGCTCCTTTCTCCCTTTGAAGAAAGTGTGCTTTAAGGGGCTGATACACCTTAAAACACTTTAAATCGAGCAAAACATTATGTATAGATGACCAATAATGTACAAAAACAAATGTTAGTCAAGGTGTCGTAAAAGAAAGAATGTTTATAATGTCTCTCCATCCCTTCTCACATGCTCGGTATTCTCTCCGCTTGTGCTTGAAACCGTGTTGGGGTCAGTAATTCGTGAAATATCTAGAGAAACTTTTATACGTAGTGCTGTATTGAATTCCGTCACCTTTTCCACCTCCTCCGACACATCGTCTCACTCTCAAGGTAAGGTTTCACATTTGTGTACATATTACGTATTTTGCTTGTGTTTTATTCTGTTTTATTGTCATTGTGTTTTATTGTCTATTGTCTAGGAATTGTTCGAGATCCGAACGTCACCCTGGAATGCATTAGTATTGTATCTTGGGAAACCACTGTAGTTGGATGGAAACACAGCTATGGACATTCTTCATGTGTATGAAGACATACCTAACAATGCCAAGTGTGTTTGTTTCTCTCCAGGTAAAAGTGGCAGGACACGATGCTGCTCTGGGTCCCGTTTGTCCTTTTGAAGGTATAAGAGTGCTCCTTTGGTTTAAATAAAACAAACAGTAAGATTTTTGAATGACATTGAAACATGCTTCACATTATGCTGCTAACTGTTCTAGCTCAAGGTCCTGATTTGAAGCAAACTGTAGGGTTTTGTGTAGAGAGGGTCCAAGGCAAGAGGGAGAAGGTCATAATGTTCTTTACTAACAATAACTCAAACCCATAAGAGCCCGACAGGGACAGCTGGAAGTGTAGACCAATCCAAACAGGCATTTTATTGAAACTGAACAGAGGAATAGCAGAAGCTGCAATGACTGATCTTTCACACAGGACTGGACATCTTAAGGCCTCTGTCTGAATTTTTAGTCAGAAGGTTCGTGGGACCATGTGCACCTACGAGCTCACACATCTGACAGAAAGGGTGGTGGCAAAGAAAAAATGTTTTGCACTGCATATCGACCAATGAAAGCTGATGTTTTGATGACGTAAAAGAGCTGCTCAGTAGCGCTCATCCCACATTTTCAAAACGATTTTGTACAGGAAAACACTGCGCACTACAAATCCTCCACATTTTTGTCAAACAGCTCCCTGTGATCATCCACCAACAGAATAAACCACACGACATCCAGGATTTGCTTCATGCGTTCTTTGATTTCTGTTGTCGTCTTCTTTCTTTTGCATTTGTTGTACTGTAAACGCCATCTTCAGGCAGGGAGTGTCATTGCATCAATGTTTCGTTGACCCAGATGAAGAGCACCCTGCTGAGAAGCCATCCAAAGATTCATGCAAATCTCAATTCGGATCAGTGTATAGAGGTCCTGCAGGGAATTGAAGCAGCTCTCAAAGGACAGAAGGCAATGGGGCATATAAATACACAAACAGAATTAATAAACCAAAAACCCAAACCAGTAATCAGTAGGTGGAGCCGATGACAGTTGTCTACACAAATGAGCAAGCAAATCAACAATAAAATCAATTCTACCAGATCCTGCCTGAAACACATCTGAAAAAGTAGTGGAAATATCCTGTGGTCTCCAAACAAGACCCCCTCTAACCTCTGACTGCTCTGTTCATAAAGACCTCTTAACTCCAAATTGAGATTTGCAAGAATCTTTGGATGGCTTCTCAGCAGGATGCTCTTCATCTGGGTCAAGGAAATATTGGTGCAATGATGTTCCCTGCCTGAAGATGGCGTTTACAGTATGCACTCCACTCCACACAGGAAAACTGGAAGGAAGAAGATGATAGAGAAAAGCACAAAGAAAAAATTGGTGGATGTCGAGCAGTTTATTATGTTGGTGGCTGATCACAGGGAGATGTTTGACAAAAATATAGAGAAAAGAGGATTTGTGTTATTTCTTTCCTGTTTCCTGTGCGAAGCTGCTATAAAATGGTATCCGAAACGTTTTTGTTTGCACCACTTGTTAAGTCAAATGTGTGAGCTCCCATGGTTTTTGAGCAAGGTGCAACAAACTTTGCGTGGCATTGGAGAGAATTCGATGAAAAGTGGCCGTCTGTATTGCTACACCAGCAGGTCTTCAGCCCTTGAAATAATACACAAAAAACAAATACATATTTTAAAAGTTCACTCGGTACTCGTTAAGCACATGTGATAATCTTACACACACGGTTCACTTGATTGGGTCATCATTCATTAAAATGGAAGTGTGCTGTTTGTACATACGCTCACAGGTTTGTCCTTCAGACCAGAGAAAAAGGAAGTCTCAAAGGAAAAAGAAAACGGGAGATCCTAAAACACAAGGGGACAGGTTAATTCCTTGTTCATGCAGTAGGGGTGGGGAAACTTGTACACTCACCTGGAGATGTTTTAGCTAATCTCCATGGTGACCGCACTACTAGTCGTTGCACTCATGACCCTGTGCGCTGAAGTGCTACCTGAAGGACACCAGTAGCAACCCTGCAGCGAGTTACAGAGCTGTACAACAATAACTATTGGCATCCAAATTACCTTTCCCCGGATGACAAGTGAGCAGCAGGTTGTGAACTTGAATTGTTTAAATACTACAGATCCACCCGCTGATAGGCCCACTGTGCTGTCACTACAACCTCATCCATTCATTTGTTTTCCTGCACACCTATTCCCTTTCTGGGTCTCGGGGGTCTGCTGACCTCCAGCTCACAGAGGCGAGGGTACACCCTGGACAGGTCGCCAGTCCAGCGCAGGGCAACATTCACACCTAGATTATTAAATTTAGATGTTATTAAATTTAGATTATTCAATTAACCTAATGTATGTTTTGGGGATTCTGGGGGTACCCGTAGGAAACCCACGCAAGCACGGGGAGAACATGCAAACTCCTTCCAGGAAGATCACCGGCAAACCTCTAACCAACAACCTTCTGACTGGAAGGCCACAATGCTACCCACTGCGCAACCGTGGTGGCCATTCATTAACATTTGGATTGAAAATTCCGATAAGTGTGGAGAGGCCTTAAAAGTAACAAAACCAGTGGCGTTCAGTGTAAAGCATGGCCGTCATTCTGCAGGGCGTTTGTGGGTTTGAATGCCGAACTTCATTTCCTTCCTCAATCTCTGTTTCAACAAAAAAGTATAAAGGGCTGAAAATCCAATAAGTCAAAAACAAAACAAAAACAAACATGACATGGGGCAGCCCTGCTGGAGTCAAAGCCATGATTAACATCCCATACTCTCAGAGGAACCCCCACCAAATTCTACAAGGGAAATTTCTTTTTGAGGTCCACAAAACAAACATGGACTGGTTAGGCATGAACCCTCCAGGACCCTTCAGAATTTATGAAGTGGTTTTGATGTTCCATTGACTGGTTTCACAATCTTATCTTTCCTCCTGTGTCCGAGGTTTCCAAGTCTAGACTTTTTTAGAGACATGTTGAGCGTGACCCTACAGAACTCCCTTCTTTGAAAGAAAGTGTGATGATTACTGATAAATCATTATTATTGTGTGAGCAGAGGTTTGTTGTTCTGAAATGAGTGTGGGTTTGCGTGCATTCTGTCTCACAGGAGAGAGGAAGCACTGGAGTTTTCTGCTGCTGGGTTGTTTTGTGCTGGTGTGTGCGTCAGTGCTGGGAGCTTACGCTGTACAGGGACAACTGAAGGGTCAGAGAAGCACAAACTCACATTCCCTCAGTGATTACTGAAGCCCTCACACAGTATAGACTTAAACTTACACAAAAACTTTTTCCTGCAGGTTTGGTCTTCAGATGGAAGACTTTAGAAGGCATCAAGCGTGAGTGTTTGCATATGTTTGACTCACTTCTACTCTGGCATTCACTGTCCCTCTGTTCACATTGCAGAGTTGGGAAATCTTTTTTTTTTTTCAACCGTCCACTTGTAACTCCATACAATTTGTGTTTACAGTTTTTTTCCCCACAAAACACTGTGCGTGCTTAAAGGCTGTTTTTGTGCCACACACCAGGATGTAAAAATTTTTATTTGCATAATCCCATATCTCTGGCATGTATTCAAAGTTTGTCTGAAAATAGGAGTCTTATTCAAGGAGGTACACACAAATCAGCCATTTTCTTTTATTATATAAAAAGAGTATATATAAAGATAAAGATAAAACCAATCATAAGGAGGGGGGGGGGGTGTTGTGGCTTTCTAAATAACTAAACCAGGGATCCAAAAAATACAAACGTCTGTACATTTGCAATGTGTGTTTTTAGACCCATCTTTATACTGAAACTTAACAGTTTTAATTTAAGAGTTAAAATAGCTCAGTTGCAGAGTAATGAAAAAGAATTAGTGATGACACAGAAACACAAAGCAAACACAACTAAAAGACAGATTCACAGATTTACAGAAAAAGTAAGAAAATAAACGAACTAAAAAGATGATGAGAAATAAATGTAGAGGGAGGATCTGAATAATAGGATCTGAATAAAGTACATTTTACTGTATATATGATGTTTATGAGGGTTTTTTTCGCCAGAAATTATTTCTTGATTCTAATTAATGAGCCATTAAAATTTGATACCCACTTATGTAAATGGTACACTGTAAAATTGTCATTTTGAGTTTGTATGTAAACAAGAGTTCAAACAAGAGTTGATTAAAGAATTATGGAATGAGTTGCACAACTAAAAAGAAGTGAACTCCAAGTGAAATTATTTGAAGTTAAATTACATTTTTGTGTTGCATTGGTTCAATGACCTTAAAGTGCTAAAACCATTTTGCTCACTGAAAATGAGGATACTCCTGACTTCTTTGCAGCCAGTTGTCTTACATTTTTAAGTGAACTCAAATGTTATTTTTAAAGTGTACATTCTACTGTCATGATTTAGCAGCGGCATGACATGAGGAATTTTAAAAAGAAACACAATGGCTTGTTGGAACTTGAATGATCAGGATTTGAGCTCTGACTGGGAATGGAGCTGGAGGGAGCTTCAGTTGCTCATAAGTGATCACAGACAGAGCTCCATTCTGAAAGAACTCCACTCACCAGTGCAAACCTGCGTTTCACTTGTTTTTATTACCAGGTAAAAATTAAAAGACTATTGAAAGTTTGTCTCATGTATAGAAACATTTATGATGGCTAATTTAATTAGGATTTCATTGTATTTTATATTTTCAAAAAATAATAATCATCGGTAGAAATCAGTAGCCGTTTTAGGCACGGGCTGCGTGGGGTCGCTTGCTCAGCAAAGAAAAAAAACAAGCCGCTGTGGTTTTCTATATGTTATATTGTGGTTCCCCCTGCAGGTGCACATGCTCCTACCAGTTGAGAAGGTGTCTTCCAAAATAAGCGGATGGATTACTTCATAAAGTATTCAAAATGTCAGTCACACCATGACATTCTATAGCCAATAATTTATTATTAATAACACTATTAATACAGGCAGTTTATGCACCATTTTTTTATTTTTTATAAATGCAAAGTGTCAAAATGAGAGATGGATAAAAAAGATTAAAGCTGTCAGTTTAAATTTTTTTGGTGTGACTTGATTAGATGGCAAAACTAAGTAATATTATTTATTAGTTCATTTTCAAACCCGCTTATTCCCTTTTTGGGGTCATGGGTGCCTATCTCCAGCACACATTGGGCACACAGGTCACCAGTCCATCGCAGTAATATTATTTAGCAAATTGTATTTAAATGTACTTATGTATTTTTAGTACAATACATTACAAATAAAATGCAAGCAAAGTGCTGAAGTGTGCATGCCCCTTTTAAGTCATATTACTATTTTTTAGTAAAACTTACTTGCGTAATGGAAGCAATATTTGCTAAATCCAAAAGTCATTTGTTACTGTGTGTTTTAAAATAAAACCTGGATATCAGCAGGAAATCAGCCCCAAGTTCCATTAAAGGATAGAATAAAAAAAAATTGGAATTTCCTGCTGATTCTGAATGCTTTTCATACCCCCATATTCTGATTCTTCACAGTAAATTACCTGAATTAAAGCAAATTAAATACATAAAACTGCATTTGACCCCTTCACAGAACTTGACTTAAATTTTGTGTAGTTACAGATTTTTGTAGTTGTAGTTCAGGTATGCACATGTACGTTTTTGAGGATCATTGACTACTTCCTCTTGCCTAGTTCTGGTTCCTAAAAGTTCTCTTAATCACTGAAACTCCATCAGATGGGTCCTGCATTTATTTTCCGGGGGGTCAAATACTTCTGACCATTACTGTAGAGAAGACTTAAAATAACTGTGCAGGGAGAGGGGAGTAAGATCAGAACTCTTCACCATAATTAAACCACAGTCACATTCCCCAACAATTTGGATCCAGCCCTGTTTCGATGCACACACTACAGCAGAGGTGGGCAATGAGGGCCACAACTTTCATGAAACGCCCGGTTCTACTAAAGAGTTCTCCTTCATTTGTTTGAAGGTGTCAGTGTGTGAACTGAAACAGGGCTGGAACAAAAACCAGGAGATGACTTTGCCCACCCCTGCACTACAGCTTCAAAATAAAGAGAACTTTGATGAGTTTGATGTAGAGCGACACGTTATGAGCTGACATGGAATGTTATTCACTGCTGTGACATTCTTAGTCACTCTGAGTGTGTGTTTTCCAGCTCTGCCGCTCCTCATCCTCTCCCCTCCGGATCCAGACAGTGTGTTCTGCTCTCTGATTGGCCGGTTTGCCTCATCTCTCACTGCTTTGGGTTTCTTTGTGACTCTGGATCTCTTCAGTGGTTCTGAAATAGCCATTCTCGGTCCGGTTCCCTGGCTTTTTTCTGCTGTTGATCGAATCAAAAAGCATCAGGGGAGAGTTCTGCTCATTCTGAACCCCTCTGCCATTGATCGGGTTGAGCACTGGAGTCCTGGACAGAATCGGGAAATCGTCTCGCCTTCTTCTGAGGTGTTTGATGCCATTTTGAACCGGATTCACGCTGATGTTCTGCTGGGTCGTACGGTTCTGGTCCACTTTGAGTCTAAATCCCCGGTTTTTCCCCTACCAGAGATATTTAGGGGTCTGCCACAGTTCTGTTTATGCCGTCAGAGCCTGGAGTTTTTATTTGAGCTGATGAATGGGGTTAGTTCGCTTCACGTAACAGCACTAAGGAATGCTTCACAAACATTATCAGATTCACTGAACGTTGAAAAGGTCCATACAGTATAGGAATCTAGAAAACCAGACCGAAACAAACAGGTCTAGACAGAACTTGACTATTCTAAATATGCACTAAAAGTAACGGGACGAACAGTGACGAGGATCAAAGGCCAAGAGTCTTGACGCTAAGGTCTATTTTGAAATTGTTTATTCTGAGGAAAGACAACAGCTTGGACCAAATGTATTTCAATAGCTCCTCGAACATTTCAAATCGATGACTGTGTGATTCTGATCGAAAGATATTCTTGGGATGAATTCTTTACTTTTTACATTTTAACTACGGGTTGATTGAAGGCTTGATTGAGACACAGAAAGAAGTCATTCAATCTATTTCACATTTGGGCTGAAACAGAAAAAGCCGTGTTTACTGGTATCTGACAAAGGAATCCTGAATGTTTTCTTCTGAAAGGGTCATGAAGTTACCCTTTTTATATATGAATATAAGCTGATGAAGTTTAAGATGAAAGATGAAGAACTCTCTTTTTTGTTTATTTCAAAATAAGGCATGTATTGAAACCAGCTCTCGAAATAAAAGAAAAAGCTCTCTTTAGTCATCAGTTTGCTTCTAAAGATGGTTAAACCTGATCCAAAATAATCACAGCTATGCAATGTTGATGTAACTTGTGTGAAATGTGTCTAGCAATATTTACACCAGAGAGTGTACCGGTAAGCTCAGACGTGATTTGGGGAAAGTTTTTCTGCTCAAAATATGTGCGATGTGGAGAAATGGGAAAATGCTGAATTACACAAACATGCATGAAAGATTGGCATGTTCTTGATGAGGAAACAACACTAAAATATGCTAGGAATGTCAGAAAGGTTGATTTTGGAAATCAAATCCATTGATTTCAATACAGAAAAAAGCTATAGAGAAACATACAGAACATGAACCACATCAGATAAAACTGACCAGATTGTACAAATACATGATTTCCCCGCAATGTACAAGTTGCTAATAAACATAAATACAAATATACTTTTTGTACCTTCTTGTCATTTTCATGTGATATGTGATGGTCTGCACTAGTGGCATTGGGTGGCAAACTTGTCCTGGTTACATTGCAATAGCTCACTAGGTGAGGAAACTTGTGCCAATTGTTTAAGGATAAAAGCAGCGACACGATTTAATCTCAGCCAGAGATTTGTATGATCTTCCAATTATTTTTAATCCTCACAGAAGCATCCCTAGTCAAGGACTAAACCCAGCTGAGTCTGGACTGAACTGGCTGCTAGTCTAGATTTTGATAACCACTGCTCTACTTCAATCTTGTAAACTGGCTGCCAGTTCATCTCTAATCAGATAAATTCAGCTTGAGATGTTAGAACAGTGAAAATTTTGTGCCAAAGATTGTGCTGCATTTGTCCAACCATCCATCCGTCCATCCAGCCACCCAACTGACCTTCAACCCATCCGTCCAGCCATGCATCATTCCACCCACCAACCAACTGAGAACCAACCATCCGTCCATCCATGTATGCATCCACCCACCAAGAAACCATAAGACTCGTGAACCACTTCTGCCTTAAACTAATAGTGCTCGTTGAGTTCCAGTTTGTCGTCTGTCGTATTGGAATTTGAAAAAAAAATGAAAAGCACTCGTTTCTCTCCTCAATTTCTCCCTCCTGGATGAATGGCAACAGAGCTCTTTTAAAGGGCCAGGCAGTGTTCACATAGACCAATAGGAGGTAAAAAGCACTCAAAAAATAAATCTGTGATGTGTAATCCATGACAGTTCATGACCCCTTTAAGCCCTTATACTTAACATAAAGCTACTAAACTAATACCTAGTGATAAGTCAGGGAATCAGAAAAGCAATGCAGGAGGGGTGCCACTTCATAGACCCTTTCCTGAACACTGGATGGCGCTGCGGTGAACTGCAATTCACTCCGTGCCACTCAGTGGCACAGAACAAATCACACTGTGTGAGCTGCGTTTATGGAGAAGAAGAGGAAGAGCTATGGTTCATCTGTAAATAAGCCTAAACTATTCATTGTCTGGAAAACAAACCACTTCACTTTAAACCTTGTTTTAGAGACACGATTTTAGCCCCGATTTTGAGTTCATGCCCAGAATCCATTGGAAATCAGAGCTTGGCTGCGAAATATCTGGAGCTGTCGGCGAGTCACAATCGTACAGTGTGAAATGAGTTCTGACCGAAATGTCTGTGATTATCTGCAGCCAAAAAGAGAAGCACATCCAGCGCAACGAGTAGTTGCAGAGGAGAAACAGTCAAAGACGACAATATAAACATCGGTTCAATAAGGATTTCTTTCGTTTTATTTGGACCCAATAACTTAATTAAAAACTTATACGATTTTTGATAAAAATCCCAATCTTGCACTTCAGTCCTTGTGCTGTTTTCAATTCTTTATTGCGATTCTGTCTAAAGTCATGCGGTGTGTGAAATCCTCTATTTCTGATCTATCATGCTGTGTGAATTCAGCAACGACTGGAAGCTGATCCATACAGTCCTTCACTGTGAAGGGACCCGGCTTTACTTCTGCCCCTTTGGGAGGACTTTCTCAGCCGAAAACATATGACGAAACGAGACAATAACAGCAGTTTGTCAATAACAACCAGAAGGCTTGGCTGGTAACAGTTATGAAGGAATTAGAAAGACAATAATGTAATTTAACTGTGTAGCTAATTATTTAATGGGGTTACTCTTGATGGGGAATATCATTGATTACAATCACGTTGAAAGCAGCACAAGTTATCATAGTTAGGTACGAGGGAAGCACAGTGACACTCGGTACTCTCAAATGAAGCTGCAAGTTGAGGACCTGTGAGGCATCTAGTTCTCAAGCTAGGCCTCCCACTTCTGTTTCTACTCTGGTGAGAGGCTGTTTGTGCTGTTCTCTGAAGGTAGTACACACCTTTGTATGTCTAAAAACATGAATAGACTATTGAGTTTCACATGAAAGTTTTTTTTATTTTGAGTGTTTTTATCGACCTCACAAATGTGATGCTCCAGATACTCAACCTGAGTATGGAATGTCAGTTTTATTGCTTCTCTAAGCAGCTAAACTCTTTTCAGTGGTGCTAGCATGAAGGTTTTATGATCACCCATTAGCTATCCAAATTTGCATTTACACGAAACAAAGATCACAACATGAACATTAAACAGTTTATAGTGTTGGAGGCAGATCACAGGGGGCTTTTTGATAAAAATGTACAGAAAACAGAGGATTTGTGGTGCACTATTTCTTTCCTTATGAAAATGTGGGAAAATGTTCCACAGAGCTGCTCTTTTATGTCTTACTCATGTGATCAAAATAGCCAGCTTTCATTGGTGGCTTTCTTTGAGGAAAAAAATACAGTCAGAAATGCCTGTGCAGAAGCCTTTTCCATTGGCACCAACCGTTCAGTCAGATATGTGAAGTCTTGTTGGCACACCTGGTTTTCAATAAAGGTGTGTTGTCACAAAAATCTTCAGACCAAAAATTCAGATCGGTGTTTAGAGGTCTTAATAGAAATGAAACTGGACCCTGGAATTTGTAGCTTTACAGTAGTTTTAACTGTATAAACATGAAAATAATTTCAATGGTGGGTAATGATATGGTAAAGCTTGTATCGTTTCAGTTCATCATGGACATTACATGAAGGTATGTATCATTTCTTGAGCAGAGTACATCATTAAACCTGTACAAGGTTGTTACCTGAATATTTTTTACACTATAAAAACTTTATCCATATCATACTATGGTTAATAATACGTGACAAAATGAGGTTCACAGGAAGTTAGCAAAAAGAAATAATGATAATATAGTTTTACATATTTAATAATTTGGTCAAACCTTTACATGAGGCAGAGAAAGAACAGAGAGTTACTTAAAAGACCTTTAGTGGCAAAAATGAGAAGGAATGTCATCACGAAATCTTCTCAACAGTGTTTCAAACACCACATGTACGTAAGGCTCAAAACAATCATAGAACATCTGAAGCATGTCCTGAGAGGGTTCCAGTGATGTGTCCGCAGAGAGAAATACAGTCCTCTTGTTTTCTCCTTGTTTGGCTCGGTTGTACCACGTGATTCCGGTCAACACCAGTGAGGTGCCCTGCTGGCTGCCATTGAGGGAGTTGGCTCGGTTATATCACGTATGCCTCCAACGAACACCGGGGACCCCTGCAGCTGATGGGGTTGATGAGTTCAGGCATGTATGAGTCTCTCTCTCTCTCCCTGGGCTCGGCTGTACCACTTGACTCCAGTGAACATCATGACACTCCTCACTGGTGTGGGATTGTTAGTGTAGATCACGTGAGTGTGTGAACATCTCTCTCTCTTTCTGTTTGGCTCGGTTGTACCACATGACTCCAGTGAACACAAGGACACTCCCCCCCGCTGAGGCGGCAGTGATCGGATTACTGAAGACGATGATGCTGAGCCAGACGGAGAGTGCATGCTTCACGGTGCTTGCCACACTGCCACACACACAAAAAAAACATCTCCATCAGCAAATGTTTTTCAATCTGCCTGTAGGAACACACCCATTTTTCTGCAAATAAGCAGCATCTAGCCATTTTGGAAACTATTTCCCATATTTCTCAAAACACTTTTAGCATAGCTGAGCATTTCAGTTCAAAATTACACCATGTTTCCAGAGTGCCGTCAACGTTTTCCAATTGTCCTTCAATAACATACACAGATATCTGGAGATTAATCACAAAATGTAACTGATTCAAGTTCAAAAGCATTGGCTTTAAGTGTTTTAAAAAGTAAGTAGCCTTTATTTGTCAAATACACTGTTACATGCAGTGACATAAGACCCCTCTGGCCACAAACATAGACATGGTGAGGACAGGCCAGTGTTGAGAGGTAGCATTTAAGAAAGAAACAGAGAAATGGGTATACATTAGGTAAGGTAGTTTAAAAAGAGCCTATTTTTTTAACCTGCCCCTCCGCTTTGTCCTTCAGAGGGGCAGGTTAAAAAAAGCCATTGCAACCAGGGGGGATGTCTACGGGACAATCAATGAGGGGAGGAGTAAGAACTTGACTGACAGTTGTGATTGAGCAGAGCTATACATCAAGAGAGGGACTTCACTCCTTTGAGCTTACACTGTTGCTGGATGGGTTGTCAAGAGGTTAGAAGAGATTGAAAAGAGGTCATGAGCTTCATTTGAGACTGTTTCAGGAGATTTCCAAGAAGTCACAAAACAAATGACATAAAACATGGTTTAAAAGCCTCACTAAACATATCCATTGTGACCTGGGCTGGGCGAATGGCTGAAAACTGCATCATGATAACAGTCATTCATATCGGTCGATATAGAAAATTATTAATATTTTTATAACTCATGTGGATGCGTGGGATGCAAGAGAATCCAACTATTTGCAGGACTCCCGCAAAAATGTTAAATTATTTTACTAAAAACAAACAATGTTATTATATCTAATCCACATAATAAAACAACAATGACTAAAATAAAATACTATACTATACTAATCAATACTAATTTGTGGCATTTCAAGTTAAATAAATCAGAATAAAACATATTTATTTTTCCATTACCTTTCATTTATATAAAAAAGAAACAAGTGAAACAAATAAAAGCACAGATCTTTGTGTGTCTCTGTCCAAGAACATCCATCACATTAAAAAGAGAGATGATTGTTTCAGTTATTAAAGATAATCCGTTTCTCGACAAAATCATTATTTATAAATCATTTTTGTTATTGAAAAATAATCAACTGTAAAATATATTTATAGTCATTAGTAGCAGGGGGTACGCGACTGAAAAAAGTTTAGGAAACACTGATTATGGCTATTGCTGGAAAAAAAACTACCATTATAATACTGATTAGAGGGTGATGAGTTATGTTTAATGTCGTTATTTTAACAGCATGCTTGAGGGATGGATGATGGAGTAGAAGCTTGGCATTTCTCTTTCTGCACATAATGCATTTTGTTTTGATCGATCGCGTGTTTTTCCACCTTTATGAGAAAAAAAATGTTGTTGCACTTGTTACAACAGGCTTAGTCTGAGTCCACGCGGGTAAAATATAACCATACTTTGGATTGCTTGACTCTCTCCACCATCACCGCTCTATAAGCGCGAGCTCTCTTACTGTGTGCACGTGAACTCTCTTTATTGCGGAACATACTTTTATCTTGGACAAAGGATAAAATTTTTTAAAACATTTTACACAAATTGTTTTATTGACATTGATCATGCGTCATATCGTTTTCGTTGTATTGCCCAGCATTTTCTGCTAGCACATGGAGAAATCAAGGTAAAATTTGCAAGAGAAAAATGCTTTGAACACCAGTCAATCTATGGCAATTCTAGAACAAATAAAATCAGGACATTTTTAGCAGCAAAGTTCCTTGATTATTATGCTGGAATGGAGTATAGTTCGAAACAATGTTAGATTAGAACATAATATTTCTTTTTCCACTGATAACACATCAAAGTTAAGTAAAAGATGAGTTTTTACTAGGAAAAACAGGGAATTCATGTAAATGCTACTGGTTTCTGCTAAGCCATGCTAAAAGTGCTATCGTCAGATCTGGAGCATGTCAACATTTTTTTCAGAAAAGATCAATTTCTCTATTGCCTGAGCTATGTCAGTGTCCCAAATATAGTGATGACCAGCACAAACAGGGAAAATCATTCTCGGGGACCTGGAGAAGTAAACAGAGATGTTCTTCTGTGGATGTAGCTTTCTCACAACCTTACGTCTCTTCATGTAATCTACAACACACTCAGTGTTGAGATCAGGACTCTCTGGAACTACCTGTTCTTGAACCTTTTCACGCGGAAGACAACTCAATGATTTTATGCATTTATGTTCCTGCTGAACAATACATTTCATACACCAATCATACACCTCCCAGACAAAACGTTTTACCAAATATTGATTATTTACGATCACCCACTATCCATTTACTGTCTGAAAGCATTCTTTGTTTGCAGAATTTGTTCACACCTGCCTAACACTATGTGAGGAGCACCATACAAAGAGAAAACAACTTTAATCTTTTCAACAACGCATGCCGCAAACAAATATGGAAACCGACAGCACTGCAAATCACACGACAGTCTTGCAATGTTTTAAATCAAATGTGATAACCCCACCCAGGATCTGTTTTGCTTGAAATGATGAAAGTGTTTTCTCTTTGTTGGCGTTTTCCCTCTCTCAGCCACCATATAATGTTAGCCAAATTGTTTACTACATCCAGAAAGATTCCATTTTGTGGAGTTTGAATGCCTAAATGGATAAAAGTAATCACAAAATTCTGTGGCATGAAACATAAAATTTAAGATGAAGTCTAAGGCATTTTAATAAAACTAATTTAATTTAAAGTTGAAGTATATGTTGTGATTTTATTCAGATTCATCTCAAAAAGCTTCCTCACCTGAAAGTGACTGGTGAGATGCGGTTCATCAGAGCGTATGCCGTCACACTCTGCAGATGAAACAGTGCTCCATCCAGCAGCAGAAGGACAATCACATCTTGAGAAAGTCTGAAGCTGCGCTCGCCCTTACCCAACAACGGCAAATCCTAAAAAAATGTGTCATATTATAGATGATATTATTAACCATCTCTCAAGCACCCTACATAATCATGAGGTAACCACATAATTTATATTTTCTACAGAGAGCGTAAGCCAAATCAATAGCAAAGGTACTCATCCGAAAGCAGTGGCGGTTTTAGGCACAGGCAAACTGGGCAGCCACCCAGGGCGGGAATTTTTTATTGGGGGCGGCTCGCTAATTTAAATAAATAGGTAATAAAATCGATGATGTGGAGGTGAATTGGTTTAGTCTTGACCTCTGGTCGTGAGTGACAGCGTTGGGGGATGGGGAATCTGTTGATTGGCGATCACAAAGTAAACACAGCGATGGAGAGAAAAAGTAAGTCACGAACGATGGCACGAGTAAGTGTCGCCCAGGGCGCTGTTCCACGTAGAACCGCCACTGCCAGAAAGCGATCGTTGCAATCATTAAACATTTGTCTTATAACTTTGCTGATTTGGTTCCTAGGGACAACCATGTGTTCTAAAGGAGGCCCCAGAGGCATAGAATGTTCCCCTTGTCACTATGAGTGATCTAATTAAACTCCAAAGTCTCTAGAATTATTTCAAGCTGAGCTAAAGATCTGCTAAAGACATAGCTTAACATATTTGGGAGGGGTCAGTGACATCATGTTGACAAAGTAACCTTCAAAAATTAAGGTCTCTACACACTGATCTGAATTTCCAGTCTGAAGTTTTGTGCGACAACATGCCTCAATCAAAAACCACAAACACATCGAATTTGTTTTTCACAAAGAGAACGACCAATTATAGCTGACATGTATAGCCATGAATACTCTCTTTTCTCAATATTATTGTCAAACAGCTCCTTGTGATCAGCCACCAACAGAATAAACCCCTCGACAAGATTTTTCCTCTGTGTTCTTTGATTTCTTCTCTCTTCCTTCTTCTTCCCCGTGTGGCGTGGAGTGTATCTGTTGTACCGCAAATGCCATCTTCAGACAGGGAGCCTCATAACACTAATATTTCTTCGACCCAGGCGAAAAGCACCCTGTTGTGAAGATTTGGATCGGTGAATAGACGCTTTTAGGGGAGTTTAGTTTAGAATATTGTGTTGCAATGTAGGCTTTGCTTTTGCTGATTTCTGCTCATTTACAAGCAATGGCTGGCTGGATGAGTCAGTTTATCCACCCAAACAACCGTAAGACTCCAGTTACTCCTGGTCCTTTACAATGGGTGGCTTAAGGTATTCAATGGTACACAAAGAATGGATCAAAACCATTTCCCATTCATTTTTGATGGCAATTAGAAGTTAATAGAACACCTTGACCACCAGGATTTGGCTCCCGCGGTATTTCTGGGGTAATGTCACTTTGAAAAATGAGGGACCGCAGACAAAAACACAGAGCTTACTCATCATAAAACTCTGAAATAAACATGAAGAATGAAGTATTACGATATTCATCAGTCAACAAGAATCTGATTTTCACAACTAGAATGTTGATTGGCCTGTAAAGTTGGAACTTTCGTTGTGTGCAGAAAGACATTAGTACTGACCATGAAGAAGATCCAGGCTGGTATGAGCATCACCACAGCAGATGCACTGGTGTAAAACTGAAGCTCTGGAGGACTGAACATAAACACTAGTCACAACTCTTACTTGTTCTGATATGAAAGCGTTTATGACTCCATCTCTGACAACCAGTGTTTCAGTACCAAACGAAGAACTAAAAGAGGGACTTTCCACATAAATGTCTCCTAAGAAATGTAACTTGTGTTTGCACTTGCTGTTTCCTTAAAAAAAAACATTATTCACTTTGTCCACAGTGATCCCAAGTGAGTGCAAACAGACTCGGTGTCCCTCCACTTTAAACTAGATAACTTTAATAAAGGCATGATGTTGAGAAGCGTTAACTAATTAAATCACAGTTAATAGTGAAATCAGTTAAAACCGGGTTCAGACTGTGATCCTTTCACGTCTGGAGTGACATGCAGTTGTTAATCAATTCACGACAAGATCAGCGACTGAATTTTTAACTGCATGACTTTAGACGGAATCGCAGAGAACTTTATCTCAAATTGCGTCTCACGGCTAAACACTTACGAGAAATTATTTGAAAACAATGCGAGGTCACATGTGCCATGCAAGGTTTTATTTAATTTCGTGAGTCCAAATTTTGAACAGAAACCAGTGTTGATATTGCTGTCTACTCCTTTGTATGTCCTCCACAACTACACATTGGCCTAGATGCTGCTCTCTGATTGACTGCAGATAATTTCCAGCCAGAACACATTTAACACTGCACAGTTGTTTTTCGCCAACAGCTCCATCTCATGACCAGCCTGTGACTCTCAGAGGACAGTTGTTGGTACTTGTCACTCACGATAAGCCTATGTTTCTAAGCAGTTGTCACAAAACTTGTCTGTGACTCAAAATCGGGGCTAAAATCATGCTGCCTGAACCCAGCTTAACTGTAGCATCCCTAGCATGCATTTATCTATATAACTATACATTATACACTATATAACTATACATTTATTATAGTTCATTCCCGTGTTGTGCATGTTGCATGTTTTACATATTTTATTAATTGTAATCAAGTTCTAATGAAAAAAAAAAAAGGTTTTGAAAAAAGGGCACAACACTACAAAACCAAAAATCGATAAGCAAAGCTGTAAAAGCATTAATTTAGATTCAAATTCTTGATTTACTTACTTATTTGTCTTATTTAGACATCTAGGGTAAAGATCATTTCGCTTGTTTTGGACAAATATGATTTAAGTTGTCAAAAAAATGCTTATTCTGATCATTTATTTGATTGATGAATAATGAAGCTTCTTAAAACTTTAATATATTTAAATATTTTTAAGAATATTACGGACATCCTTTTTTTAAAAAGGTCAGTGAAAGACACAAAAAATTTGAATATAACTAAAATTTTGTGAAAAAAGTCTTAAAGCATGGCCACTGCTGTGTGTGTTAATGTTTAAGCACAAACATTTCTGTTTACAAGCAGTTTTTCATGAAATTTGTTGTTTTTTTTAAGTTTTCCTAGTTTTAAGAATATTTGAAAATCTTTAAGCACAAATGCTTTTCCAAAATGTATTACTTAGTGCTTATAAAAAGAAAGTAAGTTCAATTTCAAGCAATAATATCAGGTTTTAAGACCATGCACCATATTCCTTTAGGTACCAAGTACAGAGATTCTAAAGTTAGAGCTGTTTTTGCTCAAAATTTAATTAACATTTCTTATAAAAAAGCTTGATGCATAATACAAATGATTGTACGCAGAGTGACCTGAGCTCAGTTCTGGATGAGCAGATCAATTCTCAGCCTTCCTGTCTGCTTATACTCTCTGGTCTAATAAATGCAATAATTACCCAAAACAGAAATAGATACAATAAGTAATATAAATAATAATAATAAGATAACAAGTTTCATGATTTAAGGCCACATACTCTTATTTTAAGAAACTAAAATGAATCACAAAAACATGTGTTTTAATGCAGTTTCATGTAAATGTTTAGTCCTCTTTGGAAGACAAAATATCCCCGTTTTAACACTAATTCCCTGGTTAAATGAGCACTTTTGACTAGAAACAAATTTTTTGTTTCAACATAGTTTTTCTATCTTAATAGCTTGAAAACACTTGTTTTGAGAGTTTTTCTCTATTTTCAAGATCTATCAGCATTTGTTGTCAGGTAGAGTTTTGCTACTTTTTACAAATTTTTGCCAAAAGTCAAATTTGGTCTCCACATTGGCACTAGATTTTGGTTGTTTTTTTTTTTCTCTCGTTTAAATACAGCATTCTTTTGCTGTGAAGTATTACACAACTCACCTAAACCTGTACTTGTCTCCGCACAGCAGCTTCTTGGAAAAAACATTCTGTAAGCTGAACACACAAAGAAAAATCTTTTAAAGACCATTTCCTTTTTTTTCCTTGCTATTCTACATTTTACTTGAATAAAATAACCAATGGGAATCTACCACTGCTGTATTTCTAATGTTAGTTATCTAAACAGACAAGAAACTTTCCATGAAAACACAAACAAATAATATTTCTCTGAGTTTGTGTAAGGGATATCAACCATCAGCCGTGGTTTCTGCTGCATTATACACACACAAGGTGGAAGCGGTAGAGAGCGGAGTTGCCTTTGCCTCAAGTGCAGAAACCAAAGCTGCGAGTTGATTATTCCGTTTATGCCAAGCTCACTAAATAAAGTTATTAATAATAACTGGGTTAAATACAAGTGTGAGAGGGCTGGAGCCATCACCCCTTCTATTTTACGTATTGTCAAGAAAATTGTGAGAGAGGAAGACGTCAGTGGACTACCAGCAATTGAAGGGAGGGTTCTTCGAGCAAGTTGTTTTATTTTATTCTTATTGATTTAATTGGTTGTAAATATAATTTAATCTTGTAAGTGGATGCTTTCGGTTGTTGATTGATTAGGGGCCAAAAGAGGACTAAGAGGAGGAATTTTTCTCTAATGCACTGGCAAGCGGACTCAAAACTGTCTGTGAGTTAAACTGCTGGGGAAAACTGTCTAGTTGTGTAGGTTTTACTGATGAGCATTTTGTTTGTTTTGTTAGCTTCAGTGTTTATTTTCTGTATATCTGTTTGGTTATGGTTTTGTTTATTCCACGGTTTGGCATCAAATAAAATAACTCTGGTGCCAGATTCTCATGTGTCCCTGGCCACTCGATTCCAGACCTTAAGATCCTCGAGCACATCTACCTCATAACACGACTGAAATGATGAAAGCAGCAACTGTCTCGTCGGTTAACCTATGACTCTGTGACAATTGCTCAATAATAAATGCTTTAGGGCCTACGATTTGTTTGATAAAAGACGTACTTCAATTAAAAATTACACGTGACACAAAATGTCCTTAAAGTGTTCAAACTGCCTCAAACATACTCTTTTTGCTTTTGAAATATTTTGCTGTTTGATAACAGTTTCTAAACTTGCTGTTGGGAGTCTGAGCTAATATCTGCGCAACTTGTGTTCCAGCAGAAGGAGGTTTGTTCTCTGTTTGTTGAGCTCTTCACTGCCTCAGATCAGTTGAGATGATTTGCTTCTGCTGACAACTTTTTGTGTCTCTCAGACTAGCTTTAGTGAGGAGACGAGCAGAGCTCCGCAAAATAGGCTTTTGTATAATTTATGATTGTATATTTCTATAAAAATGCTACAATAACATAGTAGTATAACATCTTAGTTCAACAGTTTTAAATGTTGTCTGCTGCACTAATTTTAATGAAAGCTGTGTGTTACTATGGTTACCAATATTGCCGGATCGATACTTGTGGCCTTATACAAAATCAATCAACACCTGCCAGCCGATCAGAATCCAGTATTCAGACAGACCATGGCATAATCATAAACATTTCGAATCCTATACGTTCTACAGATAACAAAGAAATCGTACTTTCTTTCAATTTCCCTCTCTCTTGGTGAAAACCAACAAATGGATGGGTAATAGACAGACACACAGACAAACTCATTGTTGTACAGAAATGCGGTGCAGGACATAGTGGTCAGAATGCCTTGTCTGTTAGGATTGCGTTAGTTTTACCAGTCCATGATGTTGGTGGAGAGTGCAGCGGAGAAGCCCAGCATGTTAAAGCTGATTTCAGTGAACGTACAGAGAGCCAAACCCAACATGATGGGAACCAGGGACAGATTCACCCACAAGCCTGTGCACACAAACACACCCAATGAATACACAAACAGACTAAACATCTTTCAATGCAGAAGCATAACAAACTACTAGCATTTTATTTTATACTCAATAAAAACAGTGTGACCTGAACCAAATCATGATTAACTACCTACATTAACTGAATGTTTATATATACTGATCTTTCTCATGCTGAAGTTTTCTGACTCGACTGAATTCAGTTTATCACGCATGTGAGAGGAGCAGAATCTACTTATATTGACATCGGTTAATTGGATGATTAGCATGTGGCAATTCCTTCACTCAAAAGGCATTATAGTAAAAAGACTTGGCAATGGAAACAATGCTAATGTAACCTGAAGGAAAAGACAAAACAGCGCAGACAAATATCAGAGTTCAGGAGTTTGTGAATAAATGCAGTCATGAGTGCACGAATACGCACCTGTGTATTCACCCAGTATGAGCCGGGACATGATAACTGTGAACATTGGTGCTGAGCTTTTTACCGTCTCTGCAAACGAAACCGCAACATTCTTCAAACTAACCAACCCTAAAACCACAGTGGTGAACCTAAAAAAAAAAAAAGAGGACGAATAAAAATTACTATCTGGCATGCTGAAAAAGAAAACCAACCCCGAAAATATCCTAGTTTATCATTTTAAGTCATATTTGGTTCATATTTAGGATGAACCTTATGATATTGGGAATGTAATACTACATAGTAAAAAAAACAGCTTCTCTCATCTCATTGTCTCATGCAATGGCTCAGCCTTTTAAACTTAATTCTACGAATTCTGTTTTTACCACAACAATGTGAAGAGGAAAAACCGACAAGAAGTGATTGATCAGCCCATTTAACATCAACACAATTATTAATATCTGGGCTGAAATACATGACGAAAAGGATGTCTTGATTGTTAACACATAACTCAGCTGAGAAGATCATTGGTGACCCTCTCCCCTCCCTCCAGGACATCTACAGCACCCGTCTCACCAAGAAAGCCCTCTGCATAGCAGGTGATCCCTCCCCCCCTATGCAAAGCTTCTTTGGCCTGCTGCCATCGGGGAGGAGACTGCGGAGTCTCCAGGCCAGGACCAGCAGGCTGAAGAACAGCTTCGTCCACCAGGCTGTCTGGAAGCTAAACTCTTTCCCGTTTCTGCCCTCACTCCCTTCTTCTGCACTGAAATCTGCCTGATGTGGGACGCTCACTTAAACCTACACTTAGCCTCACCTTACCAATGCCATGCTATTTTTGCACACTTCTCCACAATAATGCACTTTTTTCACAAAATTCATATTCCTGTGAAATTATTATGTACAGTATCTACATCAAATGCTCTTTTGCACAATATCGATATTTATACATCTTATACTTTTCCCATACCTCATATGTACAGTTGTATATATTGTATTTATTTTAAATTCCAATTGTATTTTCTGTATTAATGTTGCACTTTTTGTATTAATGTTGGCTGTATGCACCTTGGGGTCTGAGAGAAATGAAATTTCGATTTTCTGTACGTCCAGTACATATTCCAAAATTGACAATAAAGGTAACTTGACTTGACTTGAACTCTTGTGACTACCCTGAAAAAACACCACAGATTACAAGCATGTTCTCCTGAATAACAACAGTTGGGTGACAATTTGGGTTCATTTAAAGAAGAACCACACAATTTTTAAACAAAAATGGCTTTAGGGCTTAATGGGCCAATATACAATATGACATTTTCAAAGATTTACATTTGATGAACATAATTTAGGACAAATGTATCGTCTTTTAAATTTAATTGTGCACAAAACTGTCATGAGAGAAGGTGTTGCTTTGTGGGTAGTGCATCAATCAGCCCTTTCTTGTTCAATGGGGCTTGTGCAACAGCATCAACGGTACAAACCCATTTTTAAAAAAATTAAATAAAAATAAATTTTTGTTCTGGAACTTCAATGTTTGGATTTTGATTCAATTTACTCTTGTAAAATCACCATAAAAGCCACTAAAAGGCTCAACATGTCATGACACCTTTAAAGTGTTCTCTATGGAGAAAAAAGCAAAAACATTAGTATGAACATCATAAATCTCACATAACTCTCACCATTAGACCCCAGGAAATAAACGGGTTTGAAAATTCTCTTACCTCATGAGACCCACAAAGAGCATGATCATGATGAAATTTTGAGGGAACTCATTTCTGGGTTTGTGCTTGTATAGCGGGCAGGGAACGAACACCTTCACACACCCGATCACAGTTGTGGAGAGCATCTGTACTGCCCCTGAAATACAAAAAGTACATGTTACGTTGAAAGCATAAACTCCTAAAAAATGTAACTGTAATGGTGCGCTAATGACAGGCAATCAAAGCATTTTACTAATGCGATTGACCCTTCACTGACCGAGCATGCCTGGCTCTCCCTCTAGCAGTGAGAGGATGTACTTATTAAGGAAGAGTGTGCAGAAGCTGAAGAAGAACCAGAGCACGAGAAAAACGAGCGCCCGCGAGCCCCAGACTCCTGAATCGGCTTCGATCAGTGTGGTTTCACTCAGAGTGATTTTCAGCTCTGGCTCACATTCCCGCTCAGGAGAGAGCGACGGTGAAGATGACGGGGAGGAGGGTTTGACTGAGCTCATGGTGCTGCAAGAGCTGTTGAACAAAAAGGAAATAAACACCTTGTTATTTAAAAAGAAACCAAATAACTGTGGTCTGAATCAGGCAGCTCTATGCTACACCCGATTCCTTTGCTGCTGATGGTTCAGTAAACACCCTTTCAGCTTCTATGGCTATTTCCAGGGCGAGAGCAATTTAAGTTATTGAATTAGATAAAATGTTTTAAACCAGCTCTTCCTAGAAATTTTAATACCATATTTGGATCTACTTGATTAAAAATGTGATCTAGAGATGTGGAAGAATAAAATTGTTTTCTGATGGGGGTTAAAAAAGGACAGTCAGCTAGAATATGTTTTATAGATAGAGGAACTTTACATGAGTGGCATTCAGCTCGACTATCTCCAGTTACTAAAAACAGTGTCCAATTCTGCATCTTGTATAAATGACCTGTTCCCATCGATTGTTGAATTGTGTTTGTTTCTTTCCAATGTTAGGATTTATTTCATATAGTTTATTTTTGATGCACTGGTTCCATTCAGTCTGCCATCTTTTTCCAATGTAAGAAGTGAGAAATGGTTTTAAATCTGATGCTGGTATCTGGCATAGGGTTAGTTCTTGTTTTGTAGAGGCTTTGGCGATGCAGTCCACTCGTTCATTTCCTGGAATTCCAATTTGTCCAGGTATCCAGTAGAAAAGTATGTGAAAAGATTATTATTGGGTGGTTTTCTCATTGTTTTCCAGTGCCTCGAGGCATGATTTGGAGTCAGAAATGATGAGGTATTCTTTCCGGGTTCTGGTTTGGATGAACTGTAGTGCCATCAGTAAAGCCTTTGCTTCTGCTGTGAAAACTGAGCTGTGGTCTGAGATACGGACTCCTTCTTCATGCCCTTTTGTTGTGAAGGCTGCAGCCACTTTGTTTCCAGATTTTGATCCATCTGTGTATACCGTGATGTGGTTTGGGAAATTGTCCCTGAAGTCCAGTAGTCGTTGGTGGTAGATATTTGGGTGTGTTTTCGATTTTTGTTCGTTTCCTAAGTTGAAGTGAATATTGGGTTTTTGTTGGTCCCACGGTGGAATTTTGCACAAGTGCGTTTGTACCAGTGATTCATAGTCAATTTTGAGGTTTTCCAGATGTGATTTCATACGCAATCCAAGAGGACGGATTTGCTTTGGCTTCTTGTTATAAAAAGTTAAAAGTTGATTTTTAAAAACTGGGGTAAAGGCTGGGTTTTCTTTGTTTGTCCTTAATTTTATTATATATTGCAGAGCTAGTTTCAGTCGTCTGTTTTCCAGTGATGGCTCATTTGACTCTACATATAAGCTTGGGATTGGTGATGTTCTGTAGGCGCCTAGTGCCAGACGAATGCCTTGGTGGTGTATGCTGTCGAGGGCTTGGATGTAAGATTTCCTAGCTGAGCCATAGATGATACTCCCGTAGTCGATCCTAGATCTGATCAGAGTTCGATATATGTTCATCAGGGTCGAACTATCTGCGCCCCATTTAGTTTTGGATAAAACCTTTAAAATATTCATGGTTTTAAAACATTTTTCTTTTAATGCTTTGATGTGTGGGATAAAAGAGAGTTTGTTATCAAAGATAACTCCAAGAAACTTGGTTTCTTTGGATAGTTTAATTGGGGTTCCATCCATAAATAGTTCTGGTTCATTGTGTAACGACCGTAGTTGGCAGAAATGAGTGCAGATTGTTTTTGCTTGTGAAAACTTAAAACCATTTTGCATTGCCCAGTTCTGTATTTTATTTATCTTCTGTTGAATCTTCCTTTCAATGGTTGCCATGTTCTTGCTTTTATAGCATATGCAGATATCGTCAACATACAAGCTGCAGAGTACGTCGGTACCATTGATATTGGCAATATTGTTTATTTTAATATTAAAAAGGGTCACAGATAGGATACTTCCTTGGGGTACTCCAAGTTCTTGTTCATATCGATCTGATAAAGTATTTGTGACTTTGACTCTAAAAAATCTTTTGGCTAAAAAATTCTGGATAAAAATTGGCAGTCGCCCTTTAAAATTAGCCTTTAATTTTACTTCATGTTTATCTCACTGTCATGAGATCTAGAGTTTGAATAATGTTAAAGCAAACAATAACTCACTTAAACCACTAAAGGTGATTCACAATACAATCATCAATAATAAATCATAATTAATAACATTGCTTGCCTGCACAAACATTGCTTGTCATCATGGGTGAGCGCTAGCTAGCCTTTCTGCTGCTAATGCTAAGAGCTCCTGTTACACTGTTACAAATGACTTACTTGGGAACACCAGCAATATTGCAGTTGTTGATGTTTAAAACATTATTAAAAATATAAAAGACCATTTTAATTGATCCCGGAAAACATAAATATATTTTAGCCTGAAAAGTGAAGACATATTATTTATGATATAATACATATTATTTATAACCATCAGAAAAACCATTTTAGCTCTATGTTATTTGTGCAATTAAATATGCAATTAAACAATGATTTTACATGATTAGACGACATTTCACACAGAAAATCAGCAGTGTAAATGTCAACATTCCAACTTCTGACCATGACAAGCTGGTAGTCTGGTGAGTTATGGGGATTAAAGGAGTTAAACGTGGTTAAACTCGTGGTTCTGGGCTTTCTGTATTAACCCCAGTCATTGTAACCTTTGTTTAACTGTCAGTGAAGGGGGCGTGGCTCAGTGACGTCAATCTACACAATCTACAACATTAGAGCAAGTTTTTTTCTGGATCATATAAATTACTTGAGCCACGACAACGTTTTAAATGTTAATCCATAAAAAGACCATACAATTCCGGTTGTATTTTACACCAGCCGACGTTTAACGTTCATTTTAAATGTGTAAAAAGAACGTTGAAAACCACTCGTGCATCACAAATGATTATATTATCCTAAAACAAAAATGTTGCCAAAATCATGCCTGTAAATAGTTATTCGCTATTGAATTAACTTTTAAACAAAGCAGTCGTCGTTTTACTACCAGTGTAAACATTGCCTGCAGACTTTATCTTCTAAACAACAATGCATTCCAGCCACAAAAATAGTAAAAGCATGGGATAAGATGTAACTATTCTTAATAATAAAAGAATTGCACACTCTACCCGATTTTTCATCCAAGAGATCAAGGAAAACACATCTTTGCTCTTAGATACGGGGGCGTGAGTCTCTGTCTGTCAGGAGTGTGTCGACAAGTCTTCACCTCTTCATGTTTGTTTGCTTGTTTTGTTCATATTCAACCGCGTGTTCTTCTTCCGGTTTCCGCGTCTGCCATTAATCGCACGTTAAGTATTTCTTTGTGAAAATATAATGCGTATTTGACAGCATTAATACATTATTTCATGATAGCCGGAAATTTACAACAAAACAAATTGTATGGAAAAACAACCCTACAGACAATGGCCATCTATACTAAACATTATTTCCGGTAGAGGCGGAGTTTAGCAAATCACAGATAGTTTTTGATTGGTTAAGGACCCAATGACGCAAACAGTACGTACTGAGCGTTTGCACTCTCAGCGCTAATAACTTGCGCTGCTTCAGAGAAAAGATTTGAATCTAGTGCACGAGAATGCAAAATACAGTAGTTATCATAGAATCGGATTATCTATGAATATTATATTATATTATATTATATTATATTATATTATATTATATTATATTATATTATATTATATTATATTATATTATATTATATTATATTATATTATATTATATTATATTATATTATATTATATTATATTATATTATATTATATATATACACGTATAAGCCTCTTGTTATTATTTTTACAAGTAACAGGAAGCAAGTAACAGTTTAAGCAATGAAAAGCAATTACATATATATATATATGTATAATCATTATATATATATATATATTGCTAATCATTATTTAAAAACTCAGTCCTGAACTTTCAGTCCTGTTACTTGTAAAAATAATAACAAGAGGCTTAGTAACAAGAAAAAAAGGCCAGCCATTTTTTGATTAAAAATCTGAATCTAAAAAGCTGAACCAATATTTATTTGGTATACTTACGTATGTATGCTATTAGATTTATTACAATTAAAAAACAACAACATTTTTTTATTAATGTGTGTGGAAAATGTAATATGTCCGCATATCTGTTTGAGATACAGTCAATCGTCTGATACAGTCAATATCTGTTTAGTCAATCGTCCTTGTTTATTTTTATGTAAACGATTCTTCCCTTGCTTTTGTTGCAACGATTCTTGACATTTTCTAAATTACTGTACTAGGAAAAGGGTACCGTTTATCTTAGATCCCAAAACTCGCACTTAACATAAACACCGCTACGTGGCAGTGTAATCCGCACCGCCTGCTGAATTCAACCGGAAGTGTTTGGGCGGAAGCCGGAGCTGACGTGAGTTTTTGACCCGGTGTTGTGAAAACGCGCCGAGCGAATTACGGGTAAGTGGAAATACGAAACAATCTGTTTAACGTTTCCAGTTGTTTGAACTTCACTGCGGGGTGGTTGTGTGTGCGTTCTTCTTTTCCGGTAATTGCTAAAGTAGAGGGCGATGGCATTGAGTTTGATTCTGCTCGAAAGTGTTATTGATTGACGCAACACTTCAGAGTGACTGAATCTTGGTGGAAACCTATTGAGAAAATATTACATATGCTCTTTGTATAACTTAAAAATGTGATTTGTGTAATCCACGGTTTTAGGAAAACTAAACACGTGTTACTTTAAAGTTACTCTATTAAAGTTATCGTTTCTGAATCAGTTTCTGGTGCTTGTTATCAAGTGGGTCTCAAATAGTCGGCCGAGTGAATCAAAGGCGCCGCGATCGCCCCTCTGAGGACAGCTGCAGTGTGATTTATCCTAAAAAGTGACCAACTTATACTGTGATGTACATACATAAGCAGCAGAGTTACTATTCCAGTTTAAAGGCCCTGGCGACAAATTTCAATAATGACCACTGTGGAGAAAAAGTTTTTAGCTTCCCAAATTGTAAATATAATTTTGCCGACATTTGCATTTATATTTATGCACAGCTGTTTTTCTGCTTTATTGAGGTGTATGTTTGTTTTCAGGGGGTGTGATTAATTGCTGATGGGGGACGAAAAAGAGACTTGGAAAGTGAAAACGTTAGACGAAATTTTACAAGAGAAGAAACGCAGACGAGAGCTGGAGGAGAGGAGTGAACCCAAGCGTAGCAAAAACGTGAGGAACACAGAAGACTTCTCCACAGACCACGGCTCGGATTCGTGCGCTTTTGGGAGCTAATCGCTGTTTCCCGATGTCTCGTAATGCCTTGCTCTCAGACAGGCTCTGGTTTTCAGACTTGTTGTCATGTTTTGTTTACAGCCATTGATTTAGTATTTCACAAAATCTGCCGTGATACGAATTGCCTTTTTTCCTAATTAAAGACCCTTTTAACAGTACAATAGACACTGTTTCACAGGTCATGATATTGTTGTCTTGGAAAACTAGTTTTTTTTTTTGTGCAGTCAGATGATCGTGAATCTAAACGGGACACTCCGGAGGAAGGAGAGCTTCGAGATCACAGAATGGAAATAACAATACGAAACTCCCCCTACACACGAGAGGACTCCACTGAAGACCGGTACAAGGCTCTATTGTATTCTTGCTGTGGAACGGAAATGCATCTTATGAAGATTGTGAAAGAGTGAAGTGAGAGTGTTTTACTGGGCTGTTTGTTTGCCTCTGCAGAGGAGAAGAGGACGACTCGCTTGCAATTAAACCTCCTCAGCAAATGAGCAGGAAGGATAAATCGTATCACAGAAAAGAGGAGAAGAGGAAGGACAAGAGGAGGCGCAGAAGTCACTCCGCTGACCCAGGTCTGTTTAACAAGTGCAGGGGGGACACCCCGGGGTTGCCAGGCCATCGCAGGGCAACATTCACTCACACATTCACACTTAAGGGGAATTTAGATTATTCAATTAACACAGGGGTCACCAACCTTTTTGAAACTGAGAGCTACTTCCTGGGCACTGATTAATGCAAAGGGCTACCACTTTGATACCTTCTTCTAAATTTATTAATAATTAAGGATATTCCTGTCTGCAAAGACACTGATCATGTGAATTATTTCTCACATTTAATATTGATTAAATTAATTAACAAGGTAGTAAACAAATAAATATTTATATGTCATGCTTTATATTTATGATTTGTCTCAGTTCAAGTGTTATTTAAATTGAAATAAATATTTACAAGAATATATACAAATTCAAAACACTTCAAAATGATCACAGAGTCCAAGGAAATCACAATATCCAATGTATAAATATTGAATCATATAAATACAAAAAGTGAGCTAATAATTTTTTTTCATTGTTAATATTTTAACATGCATACATTTTACAAATGCATTGAACTAAACATGAACTGGAAACCAAATCTGGTATCGGTTTCCTTCAGTTATGGGGAATCCTGGCATTGCGTGTCGTTTACCAGTATGTTGTACCCTGAGTACGTTTTGAGATGGTGTCGTGAAATGTCTCTCCACGTTGTGCCGCTTGGCCACCACCGCCACGGTCGTCACGCAAATGAGACAAACATATGCTCCTTCCACAGAGGGAAAAAAAACCTTTACCTCGCATTCGTTGCGAATATTAAATGATCTTTCGATGAGTCAGTCGTCTCATTTTCGCTGCACTGCTTAATTGTTTCGTCATAGCGCATCATACCGACCTTTCAACTCTCCCCGGGCGTAGTTCATATATAAACAAGAATAGCAATCATATTAAATTAGATTCAGCTCACTGGAAAGTGGTTGCTATTTGAGCTATTTTTAGAACAGGTGGCGGGCGACTCATGTGGTCCTCATGAGCGACAAGGTGCCCACTACCCACTGCGCCACCATGGCCCACTCTACAAAACATTTTTTGAAAAACCCCAAATTTCTAAGTTTAATGTGCGTCAGAACTCAGGAAGAAACTATTTACTGGATCTGACCATGCTTAAGTATCAAACTCCATGCCTCTCTACTAATCATTTTTGAAGAATAAAACAACTGCAATAAACTGCAGATTTAAATAAACATGACAGAAAATAAACTTTTGTAAAAAAATCAGCTGATTTACTGTTTTCTGAATCTGATTTAAAGCACAGAGAGACTTGAATTAGCTTCAGCTTCGTTCTGAAACTAACTTTTAGCACCAGTATAAAGATTATATTATTACTGTTTTGCCCACCGCAATTCCCTCAGCCTCATCACTTCATGGGAAACATGACAATACTCTACCAGAGGCTCATGTAGGATGATGGCCACCTTTGTTATAGATAAAAATATTATATTTTCCCCAGAGACTAATTGATTATTGTACTAAAATGTACACTAGTGAAGGATTTTGCATATTTAACTGTATCATTAAGTGTCTATGATGGTATCTATGGAATGCTTCGGACCCCCACTCATTTGCATTTTGTTGATGGGCTTAACATTTACCCCTATCCTTTTTGCATCTAAAGACACTCAAATACCAGGAACACTTGGTTAAGATTCAAAGGTCGATCAGGGAAGACCAAACCTTCACTCTATGATGATCTGCTACACTGAAACCTTCAATAAACCATCTCATCAAAAGCTTACTTGTATTATGTTTTAGAGTAATCTAATACATTGGCGAGCCACCCAAAGACTGCTGCGCCAAACGGTTTTAAAACCGCAAGCAAAAAAATGATACAGTTCCTATGATTCCTATGCATTTTTTTTATGGGGTCAAAGTGAAGGCACTGGACTCTACAAGGCTGAGTATGTGCACGCGCTGGCAGTGAACCCTCACAACTTCTCAAAAGATATTTTTGGCAAAGATATTGTACAACTAAAATATACTCGTTATTTTTATCCAAGGATATCAGACAGTCAGAAACTTATACCAGCCCATGCCTAATGTACACCATTTACAGAGTAATGGTGGCTGATTAAACATAAATAATATATTTCTTTGTAAAGATTAAATACACACATCCAACCAACAGTTTTGTTGTCCACTGGTTATTTCATATATTTTTTTTTTCATGTTTTTACATAAAAATCTACAATACAATTTACAGTTGCAGAAATTAGGCTGACACACTTAACAATATTTACAATAATAATATATTCTTTAAATGTGTAAAACAATTTACATTTTTTACATAGTATATACATTGCAACATTAAAGGGGTGGCTTACTCAAATAGGACAATTCTGACAATATAACTTACCTAAAATCTATATATTAAAATTGTGTCGTTGGTTTGACATAACAATGCTGGCAGGAAAAGTCTTTACACTCTGAGGAAGCGATTCGGGTTAAATTAGGTAAAATTAGCCCATTTGGTCTGGGCTGAGAGGCACAACTGACGTATTGTTGCAATTGTCTCCAGATTTACTCCTCATTCACCCCGCATTCCCAGCCATGTGATGTTATACGGGACATTGGACACATATGCCATCATTTGTGTTACTCCGACTGGTTTTTGATTGGTTAGAATGAACGCACACAAGGAAGTAAACAACACCAGAAGATTGGGACAACGCGATCAAAATGGTCAGACTTTGCTGCTTGATTTTTGACTGGATCAGTTTCATCGGCCGATATCATTCGTGTTAATCGCTTATGATTCACGTCGCAAAAGATGCTTGAATCACAAACTACTCTTCAGTATGACTGCGAGCTGCCTATGAGAAATACTGCTTTGTAAACAAACACATGGCATCCCATAATGCCACGCAAAGCAAATACAAAAAGCATTTGTTGTCTTCATTTGTGTTTAGTTCTGATTGGAATTCGATCACAATCTCGCCATAAACAAACCACTCTAGAGTTTGGATTTGTACGGAGACCACCTGCTCGAACAAAGGCCGCTTTTATGATCCGATTTATCTTATTTTTTACATTTTGGTTGTTGCGTTCTCAGCTGCTCAAATGAACCGAACTAAAATGGAAAATTAACTTTAGTTCGAATGAATCAATTTAAACAAGTCGGGTTGAAAGCCCCCTTACTCTCAGGCTTTTGGATAAAAATAATTTTATTAATTGTTATTAATTTTAGAATGTAATAGTTTGTCAACAAACAAAAAACCCACCGTAGGCTAGTATTAGTCAGTGTAAAATAAGCATTGTATTCAGGTCTTGGTTGATAAGAAATGTCTTTTGATGAGATAATTCACTGGGTAATACTTGGTAATTCATCAGTTTCTGGGACACTGGGCAAGGCTCGAGATGTCATCTGCATATACAGCATGCTCTCAGGAACCTAGTTCTATTCTGTTTGTAATTAATGTTGTTGAATATCTTGAATGTCTGAAATTTGCAGCATTTCCAGTGCCCACATTGTTGGTGTATTTATTGAATAATGTGTGATTTGTGTTTTTACAACAGGAAAACATATGCGCTCGAAAGAGAAAGAAAAGGAGCGGGAGAGCGAGAGACGGAAACGACAGTGGCAGGAAAATAAAGCAAGAGATTACGAACGAGAGAAGAGGCGAGATCAAGCCCGCGCACACTCACGCAGAGAGAGGTGTCATGTGCACACACCGAGACGAAGCTTAAAGGGCTCATGAACTGCTGTCTTCCTGTTAGCTATTGATAGAAGTCGATCTCAGAGTTTCACAATCATTTCACTCAAAATGCAATACGTCAAACAAACCACCACCTAAATCACTCTGAGCCTTCATAAACTAAAAGCATTCATCCAGACGATACACTGAGGAAGATCCCTAGTAAACCATGCTGATACTTTACAATGCATTTGTAACCAGGTTTCAGAAAGTGCAACTGAAGTAATGGAGCAAAGCAACCAAACTAACTCTCTAGCGTAAAGAAAACAGGGCTGTCACTGGCACTAATGTTATTCCTTTTTTTGATGGCGTTGCCATTTATTCAAGTTTTCTTTTTTAGACACTTGCTACATTTTGATTTCTGAAGCATTTTTTTTTTATTATTTAAGGACCTCTTGCTTGGCAAAGAAACTTACCGTGTTTCTCGCCATATAAGACGCACTGGCATATAAGACCCACCCAATTTTAAATGAGGAAGATCTAGAAATAAAAAAGATTCTGAACCAAATACTGTAGTAAAATATTTTATATCAACTGTGTAAAAGTTAACAGCAGTTTAAGAACGATGATATGCCAAACATGTAACATGAACAGTCAGTAAACAGTAAAAGTAACAAAAAAAGGCTGTAATGTTCCATACCTGCTCCTTACGATCCGCGCTATGGTAGGATCGACGAGTAGAGATGGGCGTCAGCGCGCACCGCCGAGTGTACAACTACAAATATGGCCGACGGCTCCGGAGTGTGATGGGAATTTTCCTATATAATACTAACATCTAGTGGTCAATTAGAGAAAAGTAATTTGAGAAACTTTTAAGAGCACACGTCATACTTCAGTCCCGCCCTTCTTCCGGCGCTTGTCTTACTTTGAGAGGCTTGAGGTTCTTCCAATGAGGATAACACGTGTGTAGAAAATGCGTTGAGACTGCTCAGTTCATGATCCCTTTAATGTTTTGCATTTGAAGGGAATTTTGGAAAAACAAGTGAAGGTTAATAATGTCACTTTAACCGATTTAACTGCTACTCACTCGCAATGTGCAGGAACATCCGGTGCTGATTCATTGATACCAACAAGGGCTTTAATTCCTCTCTCTGCTCGCTCACATAAAACTATCAGTTCAAATTTATGGCAAAAACTGTGCACAGCTTCCTGTAAGGAAACAGTTGCATTTGTACGTATGTGTATGCATACGTGTGTGTGCGTGCAAGAACATGCTCTGGTGAACGAAAGGCATATGACGGTTCCATATTTGTCAGTATTGTAATATATTTGAAACAATAAAAAAAAACCAGAATGTTTTTGTTAAATATTTAATATTTTGTTCATATTTTTGTACAGGGATCGACTGGAGCAGTTAGAACGTCAAAGAGAGAGGGACAGAAAACTGAGAGAACAGCAGCAGAAAGAACAGCGAGATCAGAAGGAGAGAGGGAGATGGGGTGAAGACCGGAGGAGTAACAGAGACGTCCGGCGAGATGGTATGCTCACCGTGACATCGATGGCACACATCCGAATTGAGATTCACAAGAACGGCTTCTCAGCAGGATGCTCTTCTTCCATACGGGAAAAAGGAAAGAAGAAAAAAAAATCAAAGAACACATTTAAATGAGAGCTGTTTGACAAAAATGTGGAGAAAAGGGAGAATTTATTAATCAAAAGAGCCAGCTTTCATTGATCTTTTTTTGTTGTTTGTTCGATTGATGTTCCATTGGTGCCCATGGTTTCCGATCAAGGCGTGTTGTCGCATGAAATTTGGATCCGTGTGTAGAGGCCTTCAGTCTGTATCTGTGCCATCATTGGAATGAACGGTCACTAGATTTACATTTTCTCCTTATTTTCTAACAAAAATAATAGTTCCTCAATGTTCTCCCTCAGTGTCTCATCATCGAGTGGCTCCAGTGGAAGAACATGCGGATAAGTCTCAGAGGTCTCGCCATCGCAGCAGAAGCAGAAGTCCAGTTCGACAACAGAGGGAGAATAAACCAGAGAACAGCGAACCGAGGCGAGCAGGTGACCAGTCACACGAGAGTTCATACTTTCATGGAAAAGTCAAGGAACTCACTCACACACTTCCCGCTTGCCGACACACCAAATCACCCACCCACCCACCTACAATGTGCCACCTACCAAACCCTACTCGCCGCTAATTCACCCACACTTTATCACATTCATACCGACCGACTCACTTATCCACATCGACTCACTGAACCAACCCCAATTCACTCACCCATCCATGTGGACTCACCCACCTTACCAATTCACCAACTCCCTCACCCACATTCATACACCCATCCACTCTTTCCCTAATCTCTCAGTTATCCCCACCAACACACTCACCGCCCCCACCCAACATGCATAATTTTACTACTTTACTATTTGCTCTAATAATTCACCCTTTTCATGTTTTTTTTGGTATCAATGCATTATTTGATATTTTACTACAACCCCAATTTTTTTGAGAATAGTCTATTTTTGTTTTATAACAAAAATAAAGTGTTGAGACTAAATAAGAATGTTAAAATTGTATCAAAAGTTCACTTATACACTGTCCTAGAACTTTGAAAAACACAAGCCATATCACAGGTCTTGTACTTCCAAGGTCCCTTTTTTTCTCCACTAGATTGCATCGATTTTGGCTCTGTAAAACAAAACTGAAAGCAGGGTTTCCGCGGAGTCTTAACGTCTTAACCTCTTAAGCCCGAGAGTCCCCGGTACCGGGGACTTGCCCCCTTGTGCGTTACATTTTCACTCATAGCTCACTAACCCTGAGAATAACCCACACATATTAAATACTGTTGTGTTCAGCGGAAACTCCTCTAAAAACGTATCTAATTCAATTTCATATCCGTTAACCACAGCTCGAACGCCATGCAAATAAACAACAACATGTCCGGAGTATAATTCATGACCACGTTTTTGTTTATGTGCGATATGTATCCACAATATAAACGGAAACACCCAAACCATGGCATCAAATGAAAGCTAACAACCAGCTGAATCCAGCAATATGCAACTCATTTACATTGCATGAAGTATTTCAGAGCAGGGAGCGAAAGTTCCACGAAAAAACGCCAGCGAAAACCAAGCAAGCATGTAAATCTTGTCTTACCTTTGCCGTTTTTTTCAACAAAAAGTTATTTCCATAGCGATAAAAGTCCGTTTGTTGTTATGTCCGGTCAATAGCTTCGTGCAAACGCCATTTTTGATTGTTTCTTTAGCTTTGTGGCGTCATTCCGTCACCAAATATGGAATGACTCCCCGTGCGTAAGAGCACGTCTCTCCACGCTGCGCGTCGTGTGATTCGTCGCCGATCCCGTCAGTCTCAAAATGGTTGAGCTGATTGGTTTCCATAGAATCAGAGCTTTCCATCGATATATAGATCTCCTGGATTGGACAGATGGTCGGGGGGTAGGGACACGCAGAAGCTCGACGTCAAAGCGTTTGTGAGTGAAAGGTTCCCAAAAGCGCAGCAAGATGGCGTAAATGAGCTTCTACCCCCCTTTTACAGCGTTTTTTTAGGAGTTTTTTTTGCTGAAATCATGTCCCATAAGCAACAAAAGAAGACTATTAACGTAGCTGAAGCTTTGGACCAGATTTTTTCCATATTTCAATTATTGTGCCAAATTGTGCCAAACTGTGCCAACATGGATTACGCCTGAACTTTGTTCAATCAAAACCTTTACAGAATATTAGTTTCTTGTAGTATGAACACCAAACTTGCTACAGATGTTCTTGACATGTAGTGGTTACAATTGATTGTGTTTATTTGCTTCGTTTTAAGTAAAATAAGGAGATATTAGAGGAAACATGTAGTTTTTTTTTGGCGGAGTTCATTTTTGGCCAGTTCAACATCAATTACTCTTACCCAGTGTTCTTGACTGTCAAATTAACTCATCCACACCACTCTACAAGAACCTATCTTCATTTTGATACCAAGATTTGCAGTTTAGGCCTTGTAAAAGCTGAGAAATGCCTTAAAAAGTAAAAGTATAGGATTTTCGGAAAATAGGCCTCAGGGCTTAAGAGGTTAAGCCCAAAAGTACCCGGTACGGGGGACTTGCCCCCTTTTGCATTACATTTTTGCTCATAGCTCACTACCCCTGAGAGTAACCCACACATATTAAATACTGTTGTGCTCAGCAGAAACTCCTCTAAAAACGAATCTAATTTAGTTTCATATCTGTTAACCACAGCTCGAACGCCATGCAAATAAACAACAACATGTCTGGAGTATAATTCATGACCAAGTTTTTGTTTATGTGCGATATGTATCCACAATATAAATGGAAACACCAAAACCATGGCATCAAATGAAAGCTAACAACCAGCTGAATCCAGCGATATGTAACTCATTAACGTTGCATGAAGTATTTCAGAGCAGGGAGCGAAAGTTCCCCGAAAAAACTGGCAACAAAAACAAAGCAAGCATGTAAATCTTGTCTTACCTTTGCCGTTTTTTCAACAAAAGTTATTTCCATAGCAATAAAAGTCCGTTTGTTGTTATATCCGGTCGATAGCTTCGCGGAAACTCCATTTTGGCTCTTTTCTGTAGCTCTGTGCTAGCATAACATGATCAAATATGGAAACACTCCCCGTGCGTAAAGACAGTCCTCTCCACGCTGCGTGTGCTGTGATTCGTCGGGGATCCTGTCAGTTTCAAAATGGTGGATATCAATGGATTCTACAGATTCAAAGCTTTTCAACCATGTATAGAGCTCCCGGATTGGACAGATGGTCGGGGGGTAGGGACACGCTGAAGTTCGAACGTCGGAAGCACTGTGAATGGGACGTTACGCAATATTTAATTCTATTTCTGTCTTTGTTGTTGCTTGGCTGATTTCGTGGTGTTGTAGTTTTTTGTTTCTCTGGTCTAAGTATAATTCGCTGTATTGCGACTACAAATGTGACCAACATGCAACACCCAATCAGCTTTCTGTTATTGCCACGAGTCTCTCTCGGGAGTGTTAACTATGGGGCAGTGCAGGTTTAGCGATACTTGGCTTGAAAAAACTGAATATAAGGATTGGTTAAGGCCAGTTGCTAACAATGCATTTGAAGCATACTGTTTATTATGCAAGAAAGCAATTAAACTGGGAATGTTAGGTGTACGAGCCCTATCGTCTCGTGCAAAAAGTGAGAAACATCTGACTGCCGTGAAGGGTCTTAACTAAACGACAGCCATCTGCCAATTCTGCCAAGCATCTGTTGGCTCTACGCTGCCGAGGCAAGGCCCACACTGCAGCTCTGCAACCCCCGCGAGCGACCTCCATGTCGCTTTTGGATCAGAAGAGCCCTTTCAAATATGCTACAGATAGGCAGATGTGGTGTCTGAACCCCTCTGTAATGTTCATTCTCCAACAATTTGATGCCTTCCTGTCTGTCGAATGCAGAAGTGAGGAGTTTGTCTCTTTCCCACCAATGCAAAAGAGGCTTGATGTCTTCCTACGCAGTTTCCTCAATAACTACCCAGAGCTTTTAGCTTTTTGCCAGAAGCATCTGATTTTGTCTCATGGACAGGCCACTGTTGAAAGAGGCTTTTCTGTTAATAAAGAAATAGAAACCGGCAACATGCAAGAGGACACTTTAGTAGCACAGAGACTAGTATGTGACGATGTCACCCGACATTGGGGTGCTACCAAAGTTCCCCTGACAAAAGAACTCTTGAGTTCAGTGGCATCAGCCAGAACCAGGTACCGTCTCTACCTTGAGACAGAGAGAAAAAAGAAAGAATCTCTTGCACAGGGCCAAAAGAGAAAGGCTGCAGAGGATTACTTAGAGGAACACCTTAAAACCAGTTGCTGAAAGTCTTTCTAGAGATGCAGACAAATTTGCAGAGGAGGCTGAAGGCAAGGCTGGCAGTAAGATGGCTCAGCTAATAACCAAGTCAAATGCTATGAGGAGGGCCAGCAAGGAGAAATCAGCTGAGCTCAAAAACATTGAGGAGGAGATTCTGGCCAAGGGAGAAGAGCTGAGATTAATGTAGCACCCACACATTACAGATTTGTGCTCAGCTGTTTGTATGTTGTTGTTGTTGTTTTTGTATTTCAACAATTCATCTAACCTGTTTTCAGCACTGTTGCAATAAATGTATGTAATTGATGCTGTGATTTAGGTCTTAAATTTAATTCATATTGGTCTTAAAAAGGTCTTACAAGGTCTTAAATTCGACATTATGAAACCTGCAGGAACCCTGGAATGACGGTTGTGCATTTTCTCACAATTTGAATTTCCTCCCAAATTATGTTTCATAACTCTTGCAATGTTCGTTTAAAACAAAAAATCTCAAAGTATTAACCTTTTTGAAAGCTACACATTATGTTTGAAATCAAAACCAAACAATGGGTGGGTCGTGACTTTGCTACTTAATTTAAAAGAGCCGCTGTGATTGGTGCTTGTGTATTATCAGTGCGTGAGGGGAAAGCGGAGGAGAAAGATCTTCTGCTGACTGATCTGCAGGATGTCAGTGACAGCGAGAGGAAGACGAGCTCACCAGAGTCTTCGATGGGTAAACATTATCTTCTGTCTTTGAATAACTTTGTCTTACTAAATTCTTAAACATTGATGGCCAGATTGATAATAAATGACTTGTGCACGACACATGGCAATTTTTTGTCAAAAGAAATAATCTGGAGTACAATTTTTATTTGATTAATAATCAATATTAGGGTCCTAGGGGCTTGCCTTCCTCACGAACATTAGCTTGTGTCCTGCACACTTCTGGAACAGGAAACGAAACCCCAAGCCGTCAGGAAATTTCAATACTTGAGATGTGTGTTTGTTTTCTTTTCCTGTGTCTGTTTATTAGCATCTGGTTCTGAGGGTGAAGAAGATGAGGACAATCAAGAAGAAGGTTCCAGCAGTGAAGAAGAAGAGGAGGAAGAGGAGGAGGATGAGTCTGGATCTGAGTCTGAGGGGTCAGAACACAGCAGAGGTTAGAATGCAGCAGATCAAGAACAGAAATTGTTTTCAGTGTTTTTTTATGTATTTTTATTTTTTTTGCTTGAGACTGTAACATTTTTATTTTCATGAAGCTGATTTTAGTGTCGTGAGCTGATGGTTTGTTTGCCAGATTGAGAAGAAGACAAGGATAGTTTGAGAACATTCAACAATTTTGTTATTATTGTTATTATTACATATTGTTATTATTTTAAAAATTTCTTTTTGTTACATTTGATTAATAGCATAAGAAAATGGAAAGAGAAGATTATACTCAAAGTTAAATATTTCATCAGAAGTTTTTTTTTTCTAATCCAGACAGAGCTTTAAAATGAGGAATCATGATCGTCTTGTAATATCCTTCTGTCTTTTGCCATTTTTATGAATGGGTTTAAATTATCATGTGGATGATATTTAATGTCTTGAAACAAGGGCTGAATGGTTTTGGATAGTAATACAATTGGGTTTTTTAAACTGTGGTTTTTTAAACACCCCCCCCCCCCCAGTTTTTGTTTTTATATTTTCTAGTTTGCAGTGAAACCCTTAAGGCAAGAATAGACAACACTACAATAGTGAAGGGACTTTTTTATTTCTTCAACATTTACTTAACTTGCAAAACACACAAGAATTCACAAACTAAACAATATGAATTATTAACCTTATGATGAATTCTAAGAAACCAAATTGTGTCATTGCCACACATAAACAACTCATAGTTAACAGGTTAAACTTAACCTCTTAAGCCAGAGAGTCCCTGGTACCGGGGACTCTCGGGCTTAAGAGGTTAAGTTTAACCCATAAAACTCCTAAAAAAAAAAAATTCAAATCTAATTTAATTTCATATCCGTTAACCACAGCTCAAACGCCATGCAAATAAACAACAACATGTCCGGAGTATAATTCATGATCAAGTTTTTGTTTCTGTGCAATATGTATCCACAATATAAACGCAAACACCAAAAACACGGCATCAAATGAAAGCTAACAACCAGCAGAATCCAGCGATATGCAACTCATTTACATTGCATGAAGTATTTCAGAGCATCGAGCGAAAGTTCCCAGAAAAAAAACCCAGCAAAAACAAATCAAGCATGTAAATCTGGTCTTACCTTTGCCGCACACGGGGAAGTTCTATGGTTGTAAGCGGTATGTCCTTCACATGTAGTGGTTACAATTGATTGTGTTTATTTGCTTGTTTACAAGTAAAATAAGGGGATATTAGAGGAAACGTTACTCTTACCCAGTGTTCTTGACTGTCAAATTAACTCATCCACACCACCCCCCAAGAACCCATCTTCATTTTGATACCAAGATTTGCAGTTTAGACCTTGTAAAAGCTGAGAAATGCCTTATAAATTGAAGGTGTAGGATTTTCGGAAAATAGGCCTTAGGGCTTAAGAGGTTAATATATGAATTGCACATTTTAATAACTGTTATTAAAAGAGTGCTGTTTGTTCTCAACGTCTTCAGTAGTCAAATGTACCGTAAGACATGTCCAAAGTAGCCTTGAGAACTCCACTGTTTAAACTATGTAATTATTATGAAAAAAGTATGTATGCAATATAATAAAATAAGTTCTTTACATTCTTGTTTATTTTTTTTTAATTGCCAGTTTTATGTAAAAAGGCAGGAAATTCTAAGTCTGACGTTTCTGTGAAGAGTTTTTCTGAAGTAAGATTGCTTCTGTTCAGATGCTCTGAGTGATGAACCATCTGAGGAGGAAGAAGCTGAGAATGGAAACCCTATTCCTCATGGTGAGTATAGACTTTAAATAATGTTCCATACACTGTGTGTGCATTTATTCTTTTATGTAGCTCTGAAATTAAATAAGATTCAGATGTACTCCTGGATTATGTACACCAAGCAAAGCTGTGCTGGTCGCTATCTTTAATTTGGTAAGAATCTCAAAGAAGTGTAAGTTTTAGTCATATTTTAGTGTCTGTTTTATTTTAGTTAATGAAGGGGGGTTTCACACCTGACCAGTGTTGTTTTTGTCAATGATGACTATAACGAACCTTTTTCTTGTGGCGCTGACGAGCTAAAAATGACTCTGTTATGATAAAGACTTGAGATGCAAAAACTAGAAATTCTAATGTAAATGAGTTGATACTTACACGTTAAAAATTATTTTCATGATTTGAGGCTGTAATCTGTCATTAAAAATAAAAAGTACCCACCGGCACTTGTTTTCCTTGTCTGGTCGCACACACCACCGGACACGTTGCACGCACATTGAACAGAGCATGGGGCGTCTGCCATCCCAACTCTCTGGTGACAAACATGAAAATTATTATGACAGACGAAACGACAAAATGAATCTGCTGCTAACACACTCGAGGAACTGTGATAATAATACACATGCAAGCTAATAGATAGAGCTAACAGACTGCAACGGATGTGTGCTAAAAAAGTTAGCAGCCATTTTGGCCTGGAGTTGTGGGCAAAACTTTAAGCTTATGAATTCATCTCGCCTATTCTCAAAAAAACCCGTATCGAAACAATGTAAACAAAGCACGTTTTAACTTGCTCTTGAAAGAAAGTGTTTACAATTTTCAGGGAATTTATTCTTGATTTTATTTTTCAAAACATCAATTGCCACATATTTTTTCTGCTTTAAAATATGTAAGTATGTGCTCTTCCTCCATTGCTCTTATTTTTGAAATACAAAAGTTTATTGCGCTTTAAGGTAATAAAAAAAGGCCAAATTCAGAATGTTTTTGTTCTTGGCTTTTTTTTTTTAAGTAAGGAAGATAAATTCCACTCTGTTAACACTTATCTAAGCATAATCCTTAGTAGATCATATATATTTATCATTGTATTTTTTTGATAAAATTGAGCATTATTTCGTGTTTAAGTACATAATTTTTAATATTTAAAGAACTAAATTAACTTATTAAAAGAAATAAACTAAATATTATTTAACATTTACCAAAACTATTTTGATTTTCAAACACTAAAATGTGATTAAAAGATTAAGGCTTAAACTTCGATGGTTGCCAAAAACGTGAAAATGAACACTGATCTACTCGCCTTTTCATCCTACCATTTATTCATAACCATTGATGTGTTTATATCTGTTTGCTAGTTCCTGAGTCTCGGTTTGACCATGACTCTGAGGGTAGTGCTGAAGAAGAAGAGGAAGGGGAGGAAGAAGATGAAGAAGAGGAGGAAGAGGATGAGGAAGAAGAAGAGCCTGGAGATGATACACCTCAACCACACACCCATGCTCATGCAGACGCGGCCACTCCAGAACCAAACTACATCCCAGAGTCCCCTCCTGTCTCCCCCCCAGAGCTGAAGAGACAGCTACCCAAGTATCTCCCAGCACTGCAGGTACCACCCCCACATGTTTTTTTCATGATTACGTGTATGCATTTGGCAAATGGTTTTACATTGAGATCAAGAGGTTTTTGTCCAGTGTTGAGTTTGAATCTTGAAGTATTTTCAACAGTTATAATTCAATGGGAAACAAGTCGTGTGAGGAAAAGGCATTTAAATCCTGGTTTAATTTCATTTTAATCCATGGTTTAATGTCGTTAGCTCCTGATTTGCCCATGGTTTTGTCCCGATTCTTTTTGCTGATCCCTTGAGTCGTACATTTCACTGCTTTTTTTGTAGCAGTTTGAACATCCGGCTCTCCCATAGATCCAGTCTCTTATCTAGACTACGTTTGAGATCATTAACGTGTAAAGATAATTTACATGACCTGAAGGCATATGAGCATGAGGCAAAAGTGTTTTTACAACAATTTAAAGCCTAATTTCTACTTCTGCTCCAGTGTAGATTCAAGAACCAGACTGTGCATTTCTGGGGTTGAGACCTTTACACACCAATGCATTTTTTTTAATGCAGTAAATCTTTAGTCCTAAATACAGTGGCGCTAATGTGACTATACACACCAACAGGAAAAAACACTGCGGAAGTTTTTTTTTTTTTCTACCAAAAAGCACAATGTGTATTGCTTCTGGACCACTATGTTGCATGGAGTGAATAATAGTTTGCAGTTTATTGTTCAGGAGAGTGTCCGTGAACTCATTTTTAAACGCAACAGAAAGGCTTAAAGAGCTGATGACGCAGCCGCAAAAGGTGTGTAAAGGCCTTTAAGCTCTATATACGACTGTCTCCAGTAGGGTTTGGTATTGTGACCAATTTGGCAAATTGATTTGATTCTAATTTTTATTGTTTAGATTCAATGTTGATTAGCTATAAATATTTCATTTTGAATGTTAGTTTTGCAGACATGAGATCCATATTTTAGATTAAATGCTGGTAACTGAAACTCCTACTTAACCTCTTAAGCCCGAGAGTCCCCGGTACCGGGGACTTGCCCCCTTGTGCGTTACATTTTCACTCATAGCTCACTAACCCTGAGAATAACCCACACATATTAAATACTGTTGTGCTCAGTGGAAACTCCTCTAAAAACGTATCTAATTCAATTTCATATCCGTGAACCACAGCTCGAACGCCATGCAAATAAGCAACAACATATCCGGAGTATAATTCATGACCAAGTTTTTGTTTATGTGCGATATGTATCCACAATATAAACGGAAACACCAAAACCATGGCATCAAATGAAAGCTAACAACCAGCTGAATCCAGCGATATGCAACTCATTTACATTGCATGAAGTATTTCAGAGCAGGGAGCGAAAGTTCCCCGAAAAAACGCCAGCAAAAACCAAGCAAGCATGTAAATCTTGTCTTACCTTTGCCATTTTTTCAACAAAAGTTATTTCCATAGCGATAAAAGTCCGTTTGTTGTTATGTCCGGTCGATAGCTTCGCGAAAAGTCCATTTTGTGTTTTTTTCTGTTGCTCCAGTGCTCCTCTTACGTCACCAAATATGAATGACTCCCCGTGCGTAAGAGCACGTCTCTCCACGCTGCGCGTCGTGTGATTCGTCGGCGATCCCGTCAGTCTCAAAATGGTTGTCATCATTGGCTTCCATAGAATCAGAGCTTTCCAGCGATATATAGAGCTCCCGGATTGGACAGATGGTCGGGGGGTAGGGACACGCAGAAGCTCGACGTCAAAGCGTTTGTGAGTGAAACGTTCCCAAAAGCGCAGCAAGATGGGGGTAAATGAGCTTCCACCTCCCTTTTACAGCGTTTCTTTATGAGTTTTTTTGCTGAAATCATGTCCCGTAAGCAAGAAAAGAAGACTATGAACGTAGCTGAAGCTTTGGACAAGATTTTTTCCATATTTCAATTATTGTGCCAAACTGTGCCAACATGGATTACGCCTGAACTTTGTTCAATCAAAACCTTTACAGAATATTAGTTTCTTGTAGTATGAACACCAAACTTGCTACAGATGTTCTTGACATGTAGTGGTTACAATTGATTGTGTTTATTTGCTTTGTTATAAGTAAAATAAGGAGATATTAGAGGAAACATGTAGTTTTTTTTGGCCAATTCAACATCAATTACTCTTACCCAGTGTTCTTGACTGTCAAATTAACTCATCCACACCACTCCCCAAGAACCTATCTTCATTTTGATACCAAGATTTGCAGTTTAGGCCTTGTAAAAGCTGAGAAATGCCTTAAAAAGTAAAAGTATAGAATTTTCGGAAAATAGGCCTCAGGGCTTAAGAGGTTAAGTTTATTACTGAAATACACATCTACATTAGTAAAAGGGTGCACGCGGTTGATTCTTTTAATCACCTCTTTATTTTAAGTTGGTGTGAATATTCCTATCCTCTTATGTGAAGCATGTGCTCTTAAACCCAAGAGTCCCCGGTATCGTTACATTTTCGCTCATAGCTCACTAACCCTGAGAGTAACCCACACATATTAAATACTGAAACTCTGATGTTTTTTGTGCTCAGCGGAAACTCCTCTATAGTCGTATCTAATTCAATTTCATATCCTTTAACCACAGCTATAACGCCATGCAAATAAACAACATGTTCAGAATATAATTCATGACCAAGTTTTTGTTTATGTGCAATATGTATCCACAATATAAACGCAAACACCAAAAACATGGCATCAAATGAAAGCTAACAACCAGCAGAATCCAGCGATATGCAACTCATTTACATGGCTCAAAGTATTTCAGAGCAGGGGGCAAAAGTTCCAGCAAAAACAAAGCAAGCATGTAAATCTTGTCTTACTTTGCTGTTTTTTTTTCAACAAAAGTTATTTCCATAGCGGTAAAAGTCAGTTTGTTGTTACATCTGGTCCAAAACTCCATTTTGGGTCTTTTCCGTAGCTCTACGCTCGCATAACATGACCAAATACGGAAATACTCCCCGTGGGTAAAAGCAGTCCTCTCCACGCTCTGTGTCCTGTGATTTGACGGGGATCCTGTCAGTCTCAAAATGGCTTATATCATTGGATTCCACAGATTCAAAGCTTTCCAAGGAGGTATAGTGCTCCCGTATTGGACAGACGGCCGAGGGGTGGGCACACAGGGAAGTTACAAGGTTGGAAGCGGTATAAATAGGAGCTTACGCATGGCGCACGGAGACAGCGTAAAGAGGCGTCAACCCCCCTTTTACAGCGTTTCTTTAAGAGTTTTGTTGCTGAAATCATGTCCAGTAAGCATAAAAAGAAGACAATGAACATAGCGGAAACTTTGGACAAGATTTTTTCCATTTTTCAATTATTGTGCCAAACTGTTCCAAAATGGATTACACCTGAACTTTGTTCAATCAAAACCTGTACAGAATATTAGTTTCTTGTAGTATGGACACCAAACTTGCTACAGATGTCCTTCACATGTAGTGGTTAAAATTGATTGTGTTTATTTGCTTGTTTACAAGTAAAATAAGGAGATATTGGAGGAAACATCTGTTTGTTTTTCATTCTTTTTGTTCATTTTTTTGGCCAATTCAACATCATTTACTCTTACCCAGTGTTCTTGACTGTCAAATTAACTCATCCACACCACCCCCCAAGAACCCATCTTCATTTTGATACCAAGATTTGCAGTTTAGACCTTGTAAAAGATGAGAAATGCCTTATAAAGTGAAGGGATAAGATTTTCGGAAAATAGGCCTTAGGGCTTAAGAGGTTAAGAACCGATATTGTTGCTTTAAACTGAAGAATCTATTTATTTTTTTACCCAGCCCTAGTCTCTGTAATGTTGCTTAATTCCTTTAAAAACATTACAAGAGAGTTAATCCATCTAATCCTAGTTTTGTAGTTAAACTTGGAGCTCAATATGAGGCACATACAGTGAGAATTTTTTTTAAATGAAGTTTTTGATTTTTCTACTGCAGCTCAGCATTTTTTGTACTGCAGCACAGAGTTACATATGTACTCGTACTTAGAGTGAAACACAAGAAGTCCTACCCTCCTTGACAAAAGTACAACATGTGGAGAAATTGAATCTAATCATCAACCACAACCTTTATAAAGAGTCTTTATTTCATCTTGAATTGAGTCCTTTTTTAGAATTCGCTATATACATATTTATTTATTTAAAACGAAATCTCCAGAGAGAAGTCTGCTGATCGATGGAGAATGCAGCCATTTTGCTTTCACACAGATGTTTGCAGCACATACAGCGACACAGTGTAGATCCACCATTACATTCAGTGTTTCCCTTCCCATTATATTAGGGGGGCGCCCCGCCCCCCCAACGGCACCCCCCGCCCCCCTTGAAGGTCAAGTTAATTTTATTTTATTGTCGTCAAATAACGACAGAAGTAATTTATATATAACAGGTCTTTGCTTTTTTCTTTTATTAAACTAAATAGCATTATGGTATTTATACGATGGCATGTAATTTCTGTCTCAACGTTTGCGCGTTTACAATTGTCCTCCGTATCGCGCACGGCGGAGTTCCGCCCCGATGTGCGCGCACCGCGGAGTTCCGCTCGGATGCGCGCGCACCGCAGAGTTCCGCTCCGTGTCGGAGAGTATGTCGCAGCAGGCAAAAATATCCGCGTTTTTTAAACGCTCCCAAGGTGGTGACGATGACAGCACGTGTTCTGCTGCGAGCAGCAGCCGGTGTAGCTTTCCTACTCCGAATCAAAGTACAGAAAAGAGCCCAAGTGCTGCATGTCTTGGCCCTGACAAGCAGCAAAAGTCTAGCCACCACAGAACGACAGGTTTTGACCCAGCTTGGCTGTCAGAGGTGAAAATACTCCCCCTGGCTGTACAAGACTGATCTTGGTAAGTAAGTAAATACACACATGCATGAATGAACGAATTGATAAATAAATTGCTTAATTAATAGCTAGCTAGTTAGTTATACAATGGCATTTCCTGCTTTAAACTATCACTATGTTAAGTTGATTTTTACTGTTACTACAGTTATCACTTTTAAAAGCCTAACAGTTAATGTATTTACAGGTCAAAACAGACATTCGCAATAGGCTGCAAGGGGACCATCTTGCAGCCTGCATGCGGATCTCAATAAATGGGCCAGAAGTTTCAGACTATCCATACCAAGATGCTCTGGAAATGTTCTTTCAGAAGCCCAGAAAGATGCACTGCAGTGACAAAAGCTGCACACTTTGTGAATAATTAACATATTAAAATAAATCTGATGTTTAGTGTTTAGTTCAGTGTACAGTTGTTTAGTTATTGTACAGTAATTGTTCAGACATTATAATATATTGGTGAAAACATATAAACACTATTAAGTGTTTGTGTGAGTGTTTTGCCGCACCACCCATAACACCACAAACCCCCCCAAGGCCATGATCCTAGGGGAAACACTGACATTACATTTCAACAGATAAAAACACCCATGGTACTCAGCAACTCGACCTTGACAAAGGTCTTTATAGAAGAGTTTTGAGGATTATAACTGGATACTTTTATGGATGCCGTACCAATGAATTTCACCTCTTTCTCTAGATAAACTAAAAATAATTGTTTTAAAAGAATAAACTATGAGACTGGGAATGTTAGAAAATTGCATATTCATTTAAAATGTTAATCACATTTTTGAAGATTTGATCACATTTACCATAAGAACAAATTGCCGGAAATTGTCATAATAGAGCCGATGTGTAAACGATGTTTGCACTCCAGGCGTGCAATCGATCTGTTGAAAGGCCCTCATCTGTTAACATGTGTTCAGGAGAAGATGCAATTCAGAGACCGTGTGAGTGCCACACTTGACCATGCACCGTAGAGTCCATCCAACCCAAGCATCCAATCACTGTGACTTTACCGCAACAAAATATTTTATACAAATAGTTTAAAACTAGGTCTGGGGTGGTTTACTTTTGTCAGTTGTCAGGCAGTACTTGCGTGGGTAAAGGTGATGGTGCTAGCGAGTTTGAGAGGGGCAATTAATAAAACTACTTTCATGCTTTCACACGGTAGTTTCATCAATCGTTTATTCCAGTACATAGACTTAGCATTTTGTTCCCGAGGCGTCACGGCTAAAAGTCTAAATATTTTACGGGGACATGATTTTTTTTTCTTAATTGAAAAAATTGTGATCAGAGCGTGCAGAAAGCCGCGAGATATTAATAGAGATAATATATATATATATATATATATATATATATATATATATATATATATATATATATATATATGC